>BSBN01000274.1:0-565000 GCA_027924645.1 Cunninghamia lanceolata
GAGAGAGAGTGCCAACATTACAAAGCATAACATAATAAAATTTGTTGAAAAAGTTAAAAAAATCTTCAAACAAATGTAGTTGACTCATATATAGCCAAACTCCATGATCTTTTCTACTATCTTATTTACTTACACCAATGGAAATGGGCATCCATCAAAAGAATAATGATAGGGGGGTTCTTATCAAATATTATATTTGGTAACTTTCTAGTAAATATTTATAAAAACTATGGAAACATAGACAAGGCATTGCTAACTATTTGATAGAATGCCTCAAAAAAATGTGATTTCATAGATTACCATGATTATAGGAAATGCAGAAAATGAATCTAAAATTGGACATTACAATTTTATTATCAATACTCTTTACAAAACTTAGAAAATAGACAAGCCTTTTCGATCATAGATGAAATTAGATGCAATGGTCATAAGAATATGGCAGGATATCGATAGACCACCTTTTTAGCATTTTACACAAAGCTAAAGATGAATACTTATGACCATTGCGGGGATATCGATAGACCACCTTGAGAGAGAGAGAGAGAGAGAGTAACATATAGGGTAAAGCAAAACGGATATCCATTTTGTAAAACATAAAAAAGGAAAAATGGTATTTTTACCAAAGCAAAACGGATATCCGTTAATAACGGATATCCGTTTTGCTTCACTTTTGCCTTGTATGTAGGCTTGGGGTTGTCATAGTCGACTTTCCCTCAATTCTAACATTTTTATAGGTTTCACTCTCTTCTTCGAACTTCACCCTTCGTGCTGATGACTTTTTTTTTATGCAAAATTGATAAAACGAAAAGGGTTTATAGAGGAAATTGTTAGCTTTCTAAAATATAAGATTTTCTTGATTATCATTTTGTTACATAATTATTAATAATTTTCTATATAGTGTCTGTTTGAAATCCTGATGGATACACTGATTGAAAAACATCAATAAATTTCAAACCATTTCACCTTTTTTAGATCCGAAAGATGCGTCACACTCTATGCTCCATGTGTACAGGTTAAAAAAAAAATTTGAATTTTAATTTTTTTTGATCGAGTTAGGTTGGTTGGAAAATTACTCTTTAGTTTTTAAAAAAAGTCATAGTAAAAAAATCATAACTAATTATTTTATTGGAAAAAAAATTTCAAAAAAATATGCGTCACATCTGGGCATGAGTCCTCTACTTATTTTGAAAGTTTCAAAAAAAAAAATTGCTCATAGTTAGGTTGGTTGCACAAACACCCACTTTTTTTTTTTTTTGAAAAATTGAATAGCTGTTCATTGAAATGTTCATTTTTCACTAATTAAATTTAGTTTAAAAAAAAAATTAGTTGCTCATAAACTAGATTTAATTCTCTACAAATTTTGTTCTTACATCTTTTTCAAATTGTGTAGATAATTCATACAAATTTTCACATGAACTTGATTAAGTCTGATTTTTTGTATTTTCATTGCCACTTAAAGGTATAGTTTGACCCATCATGATTGTAAGGAAAGCAGAGGTGGCGAAAAATAGCTTCCCTAATGTTAATTCTAAGGGGATAATGCAGACAGGTAACTTGCAATGTTAAACACCACAGATGAATACACACCAGATAAACTAAATGCACATTCAAGACAACATAGAATGAACAAACAAGATACAGAGAATGACACTAGATTTACATGGGAAAACCTTTTCAGGTAAAAAACCCACCACCACAATAGAAGCTATCTTTATTACAGTAAACTGAAATATTACAATAAAGATTTCAGCTCTTTGTTGCTCAGGTTACAATTCCCTACAATTATACTCAACAATTTATTTCCTCTGTGTATTTATAGAAAATAAACTGTATAATCAAAACTCTTCATCCACCTTTTGACGATCTCACCAAATCTGTATATAAACTACAGTTTTCAAGAGCAAGAAACCGTTTCACTTCTTCCCTAACTACATGTTTCAACTGACTCAGCACCGCTGTCCCAATCATCGCGTAACTATTGTTCAACAGTCATAACTGTTCACATTCCTGTGAGATATATAGTCCCACATGCACCAGGTCACAAATACTATTCTAGTTTATAACCACAAATGATCAATATGACTATCGTCGACAATTTTGTTGCCGACGATGACAGTCAAAGACTCATCGGGATAACCTTCATCATCGGTGAATTGTTCAACACTTACTCTGATGGATCGTTGTCTCACCGATGCCAACACAATGCTTTCATTGGAGTGACCTCTGTCCATTAGCCCGAAGACTTTAAGCTACACCGATAGAAGTTCTTACGCCAATAGACACATGTCATCGATGAAACATCGCACATCAGATAATGATTTCGAACTCCTGCCGATAGCAGTTCTCACATCGATGTCAAATACCATCGGGATGATGGGTAGCATCGGAGGGACTTCAGAATGCTGAGCCGACAATAGTTCTCACACCGATATATCCATATCGGTGAAACCTTCATATCGCCCAATGCCTTCTCACTCCCGCCGATAGTGTTCTGTCAACTCGACATTTGAAAATATATGAGGTTCCAAACAATAATATGAGACATTAATCTCTTCAATCTCCCACTTGTCGAAGATATTACTGTTACCTCTTAGGTCTCATTTGATTACTGAGTATTATGGGCCTGAAGACCCATTGCATCTAAACACCATTTGAACTTGGTCATGCTTACTGGTTTAGTTAAGGCATCGGCAACATTTTCCAAAGTGTCAATCTTTTCCAGCTTCACCTTCCTGTCTTCCACCATATCACGAACAAAGTGATATTGGACATCAATATGTTTTGTCCTGACAATATTTGTATCTGCCCTGCATCAAAACCAACATCAAAACACAACCTCTTCAACCAAACGGCTTCTTGGCATGCCTGAGTAGCTGCCATGTACTCTGCCTCTATTGTGGACAAAGCAACTACAGCCTGCCACTTACTCATCCAACTGATAGCACCACCATTTAATGTGAACACATATCCACTGGTGGATCTTCTCCTGTCAATATCCCCTACCCAATCAGAATCCACATATCCCTGAATGCTAATAAATCTCTGTGATCCAACTGAGTTTCCATGATAGCAAATAGCATAGTCAGAAGTTCCCTTCAAATACCTCATAACTCTTTTCATAGCATCCCAATGTGATCTGCTTAGATTCGCCATAAACTGGCTCAAAACTCCCACTGCTTGGGCAATGTTTGGTTTGGTACAGACCATTGCATACATTAAACTACCAACAACACTTGCATAGGGCACTCTTTTCATGTCATCAATTTCATTCGAAGATTCTAGACAATCTTCAACAGATAGTTTCATTCCCTGCATCACTGGAACAACTAACTGTTTAGAATTACCCAAACTTATCAAGAACATCAGTAATATACTTGCTCTGGCTGAGCCAAATCTTTCTCTTAGATCTGTCCCTTTTGATTTCCATTCCCAGAATGTATTTTGCAGCCCCAAGATTCTTCATTTCAAATTTCAAGGACAACTGAGATTTTAATTCTGAGATCATTCCCTTACCATTGCCAATGAACATGTCATCCACATACAATGCAATTATAAGAATTTGATCACCATCAGTTTTATAATAAACACAGTGATCAGATTTAGATCTCACATATCCCAAAGATAAAACATATGTATCAAATTTTTGATACCACATTCTGGGAGATTGCTTCAAACCATAAAGAGACTTCTTAAGTTTACATACCAGATGTTCTTTACCTTTTACCACAAAATGCTCTGGCTAGGACATATAAATTTCTTCTTCAAGGTCCCCATGAAGAAATGTTGTTGTCACATCCATCTGCTCAATTTCAAAATCATATGCTGCTGCAAGTGACAACAGAAATCTAATGGATGCCAGCTTAGCTACAGGAGAAAAAATTTCTCCATAATCAACACCTTCCTTTTGGGAATACCCCTTAGCAACCAGTCTTGCCTTGTACTTATCAATACTACCATCTACCCACTTACAGCCCATAGGTTTTCTACCTTCAGGCAAGGGCACCAGATCCCAGGTTCCATTTTTCTCCAATGATGACATTTCATTATCCATGGCTTCCAACCAAGAATCTGAATTGGATAAACTTATAGTTTCTCTCACAGTCCTAGGTTCATCAGTATCAGTAAGTAAAGCATAGGCACAACTTGAATCAAGTATTGAAAATCCATACCTATCTAGTTGTCTCCTTTCACGTGTAGACCTCATCAATGGCTGAGGTGTAGGTTCAGGTTCTTGCTCTGGATCAGAATCTTCAGAGCTACTAGAACTCTCATCTGAATTATCTACACTTGGTGCTTGTTGTTCCTCTTTTATAGGGGTCAGAGGAATAGTAACAACACTCTTTTCTTTCTTCTTTTCTATCTTCTCTAGCTGAGGATCAATAACCAAAATTTTTAGCTCTCTAAAAATTACATTCCTACTGTAAATTACTTTTTCAGTTTCAGGATTCCAAATCTTGTATCCTTTAACACCGACTCCATAGCCAATAAAGATACACTTGACTACTTTGTAATCCAACTTAGATCTCTTTGCCTCAGGAATATGAGCATATGCCTCATAGCCAAAGACACAAAGATGTCTTAAAGAGGGTTTCTTTCTAGACCACGCTTCCATAGGCGTCTTATCAACCAATGCCGAAGTAGGAGAACGATTCAGCAAGTAACAAGCTGTAGCAACTGCCTCAGCCCAGAACCTTTGTTCAAGACCTGCATAACTCAACATACTTCTTGCTTTCTCCATCAGTGATCGATTCAACCTTTCAGCAACTCCATTTTGCTGTGGAGTATAAGGTGTAGTTTTGTGCCTTTTTATACCATGATCTACACAATACTTATCAAAATCCACATTGCAATATTCACCACCATTATCTGTTCTCAAGCATTTTATTTTTCTACTAGTCTAGTTTTCCACAAGAGTTTTAAATTCTTTAAACCAACTGAACACTTCTGATTTATTTTTCAAAAAATATACAAATGCCCTCCTTGAATAATCATCAATAAACGATACGTAATATCTTGATTTAGATAGAGAAGGAACATCAACTGGACCAAAAACATCAGAATGTACATAGTCCAGAACACCAGAAGATTTATGGGAACTAGAGTAAAAATAAACATGGTTCTATTTTCCATATATACAATGTTCACAGAAATTGAATTCCATATTACAATCAATCAGTCCATCTACCAGGGTTTTGTTTTTCAAGGTTTTTAAACCTTTTTCACCTATGTGACCAAGTCTATGATGCCAGAGCATTGTTTTCTCTACAGGAAGTTTAACTTCCATAGAGTTTGCATCATGTGTTACAATAGTAGCTTTTTCAGATTTTACAGAGACACTATTACAGTACACTATTTTAGCATCTAACCTATACAGAGTTCCAATGTGTTCACCCTTTGCCAATACAATAGATCCTGTAGTCATTTTATAGCCACCATTCATAAAAGTAACTTGCACACCAACATCATTAAGCTTACTAACAGAAAGTAAATTTTGAGCCAGACCTGGTATGTGTAAAACTCCATTCATTCCCTTTATTCTGCCATCCGGGAACTGGATTCTGACTCGTCCTCGGCCAACAATTTCCAGTGTCAAATCACTTGCCAGGAACACCTTTCCACCAGCATACGGTTCATACTTAGTGAACCATTCTCTATGAGATGTCATATGAAAAGATGCTCCTAAATCCACGAACCATACATCTTCAGATGCAGGCATTGCCAAAGCAGCAATGAAGGCATTAGCATCACTCTGAGAAGAATCAGTGTCAGAAGAGTTCTTCTTCTTCTTCTTCTTCTTCTCCTCTTTGCAGTCTTTTCTGATGTGTCCTTTCTGCCCACAATTCCAGCACTTCACCTTGGAATTTGTGCCAGGAGATTTTGATCTCCCCTTTGACTTGGACTTAGACTTCTTGTTCTTCTTCTTGCCTCTTTCCTTTGATCTACCTCAAACAGACAGGGCCTCTTTGGCTGTCTCAGAAGATTTCCTCCACATCTCTTCAGATAACAAAGAGGTAACAACCGCTTTAGTTGTAAACGTGGTTGTTGTACTTCCAATAGCCATCACATGATGATCCCAAGAGTTGGGTAAGGAACACAATAGAAGCATACAACAGTCTTCCTCTTCTATTTTTACACCTACAGATGTCAACTATGCAACAATCAAATTAAATGTGTTCAGATGGTCTACTACATATGTACCTTCATCCATCTTTAGAGAATACAAGTTCTTTCTGAAGAACAGTTTATTTACCAAGGACTTGCCCTGGTAAATATCTCCCAACTTCTTCCACAAATCTTTGGCTGACTTCTCCTCATGGACATTCAATAGAACAAAATCTACTAGACTTAATCTTATCAATCCTCTGGCTTTTCTGTCAGCTAGGTCCCAATCTTCTTGTTTCATGCTTGTAGGTTTAACCCCAGACACAGCAACCCAAAGATCTCTGTCGACCAACAAATCTTCAGCCTTAATCTTCCACAACTCAAAGTTTGTGCCATTAAACTTTTCAATGTCTATTTTTCTTGATGTACTTGCCATCTTATTTAATAGAAAAGACCTCTACAGAACTCCCACTCACTGAACTAACACAAAAAACCCAACCTACCAACAAGGATAACACAACTGGCCAGGCTTTGATACCACTTGTAAGGAAAGCAGAGGTGCGGAAAATAGCTTCCCTAATGTTAATTCTAAGGGGATAATGCAGACAGGTAACTTGCAATGTTAAACACCACAGATGAATACACCAGATAAACTAAATGCACATTCAAGACAACATAGAATGAACAAACAAGATACAAAGAATGACACTAGATTTATGTGGGAAAACCTTTTCAGGTAAAAAAACCCACCACCACAATAGAAGCTATCTTTATTATAGTAAACTGAAAGATTACAATAAAGATTTCCAACTCTTTGTTGCTCAGGTTACAATTCTTTACAATTATACTCAACAATTTATTTCCTCTATGTATTTACAGAAAATAAACTATATAATCAAAACTCTTCATCCACCTTTTGAAGAGTTCACCAAATCTGTATATAAACTATAGTTTTCAAGAGCAAGAAACTGTTTTCACTTCTGCCCTAACTACACGTTTCAACTGACTCAGCATTGCTATCCCAACCATTGCGTAACTGCTGTTCAACATTCATAACTATTCACATTCCTATGAGATATATAGTCCCACATGCACCAGGTCACGAATACTATTCAGGTTTATAACCACAAACGATCAATATGACTATCGTCGGCAATTTTGTTGCCGACGATGACAGTCAAAGACTCATCGGGATAACCTTCATCATCGGTGAACTGTTCAACACTTACTCTGACGGATCGTTGTCCCACTGATGCCAACACAATGCCTTCATCGGAGTGACCTCTGTCCATCGGCCCGAAGACTTTAAGCTGCGCCAATAGAAGTTCTTACGCCAATAGACACATGTCATTGATGAAACATCACACATCAGACAATGATTTCAAACTCCTACCGATAGCAGTTCTCACATCGATGTCAAACACCATCGAGATGACGGGTAGCATCGGAGGGACTTAAGAATGCTGAGCTGGCAATAGTGCTCACACCGATGTCAAACACCATCGAGATGATGGGTAGCATCGGAGGGACTTAAGAATGCTGAGCTGGCAATAGTGCTCACACCGATATATCTATATTGGTGAAACCTTGCATATCGCCCAATGCCTTCTCACTCCCGCTGATAGTGTTCTGTCAACTCGATGAAGAACATTTGAAAATATATGAGGTTCCAAACAATAATATGAGACATTAATCTCTTCAATGATCCTGCACATACCCATAAATCCTAATTTAAATAAAATAACAATTTAATGAAACAACTAAATACAGAACTGTTAGTGAATAGATTTTGTCACCACTTGTATAATATAAGACTCACCCAGTTTGCAGTAACAAACACCACTAACAGTTGGATAATCACGTAAATTGCCCTATTAATATTTTAGAATGTACAACTCCCTTTGTAAGATGAGGTTCTATATTTTCTGGTGCATTTTTAACCTGAAAGTGGGGAAAAGAAATTCTCCACAACTATAAAATTGTAATAGAACCACAATACAAAACATATTGTAGGCAAGAATCCAACTCACAATGATTGAGATTATCCAATTTTCCTTCCAAACACATGAATGGGAGAATAATAATAAGAAAATCACAATAACTGAATCACCATATACAACATCAAATTCTATCACATGAAAGAAGATACTTTAATGATAATGTAATTATAAAGTAGGTCATCAATATTTCACAAAGAGAAATATAGATATCATATTTTCATCATACCATATATCCAACATACGAAGAATGAATGGCCACAAATAGAGAAACAATAGACCCATTGTCAAATTTTCTCCTACATTGATGAAATCAAATAGAACAAAATACTCTGTTCCTTTCAAAATGACATCATGCTGCATAAAATATTCCCCCTTTCTTATTGAGATTAAAATCCAATGTCTAGACCTAGTCATGAAAAGAAATTTCACCAAAAGATCTTGACCCTCTTTTACTCATACATTATATAGTAAAAGAGTGGGAACCAACTTTTTCCCATATAACTATCTTATACAACTAATAATTAAAATATAATAAAGTTTCTTGAAACTCAAATGAGATATAATCTTGAATAATAATAATAAGTCTCAACATAACTTAACAAAGCATGAAAGTCAAAAGAAACTCTTAAAAGGACATCTCTTTATCTTCCCCATCCAATGCATCTAGTCTAGTTTGCTTTTCATAGAAAACTTGTTCATCTGTTCCAGTTTTCTCCATTTGACCCCCTTGTTTTCTGAGTAGCATCCAATTTGGCTTGTAGAACTTTATTTTTTACAAGATAGAGAGGATTACTTTAGCATTGGGAATGTTAGTAATCATCAATCTTGTTTTCCACACCTATAGCATACCACTGGCTTCTTCATATTTTCTTTGCATTTCCAACACATCTTTCTTGAAGCTCATCAAGTAGGTGGCTACATTGTTCAACCTATCCATAGAGTTACCAATTGCATCTTCTTTAATCTTCAATTCCTCAATTAATAGGTCTTTGAAAGCCTATTAATAACAACAAAATCTAATAGATTGGATTCGGTTTCATCATAAATATCTACCCCCAAAGAAACACATGCACTTCAGAGGTCAAGAAAATAAGACCTATTGTTCTTGGCAAGATTTTTCAAGTCACTCAGACATTGTTTCACCATGTTTAACTTCCATTCTACTGTAGTCATCCATTTAACTAATCCATTCTACTCAGGTTTATCTATAGTTGTTAGCCCATTTTTAGCCATGTTCAACATAGCTTCCTCTTTCTTGATCACTTTAAGGTCATTCAAAATTTTAGTCTATTTGCTAGAGATCTTGGTATATAAAAGAAACACATCATGACTGAAAAGAAGCCCATCTATAGTTAGTTTTTCTACCCACTCTTCTACTACTTTTCCCCCAAAATTTTATTTATTGATCTGCTTAATGACCTCAGTGCTCACACCTTTAGGAATGTCAGTAGTAGCATCTATAGGCTAGGAAGTGGTGTCAACAATGGATTTATATATATGAAGTCTAAATGTTTACCTGGTCCTCCAATCCCTCTGTTATGTCATAAAATGTCCCCCTAGGACTTTTACCTCCTAAGTTTAGCTCTCGGGTCCCTTGTTTTACATCTTGCATGTTCATTTTGACTCCCGAAAGAAAATGGCCTGAAACCCATGTCAAATGGGGCTTGAAGGACGTTGTGGCATTTGACCCTACCCTGAAATAGGACTTGAGGATTTAGGCACTCGCACCCTAGTCCTGTCTGATTTTAGGTAGGTCCCAAATTTGAATGTCGATTATGTGACCGTTAGAAGGTTCCATTACCGACATCTTAAGTTTGAATTAAAAAATTTAAAGTGGGAATGCATATATAAGCATCTTTAGGGTTTCATTTGTAAACTAGAAGATGACTAGAAGATGATTATGAACTTTTGACAAACTTATGATTTTAGAGCATTCAAGATATTCATTGTTGCAGAGTAGAATATTATTGTTGTGTTTATGATTGTAGATTTAGCTTCATCTTCTCATGTGTTGAAAGATTTACATATACATGTGAGCTACACCTCCGAGGTGATATCTATTTGTGTTTGAATCATTTATCAATTTGGTTTTGCATCTATCCCACAGGGATACACAATCTTTATCTGGCAACGGTATTTGGAAGACTTGAATGTCCTTCTGGGACTTGACTGAGGCAAGCTCCTAAACACCATAGCCCCCAACCACACTTTTTGTGATTCTAGGTTATAGGTATCAGATTTCACGGAGTGGAGTTGCAGAGGAAGGTTGCAGAAGATAAGGATTCCAGATCTGGTGAAAAGAAGTAGCCTAGTATACTTTTGAGACAAGGGCGCTAGGGGTAGTATCCTCCAAGGTTGCAGACATAGAAATATCCATGACAATTATAATTGGCATCATAAGAAGTCCTGACATCCTGAGGAATATCTTGCCTTGGACTACAGTGCGAGCTCCAGGGTCCTCTGCATCTTCTATAGCAGAAACAGATAGAACAATGATCATCAATGTTAGAAGGAGTCTAAAACCCCCTGAAACACTACATTAGACTAGGGTACGAGCTCCAATGTCCTTATATATTTCGCATCACAAACTTCAAAAAATTGTCATTTACTAATCCCTGTCTACTGTCTTGGTCTGCGATCATTTGTCATAATTTATCAGTTTGCTTATGATTTTGCATAATTATGGTCTTGTGCATATTTGAGCATTAAATTAATACATTAGTTGATAATTTTAGAGTTTCCACAACATTACAAGTTACCATCAACCTGTAGGTGAATCTTCTCGTAAAAGTTGTGATTCAACTCAGTTGAATGTCCTTGAATGTTTGTAGTGAAAGGAGGATCTAGTTATTTAGCCTCTTCCCTCTTTTCCTATTAAATATTTTGGTGACCCTATGTTTTATTTTAATTTTGCACCTTTTTGAGTGTTGTACTTTAGATTTACATTCATTCATTTAATTTTCATCTTATTGCATTTGAAAATTCACAAAAAAATTGAAAAATTTGAAAAATTTGAAAAAATTGGCATTTTAGGCTTGCATTTTGACATAATTTAATTAAATTTCATCTAATTTCTAATATTTTCATTATATATGATATAAATTACAGCATTTCTTCATTAATTAATCATTTCCATTGCATTTTCATGCTTAAATTGTTAAAATTTGCTTGAAATTGGGTATTTTTTCATAAAACCTAGTCTTTGCATTAGATAGGGTTTGTAGTTAAAATCTTGTTTCAGATTTTACTACTCTTTTAAACACTCTTTTAGGACTGATTTCTACTTGTAGTGTTTCATCATAGTGTCTTTTTGCAAAAATTCATGCCTTAATTTCACAACTAGGGTTTGAAAACCTTGCATTTTCACTAGATTTTGCCTTGTCATCTACCTAGATTTGCATTATAGGTGTGTTGCGAAGGATATTTCTGCATTATGGGATTGATATTGAGCTTATTATTCACTACCCCTCATTAATTTCTTCACAACGCTTCTTATTTTAGGCATTTGCATTGAAAAAAGTGAAAAATCAAGGACTTTAGATCTTAAACACATCTTGTTCCTAGGGTTTGTTCAGTTAGTTGGTGCATTGAGTGTTGTATGCTTTTGCATGAGTCTTATAACCTACTTCCCTAATAAAAATATCCATTTAAGGAGAAATATTACATTAATGGGTTCTAGTACCCCAAAAATAAATGGTATTCCTACCTCAGAAAATCCATTGAACACATTCTTTACAAAAGGAGAGACACAAAATTTTCAAGATATTATACCTCCTACAACTATAATGGAAGAACAAATATTTCATGATTTTGAGGACCCTATTGATGTAATAACACATGTACCTAATGAGAAAATAAACAAACTTGATAAGGAACTAGATGATTATCAAGCATTTATGGAAAATGAAAGGATAGCGGATGAAGCTATACCTGTGATTCATAACATTAGAGAATTGCTAAAATAAGGACAAGATGGTGTTAAAACAATTTGAGACTTAATGCATATAGTGCATCATAATGTTATGCCAGTGACTAAATGTGTGAATGTTATTAACAACATGTCATCACCGTCTCATACGCAAGTATTGGCACCTATATCGACTACTGGAATGTCTACATTTACATCAACAATTTTAACTACTAATACAAATGCTTGTAATAATGCTACCACTAGTATTGGAGTATCTAATGGAACTAATTCACAAAATTACAAAGCTGCGGGATTCAACTATCAAAATTTAGCACCTAAGGTGACTTCTCTTATGAATACTCACTCTCAACCACCTCTTACATACAACTATTCTCAACCACCTACCATTCACAATTACTCTCAACCACCTTTTGTTTCCACTCACAATAAATCTCCTCAAAATATCATGCACACGGCTTCTAATTCTCAAACTGCATCTCCTAATGATGCTCCCCTAAACCAACTCTTACAAGGCATGACTTCTTTACAAAACAAGGTGACAAGCTTGAAAAATTCTTCACAACCTAATATACCAACTTATCATGCCCGTAATTCTCTATCTTATGCAACCTTGATAACTCCTATGCCTGAGAAGTTTGAAACTCCTCACTTTGAAAAATATGGTGGAAAAGGCGATCCTCATACTCATGTGGTAGCATTCACGGCTATGTGTAGTGATTTCTACTTTGAAGAGGACTTGTTAGCAAAACTTTTCCTATGATCTCTCAAAGATATGGCTTTAGAATGGTTTTGCTCTTTACCTCTAAACCCAATACACTCTTTTTTGTAGTTAGTTGATCAATTCTTACAACATTTTCAAGCAAACATTGGACCTCAAGTCTCTTTGATTGATTTTGTTCATTGCAAACAAGCTCTGAAAGAGAAATTAACTGAGTTTATTAGTTGGTATCAAGCCCTTTATGCACAAATTCAATATCAGATGAAGGATGAAGATGTTTAGAAGGTATTTATTATAGATCTACAACCTAACATACGTGATAAGATTCTCTTGATGAAGTATAACTCTTTCCAACATTTATGCACCACCCTTCGTGATTACCAACTTTCCTCTAGTCAGTATGAAAACCAAAACTCATCGGCTCAAGTTGGTCAATCCAGAAGTGAACCTTCACAAAACAAATTTAAGAGGAATAATAAGAGTTTCATCAAGGTTAATGGACATAATTCAAACAATTTTTCACAAGTGTCCACTATCACTAATATGAAGAGGACACCATTTCAGAATCAACAACAACAAAGACAACTCACTATAATATCTGACTCCTTACATTCTATCATGAATTAAGCTATGAGTAACAACCTCTTGAAGCTTTCTCTGATTAAACCATTGGATCCTAGTATAATGCAAGGACCTTATTTCGATGCTAATGCTTTTTGTCATTACCATCGGCAACAAGGACATGATACTAAATGATGTATGCATCTTAAAAATGAAATACAATACCTCATCGACTTGAATGTTATACAAGTATCTGGTGTGAATAATAATGGAAATAAGTTGGTTACTCCTCTAAATCAAAATTTATAGATTTTTACTAATCCTTTTCCTAAGCACAATGACAGTAATATGGTAGAACAAAATATAGTAGAAGTAGAGGATGACTATCTTGAGTATGACAAAATAATTTGTATGATAGAAGTATATAAGGAGAAGTTTGATAACTCACCTTGTCCATGAAGAAATGGTGTTTATGTTGAGGTTCCTCCTCCATTATCCCTTCAAGGATCGGGAGAGAACTAAAATGCATTAGAAAGACAAATGGTGAAAGGAAGCTAGGTGTGCGGAAATTGATTCCTACACTAATCTAATGAGGAGAGATGAGTGAAAATTCTTTTTATCTTTTACAGTTACAGTGTTATTAACCCAACAACAGAGATATTGCAGCAATACACATACACATAGAATGTAGATAGAAGAGAGAGAGAGAGACAAGATATATGTGGGGAAAACCCTTACAAGTGAAAAACCCCACACTCCAAAACACAACTCAAATGTATTCTAGTAAACAATCAAGGTTACAATATAGTTTCAGAGCCAATGCTCTTGAAGGAATCTTTGACACTTGTATCTGGAGACAATCTAGTAGAATAACAGTACCTGTCAATCACATAATACATCTCTCAAAAGCACCTGTTTATATAGAAGATACAAGGCAAAAATGAGTCCATCTTGAGATGGGCATCCAACATGGCCTCATGGTCCAAAACCCACACCTAAGGACACTTGTCCAACACTGTAGGGTGTTCATGACACTTGTCATATCATCCCATCCCAAAGAAGTCACCTATTCCCAAGTTGGGCAATGACAGATACTCTTACAACTCTTACGACTATCATAGAATCCGTCCTAGCTATCATATCTTACAACTATAAGAGAATTTGTCATACACAAGCTAAAAATAGCATATTCTCTTACAACTTGTCATAACCCTCCTCAGGGGACCCAAAGATGCCTTCTTCCAAGATGCCTTGTGACACATGTCTTCACCTGTCATAGAATCTTCCATTTACGACTCTTACGCGTCATAGATTTGTCATAGGAATCTGTCATAACTGTTTTGGTCAATATTCCCTTACACACTATCCAAGATGCTGACACATGGAAAAATATTCCTACCACTAAGTGGGATGCCTATCTCCTCATGTGAGGACAAATTTACATGTGGTCACCTTCCACGTAGGATGACACATCACCGTGCCAACTCCCACAAGAGGACAATAAGGATTTGCATCCAAATTACAATAATAGGCAATAAATAAATAAATACAATGAAATAATACAAGGAATTACCAAGGTTGAGACACCTTAATTCCCAACAAATGGAACAACCAAAACAAGAGATTATGACAAAAGAAAAGGTTGATATGGTGGAAGATAGTCCTTCTCACTACGATAGACGAATTCAACAAAATAAGAAATTGAAGGATTGGAAAAGAATAAGAAGGTTATCATCAGTAGGAAATAATAGTGGTTATCCACCTTGTAAGCAACAAAAGATTTCAAATTTACAAGGATTTGGGAAATAAGCACTGCATGAACTCTCTAAAAACAAAGAACAATCTAATATGAACCACTCAAACTTCACACAAAAATTGATGGAGCATCTTTCTAAGATGCTCCCAAGTCACAAATTTTAGTATGAGCATATCAATAGGTAAGTATTTCTAACCCTTTTTCCTCTATGTTGTGTTTAACCTATGATGTGTTTTGTGTTGTTTAGGTCTCCTTGGATGATGCTTGATACTCTTTTAAGGTCAAGGATACTGAGAGACCGCCTCTATTGTGACCCTTCTTCTATTTGTATCATCATTCTCCTATCTTTCTTCCCCTCTATTTTCATTGTTGTGTGTTGTGTCTTAGGGGCATAACATTGCAGTTGGTGACTTGGGGGCACCTTCCTACGTGATGACCCTAAGGCACTTGTTTCTCCTCTCTCGAGTTATTGACCTTCTTCTAGTGGTTCTATCTAGCTAGTGGATGACAAAAAACATATACTAATACAGACCATGTGTCCCTTCAACAAGTAAGCAAAAATAGACCTAGTCCATACATGATGATGGGGTTGATATATATTATCTAACACTTGGCTAGTAGAATCACTCCGTGTGATATTTTTATGATGTCTTATATTTGCTAAAAAACCATAACAATATAGATGCTCCATGTACTTTGTTTATCTTGGGTCTCACCTTGGTTATACTCGGTTCTGAGATCTCTATAGTATAGCCCCACGGTTATACTCAATTTTTGAATCCATAGTATAACCTTGGCTCTTGATGTGATTATTTTTATGCATTTCTTTTATCATGTGATGTTATTATCTTAGAAAAAGATTTCTAACCTCTCTTCTTGTAGGAAATTGTGTGTTTGTGGGAACATTCGATGATCATAAAGTACATGTCACCTTTGGGGGCATGGGCTTTATGTGAGATCTTGTTCCCTTGTGTATTTTCTCTCTACCTTAAAGTGCTTGATATCAGTACACAATATCAACCACCTTAAGGTGGGGGCATATAAGGCAAGCTATTTGATGATTTTGGTACTAACGAAGCATGTTTGTAAACCCTCTACGGAGGCGAGATGTTGTATCTCCGCATGAGTGCACATCTTTATTTTATATTGCAAGCAAAAATACCTCTGTGGATGTAGGATATTGTGCATATACTTTTATTTAAATCCCTCTATGGAGGTGGGATATCATGGATATCCTTTTATTTTAATCCCTTTGCGGACGTGGGGATGGTGTATCTCTTGAGCTAATGCACATCCTTTTTATTTCAAAAGTCCTCTGAGTAGGCGGGGTTGGTGTATCCTCCCTTAAGTGTGTCTTTGGCGGTTGTTGTGGCATAAGCCCAACCATCAGGTGTGCCTATAATGTGCCTAAGATGATGGGCGCTTAGCAATAAGTTCATTCCATTGCCTTGTTTGTCGCGTTTTTGACATATAGTATGTCTTTGGCATGCTATACAACGCTCGTGTTTTCTGTGTGTCTTTCGCGTGTTTGTTCCCAAGTATAGTCCAAAGACCATGGTGAAATGCCCCTCTTATGCTTTGGGATTTGTATGGCATGTTTGTTCCCAAGTATAATCCAAAGAGTGTGGTGATATGCCCCTCCTATGCTTTAGGATTTGTATGGCATGTTTGTTCTCAAGTGTAGTCTAAAATTGTGTGGCGATGAGTCCCTCCTTACACTCTGAGATTTGTATTGTGTATCTGTTGCCCCATATGTAGTCCAAAGAGTGTGGCAAAATGCCCCTCCTACATTTTGGGTTGTGTGTTGCATTTTTATTTTCCATGTATTTGCATTCATTCATATATATGAGAAAATGAAAAAAAAGAAATAATCCTTGCATTCACTATATTCATCATATTTTGCATGTCTTTAATACTATCTTCACCATGTTTTTCATGATTGTTAATGTCTTCTCCATGTTTTGCATGCCTGTTACTATCTTCACTGTGTTTGGCATGTCTGTAATGTGTTTTCTCTAATGTCTACCTGAGCCTGGGGGCTAGGAATAGTTCCTCAATCTTTGTGTATGCATTAGCTTCAAGTGCCTAGCATGTTTGATGTGTTTTGAGTGTACTTTAATGCTTGTATGGGTCTTATGTTCATACAAACATTAAAGTGGGGGCTAAATGTTATGTTGTAAAATGTCCCCTTGGGACTTTTACCTCCTAAGTTTAGCTCTCGGGTCCCTTGTTTTGCATCTTGCATGTTCATTTTGACTCCCCAAATAAAATGGCCTAAAACCCATGTCAAATGGGGCTTGAAGGATATTGTGGCATTTGACCCTACCTTAAAATAGGACCTAAGGACTTGGGCGCTCACGCCCTAGTCCTGCCCCATTTTAGGCAGGTCCCAAATTTGAATATTATGTGACCGTTAGAAGGTTCCGTTGTTAACATCTTAAGTTTGAATTACAAAATTTAAAGTGGGAATGCATATATAAGCATGTTTAGGGTTTCATTTGTAAACTAGAAGATGATTATGAACTTTTGGCAAACTTATGATTTTAGAGCATTCAAGATATTCATTGTTGTAGAGCAGAATATTATTGTTGTGTTTGTGATTGCAGATTTAGCTTCACCTTCTCATGTGTTGAAGGATTTACATCTACATGTGAGGTACACCTCTGAGGTGATATCTATTTGTGTTTGAATCATTTATCAATTTTTTTTGCCTCTATCCCACAGGGATACACACTCTTTATTTGACAATGGTGTGTGGAAGACTTGAATGTCCTTCCAAGACTTGACTGAGGCAAGCTCCTAAACACCACAACCTCTAACCACACTCCTTGTGATTGCAGGTTACAGGTATCATATTTCATAGAGTGAAGTTACAGAGGAAGGTTACAGAAGATAAGGATTCTAGATCTGGTGGAATGAAGTAGCCTGGTGCACTTTTGGGACAAGGGTGCTAGGGGCAGTGTCCTCCGAGGTTGCAGACACAGAAATCTCCATGATAGTGATAATTGGTATCAAAAGAAGTCCCAACATCCTAAGGAATATCTTTCCTGTGACACCTTAGCATACTCCCCATGCACTGGTAAACCCAATCTATCATTGATGGCATCAGTGTTTATTTGTAGGATTGTTTTACCACTCACCGTTCTAATCTCTCGAGATTCAATTTGATAGTTTTGAATGCAAGCCATGATCAGGTCTATGCATTTGACTACTAGGGGAAAACCACCCACGTGTGCCAATCCAATGTCTAAGGTCTTTTGAGCAATAGGTGGTCTCAGGTTGGCATTCATCCTAGCACAAAATTCCTTGAGGTCAACATGCCCCAAATCGGTATCTTTTACCCCAGCCAACTCATTCTTGATGATGAAAGAAATATCCAACCCTTAATATTTCTATTTTATTTTGACAGCCAAGTAACCAATATGTAAGGCTATTGACTATATAATGACTAGGGGTTTTAGTTTAGGCAAGAGACAGCTATGGTTAATAATTAGGAGAAACAGGATTCCACAAGTCATGAAAGATAAGGAAAACCACAATACACACCCCTCACTAATAGCTAATAGTAAATTTTCAACTTGAAAAGAGAATAGGTAGTGCACTTACCTTGGATGTGACGCCTACGGAAAAGAAGTAGCTAGACAAACTGCGGTTTGGCTCCCAATATCGCGTTCTCAATAGCAATTGTGACAAAAGTGTTAAGAGAAGATTTACTTTATAAGGTGAATAACATTGGGGAGTAGGGCTATGACATTAAATGCTCCATTATAATAAATGCTACCTTTGCTCAATATGCCAAAACACTTTATCAGTAGTTTCCACTTTGCATGAACATCTCACTTTTTACTTAATTGACAAATCAGGCCATCGCTGAACTTTACTATTGACAAACTTTAAATTTTGTGAACTAAATCTCCAACTTCTATGTTCACTTAATCTACAAAAAGTTGACTTCATGAACTTCATATCTCTTTGATTGTATGTATTTTTTGCTTTATCGGCAATTTCAAGATCTTGCTAACCATGCGATTCCCTGATAAACTTTGCAAGGATCGAAAGTTATAACAATGATCGGTAAAACTTATCTTTTGTGAACCTTAGAGAAAAGCCATGACTAAACAATGTTTCTCCTTTATTGGTGAAAAAGACTTGACTTGAACCAAATACAAGTCATTAGTTTTTTGGGATATTGGCTTATCGGCAAAACTCACAACTCAAGAACTAAGACAAAGAGTCATGGGTTAAGTTTGTGAAAGGAAAATAAAGTCGATAAAAGAAAACTTGACGAAAAAGTGACAAGACACTAAGGAGAGGTTATCAGGAAAGTTAGGGGTTGGAAAACTTAAATATTTATCGATAGAGTTTGAAAACTCAAAAAAAATTTGAAAAAACTCACCGACCAAGAATTTTCTCGAAACATAGAAAAATAAGTTAAGTTTGAGAAAGCTCAAAAATGCTGAAAATGAAGGAAATTTGGAAATGAAGGCCCCAAAACTTGAGTTCGAGAGAGGAGAATTTTGCTAATAAAAGAGGAAAATGACCTAGGCTCAGGGGTACAATACAAGGACAAGGAGAAAACACTAAGTTAGACCAAAATTGGATTGTGTAAAGACAAAGATCAAAATTGGGGAAACAACTAGCTCTAACTAGGAACACAGACTAAAACAGATGTAGAGAACACATAAACATTGATTAGCCAATGCCTTACTCATTGGGCTATAGAGTTGAATCTGACACACCAAAATTGAAGGAAAAACAAAATGAAACAAGAAAAAACTACATAAACCAAGACTGATATAAGATAGTAGAGAATCACCAATTGTAGAGTTTCAAATCTTTCCCATTGTAGGTAAGAGATAGTTCTGTGCCATCCAAATATGCCAAGAAAAAGGTATTATCTCCAACAACTTCTATAATTTTGAAAGGTCCTTTCCAAAGTGAGTCAAATTTCCCATGTGCTCCTTTAGGATCTTTCCTTTTATCCCAAATTAATACAAGATCTCCAACCACAAATTTCCTCTATTTTGCTTTCTTGTTAAAAATTATTTTCACCCTTTTCTAATGCTCTATTATTATTTCCACCACATCTTCTCTCTACTCCTCAATTTTAGAAAGGTACATTATCCTTTTTTCCAAAGCATCTTTAAAATATTCATCTTCAATGGCTTTCTGTAAATTTAAAGTTCAAAGTTGCAGAGGGATAGGTAAAGCACTACCAAATCCATAGACAAGCTCAAAAGGGGACATGCCAATTACTCTTTTGGGAGTAGTTCTATTTGCCCACAATGCATCATAGAGCTTCTTATGCCAATTCTTTTGATTATCATCTATGAGTTTACTGACAATGATGACTAAATTCTTGATGCTAGATTCTTCTTGCCCATTACCCTAGGGATAATAATTAGAAGCATGTGAAAGACTAACCCCATTGTAATAGAAAAGAGAAATCTCTGAGGAAGAAAATTTTGAAGAATTGTCAGTAACAACCTTCTTGGGTACACCAAATATGACTATTATATTTTCTTTTAGCAAATTACACACTATCTTAGAGGTGGTATGTCTAATAGGAATAGCCTCCACCCATTTGGTAAAATAGTCTATGTTAGTCAAAATATGAGTGGCCTACACTAGAATTTGGATTAATTAGTCCTATGAAGTCTAGACCCCACTGAAAGGAAGCTAGGTGTACGAAAATTGCTTCCTAAACAAATCTAATGAGGAGAGAGGTATGCAAATTTGTTTTAACCTTTATAGTTGCAGCAATATGAAACATATATTAGAGATATTACAACAGAAAACACAAAACAAGAATGTAGACAGAGAGAAGTTGACACAAGATGTATCACGAGGAAAACCTTTTCAGGTAAAAAACCCCACACTCTAAAACTTGCACAATGTATTATCTAAAACAATTATAGTTTATCTGAAACAATTATAGTTTACAATAGACTTGCAATGCAAGTTCTTCCAAGAGTCTTCAAATGTTGAATCTGGAGTTATTTCGGCAGCATAACAATACCTGTAAAAACACTATGCAACTACAACTCCAAACTATGCAATATATAGAGATTACAAGGCAAATATTAAGAGTATCTTGGGATAGGCATCCACCTTGGCCACATGGCCATTATCCCACATCAAAGGACACTTGTCCTTGCTTCAAATACATCTCTTACATCTATCATACATGGTAGATTTGACTTTCCCAACATAGGAGTGCTCCATGCTAAAAATAGACTATGACAAATGCTTTTACGCATCTTACAGTTGTCATATATTTTCCCAAGACAACAACCTTTAATGTTGTAAGAGAATCCATCATAGAATGCTAAATATAGCACATTCCTCTTACACCATGTCATAGCCCAACTTGGGCACCCAAAGATGCCTTTCCCTCATGCAAAGATCCTCACCAACACTTGTCATCACTTGTCATAGGAATCTTCAAACTTGGCTCTTACACGTCATAGATTCTATCATATGGAATAGTCTTCCACACACCACAAGATGCCGACACATGGCATATTAGTGCCACCTCAAATGGGATGCCCAAATCCATGTATGTTTGACTTGACCATCCAAGTCACATTCCAAGTAAGATGACATGTCATCGTGCCACCTCAACTAAGTGACCAAACTGAATGTGCAAGTAATTACAACATTAGGCAATAAATAAATATACAAATAAATAAATAATGCTAGGAATTTGCAAAGGTTGAGACACCTTAATTCCCAACACCCATTGGTGGAAAGGTTCATCAATAACCATTGGACTTATTGCAAATCTTATACACTTTTCACATTTAGAGACCCAATTATAGGCATCTTTAAACATACTTGGCTAGTAGAAGCATTGCCTCAAGATTTTGAAAGTTGTTACACATGCTAGAAAATGACCTCCACATGCTTCATTATTGAAAGACTCTAAAAGTTTTCTTTGATGCTCTTTTCCCACACATCTTAAAAATGTACCATCAATCCCTATCATGTCCCCTTTTTATTTAATTCATGTTGGAGGATATATTTTTCAATTCAAAATATTTTCCTTGGTCTAAGGTATGGAAATTGGAAAATAATTATATCTAAAATTGCTTATTTTTTATTTTTTATTTTTAAAGAGAATGCGCCTGGTAAACTTTTTAACGTGACCGGCGATGCTGGTGCGACACACCCTCCGGCTCCATGCAAATGCTTTTGCCCGGAGCAATGAACCAGTGAGGCCACAACTGGGGACTTTATCCCCTAGGAAGAACACTTCAAACCCGTGAGCTCATTGGCCCAGCGAAGGCGTAAAGCCTTGTGAGCTTGTTGGCCCAACGGGGGTTTGAACTTTGGTGGCCGCCACTACAACCGAGCGACTTAACCACCGAACCATGCCATCATCGGCATCTAAAATTGCTTATTTGAGATCAAATCATTTATTAATTCTTATTTATGATAAAGGGGTCAAATAATTGATTCAATATTATTATTGAAATCATGGAAAACTGACATGAATGAAATGACAACAAATGCAAACTAAACAAATGCAAACCTCATATCGACCCACAATCCATTGATAGGGTTAAGAATTCCGCACCTAAAGCACTCTAGCTTTACCCAAAAAGATGAATGTTGGTTTCTTGATTCAACATCATAACGATAGGATAGGGATTAGTAGATGAATGAGTGGATGAATGCAAGATAGATGGATGAGATATTGGGAAGAAATTTCGATAGCATGTGGATACTAGAAGAAGATTTGATTATGCAAATGGCTCAAGAGAGGCTACCTTTATAGAAAAAGGCAAATTCGAATGGACGGTTGTGATTGAGAGTTATGTTGGAGGATATGGACGGTCAAGATCGACTAGGGTTGGATTAGGGTTTCCCACTCAAAGAGGGATTATAGTCACATGACAAGTGTGTGATGGAGAATAAAGGGAATCTAATTCAAATTCGAATTAGTTTGACATGTGAAGGCATTAAGTGGAAGATGGAGACATGCGACATGTGTCACAATGTGACGAGAGGTGAGGGAATAATTCAAATTTTTAATTTGAATTATGTGACATGTGAAGGGGGATTATTAACTAAACAAATGGGATTTATTTAGTTATTTGGAATGTGATCAAGTGGGCTTATTTAACTAATTAGGAAGATGATTAAGATGGGATGAACAAGGACCTAGGGATAAATGGGATTAAGTGGGATGAGGTTGGATGAACTAGGATGAACTAGGACCTAGGGGACATATACAAGTTCATGTTGACAATGTGTTGTGTAACTAAGACCTAGGGCAAAGACATACAAGGTCATGTGTAAACAAGACCTAGACAATTTTCAGTGTCTACATTTTCCCCTCTTTGAGATGATGTTGCGAGATGATAAGATTTAAGTTGAGTAACATCATTTCAAAAAAGCTTAGGAAACAGATAGAGGAAAAGGATAGGGTGATGATGCCCCCTCGAGAGGATAGGTAGGTTGGATAAACATAGGTATGCTCTCAAAATGAAAAGGATTAGTGAAGGAAGAAATATGAGGGAATGGATAGAAGAAAGAGAAGGATGCGTTATGCTGCAATGAAGGTGAGCAACCATGGTGTTTGATATAGCACTAAACATTATGCACCAAAGTATAAGGACCAAGGTGATGATGTGTCTCGTGCCCCAGCATAATACGACCTTATCTAGATATAAGATATGAATACTAACTGGGGTGGATGTGATACAAATGCAAGATAAAAAGATAACACACACAAGCAAGAAAGCAAGCATGCACAAATGATACAAAAACAAACAAGGTATTGCCCCTGTCAAGTTGTAAACCAATGATTAAGTGATTGATTGATGATTTGATAAAGATAGTGTTGTCATGGCGAGGAATGATATATCCCTAGATCAACACAAGGATGTGGGAATGATATATCCCATTGATGATGATGATTGATTGATTGATTTGGCTTACAAAAAGATTAGGATCAAGACCAAGGATTGTAATTGGATAATTTGAAACAATTGATTAGCTTGATTGGTATGGATAAATGATGACTTGCACTTGGATCATTGCTTGGATTAATTGATAAGGATGAAATGAAAGAAGTGATTTGAAGGAGATTGATTTGATGATAGAAGAATGATGAAAGAAGAAAGAGGAATATCGTCTTGTGCCTGAATCTAGGCACTTCCTTCATGCTCTAGATTGCCTACATACCCGTGTCCACGGGATCAAGGCAATTAACGATAGAAATGAGATGTAGTTTTGATTTGTGTTTTATTGATGGGATGATATGGATTGGATAGATAAAGTTATAGATTGATTGGGATTGAATGAATGATGTTATTTGATTTGCTTTTGATTGTTTGATGATTTGATTGGCTTTGTTTTGATAGATTGTGATGAATTTGATGATTGGGATTGATTTGATTGGAAGAATGTGATTTTGATGATTTGATGTGGAATGGTTTTATTGCTTGGATTTTGTTGGATTTTTAATTTTTTTGGATTTTTTTGTCTTTTTGGGAATATTTAATTTTTTGGGGTTTTTTGAAATGCCTTGATTTTTTGGATTTTTGGGATATTTTGATTTTTTTGTGATTTTGAAATGTTTTGATTTTTTAGATTTTTGGGATATTTTGATTTTTTTGTGATTTTTGGGATATTTTGATTTTTTTGTGATTTTGAAATGTTTTGATTTTTTGGATTTTTGGGATATTTTGATTTTTTTGTGATTTTTGGGATATTTTAATTTTTTTTGTGTTTTGGGATATATTTGATTTTTTTGTATTTTTTGAAATGTTTTGAGATGGCATTGGATTAACCATTTGGGTAGCCTTTATGCTAGATACCAATGATAAGAGGAACCAAGTCTAGGTGCAAGGTAATGAATGGGACTGGACAAAAGGATGGATGATAGTAGATGGATGAAAGGATCAAGATAAATGGATATAATAAAAGGATAGGCTATGGAATGGAATGGATGTATGTGTAAGAGAGCAGGGATGTGATCTCCAAGGACTATGTTGCATAGGAATAACATGCCCAGTCTAGGTAGTGGACTTAGGATTTTTCAAGACAATGCTTAAGGCAATAGGATCATAGGATTTGACATGACAAAGCTTATGACTTGGATGATAGGGTTCATTTGGAAAGGATGAGGTATGTCAAGGGATATCCAAAACACTTGTCAACAATTGCCCCCAATCTTTATCAAGATCAAAAGAGTAAGGGAGTATGGATGGGTTTGATATGATAGGAATGTGTATGCAATTGATAAGGTATGAAAATGATATGTAGGATGAGACAAGGTGCCCCTAAGTGTAAGTGA
Organism: Cunninghamia lanceolata; assembly: GCA_027924645.1. Lineage (NCBI taxonomy): Eukaryota > Viridiplantae > Streptophyta > Pinopsida > Cupressales > Cupressaceae > Cunninghamia > Cunninghamia lanceolata. The sequence goes on from BSBN01000274.1 coordinate 25,375, forward strand.
GATAGAAGATCAACCTACACATGACGCCTGTTTGCCAAGTTTTCATCATGGTACTTATCCAAGGCACTTATTTGCTAGGTTTTCACTGTTGGACTAAGGGATTTATCTTTACTTTTTTTATTTTAATTTTTTTTTTTTTGACTTTTGGATGGAAGAAGGTGGATATGGATGAGAGGGACTCAAGTGTCTAATGCCATGAAAGGTGATAGTCCCATTGGAGAGGAATGTCACATGGACCATGTCAAATGTGCTCATTGATGTTGGTAAGTGATGGTATGAAAGTGAGATGGATAAGGTAGATAGTGGATTATGGAGGGATAGAAAGTGGATTATGATGTGGATTATAATGGACTTATGTAAAAGCATGGACCATAGGCAGGTGATGGGGGAGATATGTAGGGTAATGAGTGAATGATGGAGTGATGGAGGTGTGAAAAGGAATCATGACCAACGGTTGCACACACTATGATAAACATGGAAGATTTTGAGTGGATGGTGGTGTAGGAAGCAATGGTGATGTTTTCTTAGGAGATGGATGATTTAGGACTTTTGGAACCCACATGGACTTAGTTTTTTTTTTTTGCTTTTCATGTGGGATGGAGGAATTTGAAACTTTGGAATGGAATGGCATTTTTGAATGGAAGAAGATGGTTGGGATTTTTGAGAGGTGGATGCCTCATTTGACTTGATTAAGTTTTGTTTAGGGACCCATATCATTTTAGTTTTTGACTTTGCTTTCGGAGGTATGGGATTGGGTGGCTTTTTGAATGTACTTCGCTTTGAATTTTTGGATTGATTTCCTAAGGTATTAGGACCCTTAGGATTTTTGGCTTTATGTAAGGAGGCATCCAAATGTTTGTTTTTGAATCCCATGTGGTGGGTGTAATGAGTGGAAGCTCCTTGTTTATACAATGTGTGCATTTGTTGGTCAAGATTAGGATTGTAAGGGTACTTATGAATAAATGGATAATTAGGTGTTGGTAGAAGTGGAGGTAAAGTAAATGAAGGGAGGTTAGGAGTTGGAAGCAATTGAGGTAAAGTTGATGGAGGGATATTTGGAGTTGTAATCAATGGAGGTAAAGTTGATGGTGGAAGGTGTATGGTCACATGCTTTTGACATTTGTAGGATGGGGGAGGTTGAATGGCAACATATGTTTTAGGAATATGATGGGGTTTATGATGGAAGGAAGTTGATTTAGGAAGTGTGGAGGAAGTACCAACATCATTAGATTGTTGACCTTGGGGTGTGTATCCAAGGCCAAATGAGTGAGGAGGAACCTTGACATGGATTGGCTCCAAAATGCCTTGTTTATGAAGGCCTAAACCTTTACCTTGGTAGTTCATGTTTTGGAGGATGCGATTGACTATAGGACTAGGTGTAGTTTGGACACTAGACTTGAGTTGATTATTGGATGGAGAAGGTAAAGTGGATAATGGTTGTTGGTGTTCTAAGGAGGAACACTCATGAATGAATGTGGATAGACTAGTAGGATATGGTGGATTTGAAATGGGATCAATGGTGGATGTGGAGGGATGATTAGGATCTTGATCATGTTCTTTTACTTCCAAGTTATTTGTTTGTTCTTTTATGTTGGCTTTGGAGGCACATGTCTCATCATGACAAGTGGATATTGTGGGATCATGGCTAGGTGGAGAGGTCTCTTTGATTCAAATGAAGGCCATGAAATGGGGTGAATGCTCAAGTAAGTCAACAAGACTTCCATTAGATGGAGCATGTAGGTCTTGGGTGTCTTGTTCATGGATAGTTGTGGGGAGATGGATAGGATCAAGTGGCTCATGGATAGGTTCATTATTATGGATATCATCTTGATCATGGAAGAGATACATGTTATGGATGGGTTGGATGGGGATGATTTGACCTTGATTAGGACTAGGGCTTAATGTTTTCACATGATTAGGATTAAACTCTTGACATACCTCTTGACTTGCTTGAATGGAAGTGAAAGGCTCTTTAATAAGCTTGTTAGCTAGTAGATCACATGATGGGGTTAGAAGACTAGACAAAGTGTTTAAGGACTCATGGGGAGGCTCAAGAATAGGTGTTTGATGACATGGCAATGTTTTATTCCTTGCTAGTAGCCAGTGGATCACATCCTTTGCAAGGGTATGGGTGAATGAGAAATATAGGGGATGGATGATAATAGTGGAAGTTGAAGGCTTAGGATTACAATTTGTGGGATGGATAATGGGATTAGGATTTGGGCTAGATGAAAGATAATGGAATTAGAGGGATTGGTCTTATCCAAGACAACCTTACCACAATCTTCTAGGTTCTTGACCAATCTTTGAAATTGGACACAAGTGGATATAGTATGGCCCCTATACCTATGGTATGCACAATAATGGTTTTCATTATACCCTCTAGGTTTAATCATAAATGGAGAATATTCTTTGAGCGGGTATTGCTCAATCAAATTTGCTTGTACCAATTTCTCTAAAAGTATCTCCATGGAATCTTTTAATGAAGGATTAGTGGAACATGGGGATGAAGGTGATGAAGGTGATGAAGGGCTTGATAAAGGTGTTGGGATCAGACTAGTTGTCTTATGTGTTGGCATATGATTGGATGGTGAAGGTGACTCAAAGGAGGCACATGCTAGGTTGGTTTCTCCCTTGTCAAAGGATTTTAGGTCTTGCATAAAATGACTTTGACTTTCTTGATTTATGTACATAGGGCCATTTGGACTTGCTTGTTGTTCTTGTAAGGACATTTGATTGCCATGCAAATAGGTTTGGTGATGAGGTGGCATGATAGGATATGTAGGTGAAAGGTTTGGTGAGGTGGATTGTTGTGGACATTGGGTGATGTTAGAAGTTTGTTGAGAAAGTAGTTGGGATATGATGGAAATGAAGTTAGGATCATTGGATGGTAGACTTATGGAAGTACTTGTGTTTGGGGTGTTTCTAGGAATAGTAAGGGTGATTTGTGGTATGGATGTGGCATTGTTATGGAAAGATGTTGGATAAGGTGATGTGGAATGAATGTAATAAGTGGGTGGATTAGTTTGATATTGACCTAGGACTTGATGTTGTGGTGACACATGGTCTTCTTCCTTTCTATATAACCAACTAAGTGTTGCAAGTATGAGCCTAACTGGTGTTGTCATTGATGTCAACATACTCCTGTTGCATTGATGATAAGGATTGAATGAGCTGTATGTTGAGGATATTGAGAAAATTGGTCCTGTCAGGAATAAAGAAGAATAGTGAAGACAGTGAAGTAAAGATCCCAGCTTAGATGAAGATAAGAGGATGCACATCAAAGGGTTTGTAGATATGTATCTTAAGATAATCTAGTAAAGATTTTAGAGGTCCACATGAATATCTGAAGAAGTTATGGCCGCCTAAGTAAAACTGGTTCTGGTAGGTGTTTAGAGGTGACAGAGTGATACAGAAAGGTCCGGTGAGCTCTGAAAATGCAATATCTTACTATGCGGATTTGGTGGAGTGTTTAATAGGCTAATGTGAATTGACAACTCAATTGGTTCATGGTCTGGAGGTCCGCAAGCATCTATTCCATTATGACAGTGATGACAGACTGTGTTCTTGAGGTTCTGGATGAAGGAGAGAAGGATTTCAGTAAGCAGATGTAGTGTGGATGTTCTTGGTGATTCAGGCAAGCTTGTGGAGGTCTTTGGATTATGTCCAGTTCATGCTGGGGGTCCATATTGAAGTTTGAGCTCGTGATTGAAGAATAACCTCCAGATGATGTTGTTCTTCCCAAGTCAGGCCGACTAGGTGAGTTACACATCCTGCGGATGATCTTGAAGATGTTATGTGAAGATTGGCGTGTTCCTAGAAGAAGATTGAAGTCTTAGATCTGTGTGGCTAATAGTGTGTTGATCTGTGTGAAGTCTTTTGTAATTAGTCATGATATATTTTCTCTGTAATGTTTGCCAACTTGGATGATAATTCCTAAAGTCAATGTTTTGTATAAATAAGGAGTTGTAAAGTCATTTTAAGGTGTGTCTTGTGGAGATGAGAGTGTGGTAAGGAGGAGAGGAGTGAAAGGCAGAGAAGAAGTATTGGGCTTAAATGGAACTGACTCAAGAATGGTGAAGATGCTATTCTTCAGTTCAAGTATGTGATACTTATTATTCAGTAGATAGTGTGTCTCTTGTAGGCAGTGAGCCCTAATTGGCATGTGCCATTTTGTTCTTTCTATTCTTCTAACAGAGAATACAATCTTGGGTTAATCACCCCGTGGTTTTTCCCTTAATCAGGTTTTCCACATCAAAATCTTGGTGTCTTGTGCGTTAATGTGTTTCAGCTCTTGATTTAATGCATTATGTTTCCATGATTGATTTATTATTATGCTGCTGAATTACAAAGTGGATTTAAGTGTTTAATTGGAAGAAATTTTTGGACAACTAATTCACCCCCCCTCTCAGTTGTCTTCCCGAAATCTAACAATTGGTATAAGAGCTAAGCTCCTCTAAAAGAGCTTAACTGCTTGAGGAGATCCAGGATGTCATCCTACAAGAAGGATAGTCTGAAGTTTGATGGAATAAATTTTACTCTTTGGAAAAGTCGCATGCAATGTCACTTGCAATGTATGGGAACACAGTATTGGACCATGGCCTCAAAGAAGTATACTCCTCCACAGGGTGGTCTGAAATCCATAGATGAAATTGCAGATGCTGAAAACAATCTACAGACTAAAAAAGCTCTTTTAAGTGCCTTGTCTGATTCAGAGCTGACAAATGTTGTTGACCTACAAACTGCTTTTGAGATTTGGGAAAAACTGGAACTTTTGCATGAAGGAGACAAGTATGTTAAATGTGCCAAGCTACAGAGTTTGAAAGGAAAATTTGAAAATCTAAAGATGAGAGAAGATGTAAATATCACTACATTTATGCCAAGAGTAAATGAGCTTGTTTGTGGCATTAGATGTGTTGGTGGAGTCTTGGATGAAGATGAGATTGTTGGCAAAGTTCTCAGATCCCTTCCTAATTCTTACAAGTACAAGGTTGCTGCTATTGAAGAATTCATATCTATTTCAGGTATTACAAGAGATCAATTGGTTGGCAAATTAGCTGCATTTGAATGGATTGAGTTTGGAGATGCCTCTCCCAAGACTGAATCTACATTCAAAGCTAGTGCCTCTGTGAAAGGAAAACAAAGGTTTAATTTAGGGGAGAACTCATCAAGGAAACTATCATGGTATGAAAAAGCAAGAAAAGACCTGGAAGAAGATGAAGCAGAAGCTGCTCAACTTGAAGCCCTTATTGCAAAAAGACTACCAAGAGGATCCGGTAAGTATGAAGGGAAACTACCTTTTAAGTGTTTTAACTGCAATAAGATTGGTCATTTTGCCTCAAGGTGTCCAGAAATATTTTCAAGGCCAAACCCTAATAGATCAAGGTTCCAGAAGAATTGTTACTATGTTCATGAAGATGATGATAATGAAGGAGTAACAGATGATGAATCAGAGATAGGAAACAAATCTAGAAGTGACTGGGTGTTTATTGCCATCAAGGAAGAAGATTGAATACCCTCTGAATTTGTCAATCATAAAATTGTAGAAAGAGCTTTGGCTACCTAAGTTGAGGAAAAAGATGATTGGGTCATTGACAGTGGATGCTCTCACCATATGACAAGTGACAAAAATAAATTCATAGATTTGGAAAGGTATGAAAGAGGAGTGGTAAAATTTGGTGATAATTCTGCTGGTAGAATCAAGGGTAGAGGGACTATTTCTTTTGATGGAAAGAACAAAACCAGTAATGTACTGTATGTTCAAGGACTGAAGCACAATCTTCTTAGTGTTGGACAGTTGGTAGACAAAGGCTATGATCTCCAATTCAAAAATAGAAAATGCAAGATCTTTGAAAGTTCTGGAACAGAGATTTGTTGGCAAGAGACACTATATGGATTCATGGTTGTTGTCATTGATGGCAACAAAGGTCATCCCACATATCCGCAAGTCATGATGTGTCTCTACCGGAAGTCAGAATAAAGATTGTTGTGGTCCGGTGAACAAGAACAGAGCATGTGGCAAGGTCCGACAGATTGGTCCGGATCTCTCAGAGGAAGTGTCTTGGTACAGTGCGGATTTGGGGAAGTCAAGAGGACTACCTTGAGTGGTATATTCCAAGGATTTAGCCTCCGGTGATGGACAAGGAAAAAGATATGAATAGTTGAGTTTCGGATTCCTGAGAGACAGTGAAAACAGAGGAAGAACTGACTGACAGAGTATCAGACTACTTTCCGGATGTGTTACTGTTGATGATAAAGGTTGTGAAGGCATGAATCATGTTTGGCCGACATGATTAATGATATCTACAAGTATATGCTTGATCCGCATTGCTTGGTGAGGAAGGATTCAGCCGACAGAACAGAGTTTGTAAGAAACTAGACTGTTTCGGATGCCGACTAGAAAGATGATGAAATTACTTGTGCGGATATATATATAGAGGATGGATTTAGTTGTGAAGCAGGATGATGTTATGATATATGTGAAGAAGTGCAGAACAGAGCAGAAGTACCAAGACAGATCCGGAATGTGAAAGGATAGCAGAATAAAGAACAGAGAAAAGATGAAGTGCAGCAGATCAGTGTACTAAGCCTAACCGGAACTGAACTCCAGCATATGCAGATGCTTCCAATCAGTTCAAGACTGTGATTTTTATCACTTTGTAGACAGTGTGTCTTATTGTAGGCAGTGGGCCTCTTGTGAGCAGTGTGCTCGGGCAGTGAGCCCTAATTGGCAAGTGCCATTTTGTAATTTCCTATTCTTCTAACAGAGAATAATTTTGGGTTAATCACCCCGTGGTTTTCTCCCTTAACAGGGTTTCCACGTCAAAAATACTGTGTCATGTGTTTCTTATTTCATGATAATGTTTTTGTGTTTGATTCAATGCTGCATCAATTAAAAAGAAAGTTCAATAAGGGAAATAATTAGGATAACTGATTCACCCCCCCCCTCTCAGTTATCAACAATTGGTATCAGAGCTAAGTTCCTCCTAATAGAGCCTAACAGCTTGAGGAAGATCTGGGAGTTCAAATGGATGCATATGGTTTAAGAGAGCAACTCAAGACTGCCCTTGAGGATCTTGAACAGTCAAATTCTAAAGTCAATGAATTAAAGGAAAGACTCAAACAGGCTGATGAATTCATGAGAGAATTAAAAGACAAATTAAGTCTCTCTATGAAAAAGAGAAAGGAGCTGCTCCAACAATTGGCAAGACAAAGTGATGAAAGCAATACAAATGAAGAATTGACTGAGCAAACCAAGTTATGTGAAAAGTTATCAAAAGAAGTCATTATGTTAAGACATGAAATGGAATCAGGAACTATAAAGTTTACTCAAGAGATTGAAGAAAAAAGAAAGGCTGAAGACAATCTAAGACAATCTCTCAAAGAAAAATCAGAAGAATGCCACCAGATGGATAGGATTATCAGACATCTTGAATCTGATCTTGAAGATGCCAAAGATAATGAAGAAAAACTTGAGGATCAAATTGCCTCTCTCAAAAGAGACCTTCAAACAGCAAATGAATATAAAGAGAAATTCAAGATAAGTTCTGCTCAACTTGAAGTTCTTCTTGGAAGTCAAAAGAGGACAGATGACAGGTATGGTTTGGGATATGAGAAAGGAGAAAGCTCCGGATCCGGTCAAAAGAATTTTGGATCAGAAAATCCAAGGAGCAGGCCTAGAAGACCTTCGGTAAGACAGCCCAATGCCCAAAGATATCCATCTTTCAATGGATACTGCCACAGCTGCAACCATTTTGGTCACAAAGCTAATCAGTGCAGAAAGAGAATTAATCAGATTAATTCATCCTTCTCCGGACAGTGCTTCAACTGCAAAAGGTATGGACACAAATCCCATGAATGCAGAAATATGCAAGTAAACAAATCATTCAAAGGTAGATGCTTTACATGCAATAGAGTAGGTCATATGGCTAATCAATGCAGATCAAGAGGATATCAGTCAAATATGCAAAGAAATGTTATTTGCCAAATCTGTAATAGGTCCGGTCATAATGCTAAAGTCTGCAGAAGCAAGAATCAGGACAAAAGAGGTCCAGTGTATAATCAGAATCAAGACAAGGGTAAACAAAAGATGAATGCGGATGAAGTTAGGAATCAGATGAGCAAGATTTGGGTGAAGAAAAGTTCAAAGAATGTAGAGGTTGGATCCGCACCAGACTCTGGTGCTGATATTTCTTCTGAAAATTAAAAAGTGAGCTCTGGCTCAGGGGGAGACTCAAAGAAAATCTTGTTCCCCCAGCCAATCAAGTGGTGCCGGATGTGGCACAAGATGCGGAGTAAAGAGTTTAAATATATAAGTCCTGAGATGATCCAGATAAGTTTTCAGAGGTCCGCATGGAGTTATGAAGAAGCTGTAATCGATCAAGTAAGACCTGTTCCGGGAGATGCTCCGGTATGACAGAGGATTACAAACAGGTCCGGAGAGATCCAGAAGTGCACTATCTTATTCTACGGATTGGACAGAGTGTTTGGAATGTTCTTGTAATGTGTCACCTCAATTTATTCATGATTAAAAGATCCGGATGATGTTCACAGATCAAGACTGATCCGGGATACTCCAAGCTATCCGGACAAGGCAAACTGGAATAATATAGGTGAAGCATTTATTGCAAACAGATATTAGGGTTTACGGAGCAATATAAGGGATTTCTCAAAAATCATTTGCTCATTCTGCACTCAAGAAGAAGCAAAAAGTGGAGCTCTGCAACAAGATTCATCAAGCACACCAAAGATCTCCTACTGAAGTCATTGCATAAAGAAATCAATCCCACCACTCCGTGCAAACCGAAGGCGCATAAGGTATTCTCCGTTTTTCATTATCTCACTGCAAATCTTTGAAGAATGGCTACTCCAAATATAGTTAAGATCTCTGATAGACCTCACCCCACATTCAAGAAACATCCTTACAAATCATTGGAGGTAGATCCACTAGGAGCCTTCTCTAGTGTTCCTCATGGTGTATTGCATACGGAAGATATTAGGGTTTACATCCATGTGAATCTTGAAGACTTTGGAGAATCAAAGCTGATGGATATCTATCACAAACAATTGATAGATGACTCCTTTGAGATCAAACCTCAGTACAAAGCCATCCGGGACAAACACTTTGCACAGTGCATTCATTTCCCCTGTTTTGAAGAAGATGAATGGGTCCGGTATGTACTAAGTAGAGTACATGACAATTTCCTATGGTTGAACCAGCCCTTCAAGATCACCAAAGATGCAATTAGGGCTGTAACCGGTCTGCAGTCATCCGGTGGATTACCTATTCTCAAGTCTGTCAAAAATCAGACAGTTAGTGATGCAACCGGATCCAAGTTTGACAAGAGAGCTATGACAGTTGATGACATCACTGAACCGGATGTCAAATTTGCAGCTATGATAATTGGTTACAAAATCTATCATTCCAGTAGGGAAAATTCAGTACCGGGAACTGCAATCTACACAGCTTATCAAATGTTAAAGGAGAATGCAGACTATGACTTGTGTGAGCTTCTTGTGAACCAACTCTTTGAAAATCTGCAGAAGATCAAGAAGGACAAGAAAAACTCCTTCAAGTATGGCAATCTAATCCTTTGTCTCTTCTTTTACTACATGAATGAGCTTCCCGGATCCAGTGGATGGGTATGGCAGAATGACAGACTGGTTGCCATCCAAATCAGAGACTATTTGCATGGACTTGGGGATGCCAAAGCAAGAAATACAGCTCTATGGGGATACTTCAAGAACTTCCAAAGCATGATGCATGCAAGAGAAAGAATACCCCAATCCCTTGTTGAAAAGTACAAAGACACAGTATGCTTCATGGTAGAAACAGATCAGTGTCTAATGGAGGCAGTGGAGCCAAGGACTGTTTGGATCATGCCCATGGGGTATGAAGTGGATGAACAGATAGTAGAGCTGCATGTTCAACACATGCTAAGCCAGCCCAAAGATCCTAAGGCAGAAAGGTTTGGAACCTTTGAGGAACTGAGTGTAAAGATACATGTAGAACTCAGGGAACCGGAGATAAAGAGGAAGGTAAGAAAAGAAGTTGAGCATATTGCTCAAGGCCTAGGCATCTCAAAAGAGGCACTTGATGCCAGCCGGGAAAAGAGGAGGAAGGCTGAGGAAGAAGAGAAGAGTAAAGAAAGTGTTCCAGTTGAAACTCCCACCCAGACCAGATCATCAAAAAGATCTGCACCTCCCTCAACCAAAAGTTCAAAACCGGAAGTCCAGGCATCCGGTAAAAGATCCAAGACAAAAGCCACAAGGGCTTATGAAAGCCAAAAGGATGAAGAGGAAACAGAGTCAGATGAGGGAGTAAAAGAAATAAAGAAGTAGAAGAAGAAAGGATCCGGTAAACCCTCCACAGGACAAGACAAGGATGAAATGGCAGAGGTATCTGTTGAAAAGCCCACTCTGTCTCTAGAGAATGTAATCAAGTCGGTCACGGTGGATGGAAACCTTCAACCAATGACTGAATCTTATGATGACTTCAGTGAGGCTGACCAAAAGACTCTGCAGGAAGCCACAGTCAAATATCTGAACATATACAATAAGGCTTTCATTGAGATCATATCTCTTATTCCTAAAAGCCTGGAAAAGGAATTAGAAGTAAGAAAGAACAATGCTCATGCAAAAGATCTTGAGATCCGGGAGCAGATAGCTATTCAGCTATATCCTCAAATTGATCCCAAGACAATGAACATAATCTTCAAGGACTGCAAAGATGAGTTCAGAAGTAAAGCCAGGATGAATCAACTCATGCTTGGTGAGACTGACAAAGTGGCCCAAGAGACAAGAGATCCTCCGGAAGGCCTTCAAAAGGTTCAATCTTCCTGTTGTAGAGGACTTAGGTGCAGAAACAGCTGCGGATTTGGAATCATCTGTTCCGGAAGAAGTGGGCCCTGAACAGACAAGCATCTCTCCTCCGGTTTCCCCTACAGTCTCCGGATCCAAAGAAGAAGAGAAATTACAGGAGAAGGAAGCAGGGGTGGAAGACAAAGAGGTTGACAGTTCCAAGACTGCAGAAGAAAAGAAACATCTGTCTCCGGCAAGAGACACTACACAAACTGTTCAACAATTTTTGAGCAAAGCCACTATAGAAATTGATGACCCGGACCTGCTAAAAGGACCCTTAGATTTTGACTCTTTGTCACCGGTGCAAACAATGAAAATAGCCTCATTTGCAAATGAGAAAGTCAAAGAGAAGCTGCTGAAATCTCACATGGAAGACTGTGAGCTTATGGAGGTAGCATCTGGAGTGCTAGAAAAGATCATGCCATCCTTTCAAAAGGATCCCACAGCCTCCTCTTCCGGTAATCTCAAAACCTTAGTCAGCAGTGTTAGTACACATTTTGAATCTCTAGAAAAATCTGCTGAAGAAAAGGTCCGGAAGGAATTTTTGGATAAAAGATTTTCAGAAGTATTAGAATTAATCTCTAAAGATAAGAAGATTGTGAGTATTGGAATAAAGAGCTTAGAGAATGCTCTTAAGGATGGCGGTGACATTTACAAATTTTGTATATCCTGGTCAAAGGCAACAACAGCAATTGATAAGAAAATAAAAGAGGAACAGGACAAGCTACAAAGCTTATCTCAAAGTTTTGATCCTCTCTCTTCCTCCATAATAAATCAAGAATGTTAGACTATTGCAGTCTTGAATGAAATAAAGAATCTTGAGAAGGAAAGGAAGAACATCACTAACCGGATGGGAGAACTTAGACGGATTATAATCCCTAAATTGGAAACTATGCATGAGGCCATTAGTGATGCTCAGACCACTGCCCAAACAAATGATCCGACAGATCTCAAGCGGGCAGAAGCTTTTGCATTTTTGTTGAGTGGTCACATTTCAATTTTGGATAGAATGAAGCAAAGTTGGGCTACAGAAATGATCCAATTGCAGACATCCTTTGTAGACATTCTTCAGTATATGTGAGTATGTAAATATGCGGCTGTGTATAGAAAATTTTTGAAAATTTTGATGTGCGGACCCTACCCTTTGCCATTGATGTCAAAGGGGGAGTGAGGAGCAGTGAAAAATGAGGAATCCAATTAAGGGGGAGTTCCAGAAATTGTATATAAAGACAGAGCATCAGCAAAGGGGGAGCATAGTGTAAACACTTAGTCATTTTTCACTAAGTGTTGCCATCAATGCCAAAGGGGGAGATTGTTGGCAAGAGACACTATATGGATTCATGATTGTTGTCATTGATGGCAACAAAGGTCATCCCACATATCCGCAAGTCATGATGTGTCTCTACCGGAAGTCAGAATAAAGATTGTTGTGGTCCGGTGAACAAGAACAGAGCATGTGGCAAGGTCCGACAGATTGGTCCGGATCTCTCAGAGGAAGTGTCTTGGTACAGTACGGATTTGGGGAAGTCAAGAGGACTACCTTGAGTGGTATATTCCAAGGATTTAGCCTCCGGTGATGGACAAGGAAAAAGATATGAATAGTTGAGTTTCGGATTCCTGAGAGACAGTGAAAACAGAGGAAGAACTGACTGACAGAGTATCAGACTACTTTCCGGATGTGTTACTGTTGATGATAAAGGTTGTGAAGGCATGAATCATGTTTGGCCGACATGATTAATGATATCTACAAGTATATGCTTGATCCGCATTGCTTGGTGAGGAAGGATTCAGCCGACAGAACAGAGTTTGTAAGAAACTAGACTGTTCCGGATGCCGACTAGAAAGATGATGAAATTACTTGTGCGGATATATATATATAGAGGATGGATTTAGTTGTGAAGCAAGATGATGTTATGATATATGCGAAGAAGTGCAGAACAGAGCAGAAGTACCAAGACAGATCTGGAATGTGAAAGGATAGCAGAATAAAGAACAGAGAAAAGATGAAGTGCAGCAGATCAGTGTACTAAGCCTAACCGGAACTGAACTCCAGCATATGCAGATGCTTCCAATCAGTTCAAGACTGTGATTTTTATCACTTTGTAGACAGTGTGTCTTATTGTAGGCAGTGGGCCTCTTGTGAGCAGTGTGCTCGGGCAGTGAGCCCTAATTGGCAAGTGCCATTTTGTAATTTCCTATTCTTCTAACAGAGAATAATTTTGGGTTAATCACCCCGTGGTTTTCTCCCTTAACAGGGTTTCCACGTCAAAAATACTGTGTCATGTGTTTCTTATTTCATGATAATGTTTTTGTGTTTGATTCAATGCTGCATCAATTAAAAAGAAAGTTCAATAAGGGAAATAATTAGGATAACTGATTCACCCCCCCCTCTCAGTTATCAACAAGATTGCATCCAGTACTCAAACTAAAGGTAACATCTTCTACTTGGTTGGTACTGGTAAAAGTTGCTTATTTGTTCAAATTGATCAGAGTTGGTTGTGGCATAGGAGAATGTGTCATGTGATTTTTGATAATATCATCAAGATAAGCAACACTCAGGCTGTAAGAGATCTTCCAAGATTGGTAAAACCTACCAATAGTTTGTACAAGGAATGTCAGTTGGGTGAACAAAGTAGAGTCTCATTCAAAAGCAAGGAACAATCTTCTATCGGATTATTGGATCTAGTTCATGCTGATTTATGTGGTCCAGCAAGAATCAGAAGTGTGCAAGGTGATAGATTCTTCATGCTATTGATTGATGACTACTCCCGGATGATGTGGGTGACTTTTCTGAAAGAGAAATTAGAAGCTCTTGAGAAATTCAAAATATTCAAAGCTATGGTAGAGAATGAAACTGGATTAAAATTAAAATGTCTGAGGTCTGATAGAGGTGGAGAATTCACATTCAGTGAGTTCATAGAGTTCTGTGAAAAACATGGAATAAAAAGATAGTTGTCTACTCCTAGGACTCCACAGCAGAATGGAGTAGTGGAGAGAAAGAACTAGACCATCTAGGAAGCATCTAGAACCATGATGATGTAAGCAAATATTCCTCAAATCTATTGGAGAGAAGCTGTAAGCACTGCAGTATATACTCTCAATCGAGTACAAATCAGAAGCAATACTGGTAAGACTCCTTATGAACTCTGGTTTGGCATCACTCTAACAAGAGATTGAGGAAGATTATAGAAAGTACAAATGTGAAGGTTGATGAAGGGTTTGAAAAACCCTCAAGGTTTTATGAATGTGATGAAGATGATTAGAATGATGTTTTGATCCAAGGAGTCAAAGCTCCCTCTAAAATTTAGATTCAGACTAATTCGGTAAATCAGGAAGAAGAGATAAGTTTGAATGAACCTGTTCAAGAATAAGAAGTACAAGTAACTCCCAAAGTTCCCAAGTATGTAAGACTGAACCACTGTAAAGATCAGATCATAGGTGATAAAAGCAAAGGTGTGCAAACAAGAATAAGGATTTCTCAAGATTCAGAAGAGTATTGTCTGATTTCAAAGATTGAACCTAAGACAGTGAATGAATCTTGCAATGATGAAAATTGGACTAAAGCAATGGAGGAAGAGCTAATGCAAATTGAGAAAAATCACACTTGGGATCTTGTTCCCAGACCTAAAAACAAGAATGTGATTGGAACCAAACGGGTCTTCTGGAACAAACTAAATGAAGATGGTGAAGTAGTCAGAAACAAAGCCAGATTGGTCTGCAAGGGTTACTCCCAAGTAGAAGGAGTTGATTTTGAAGAAACTTTTGCTCTGGTGGCAAGAATTGAAGCAGTCATATTATTTCTTGCTTTTCCTACCTTCAAGGATTTCAAAGTATATCAGATGGATGCCAAATCTACCTTCCTGAATGGTGACTTGGAAGAAGAAGTATACATTGAGAAACCGGATGGATTTCAATTGTCTGATCATGGTGATATGGTCTGCAAGTTGAAGAAAGCACTATATGGACTGAAGCAAGCCCCAAGAGCGTAGTATGAAAGATTGGATAAGCATCTTTTGAAGATTGGTTTCAACAAAGGTATTGCTGACAATAATTTGTATTTCAAAATTGATCATGAAAATATCTTGATTGTTGAAGTGTTTATTGATGATATCAATTTTGGAGGAAGAGATAGTATGTGCAAAACCTTTACAAATCAAATGAAAAGTGAATTTGAGATGTCCATGTTTGGGGATATGAATTTCTTCTTGGGTCTGCAAATCACTCAAACAAAGAAATGAATCTTCATTTCTCATACCAAATATGTGAAAG
The DNA here is from genome assembly GCA_027924645.1 of Cunninghamia lanceolata. Taxonomy (NCBI): domain Eukaryota; kingdom Viridiplantae; phylum Streptophyta; class Pinopsida; order Cupressales; family Cupressaceae; genus Cunninghamia; species Cunninghamia lanceolata. Next base: position 40,504 of record BSBN01000274.1, read on the forward strand.
AATTATTGAAGAAATTTGGGATGGAAGACTCAAAACCAATGAATACTCCCATGGCAACTGGATGTAATTTGAGCAAACATGATGACTCTCCTAAGGCTAATTAGAAAAAGTATAGGTCAATGATTGGAGGGCTATTGTATCTCACTCAAACTAGACCTGACATTATGAATGTTGTTGGTCTTGTTGCTAGATTCCAAGCTGATCCTAGAGAATCTCATGTCATGGCAATCAAAAGAATTTTTAGATATCTGAAAGGGACAGTTGAGTATGGGTTGTGGTATCCTAGAGATCATAATTTCTCTCTTCATGCATATACTGATGTGGATTGGGTAGGAGATGTGGATGACCGGAAGAGTACTAGTGGTGGAGCATTCTTTTTGGGGAAGAGATTGGTTTCTTGGCTGAGAAAGAAACAAGAAGCAATATCTCTGTCCACTGTAGAAGTAGAATATATTGCAGCAGCAGGTAGTTGCACTCAAGTTTTGTGGATGAAGCAAATGTTAAGAGACATGAGAGTAGAGTATGAGGAGCCTATCACAATCTTCTGTGATAATTCAAGTGCAATAAATATATCTAAGAATCCAGTGTTGCATTCAAAGACTAAACATATATCCATCAAGTTTCACTTTTTGAGAGAGCAAGTGAACAAGAATGAAGTCAGATTGGAGTTGTGCCTTCCAAGGATCAAATTGCAGATATCTTTACCAAACCTCTACCTAAGGACTCTTTTGAGTATCTCAGGGAGAAGTTTGGGGTTATTACCCCTCCGGTGATGAACTTGGGTGCACTGATGTGCATTAATCCGGTGCATATCACAGTCATATCTTGTGGTCCAGATTGATGTTTGGGAAGTTGCTACTCAGGGGGAGTAGCTAATATGGTTCTGAAGTAATGCAACTATGTGCCCTTTGCCATTGATGTCAAAGGGGGAGAGAAGACATGTGAAAAACAAGTGGTTGCTGATCAAAGGGGGAGCAGTAAAGGAAGAGAAGACATGTGAGTGGTTGTTGCTGATAGGGGGAGTTGTGATAGTATGGAGAAGTTCTTGTCTTGATGGTTAAAACAATTTTTCACATCATATGTTGCCATCAATGACAAAGGGGGAGATTGTTGCAAGTTTGAGCCTAACCGGTGTTGTCATTGATGTCAACATACTTGTGTTGCATTGATGATAAGGATTGAATGAGCTGTATGCTGAGGATATTGAGAAAATTGGTCCTGTCAAGAATAGAGAAGAACAGTGAAGACCGTGAGGTAAAGATCCCAGCGTAGATGAAGATAAGAGGATGCACATCAAAGGGTTTGTAGATATGTATCTTAAGATAATCTAGAAAAGATTTTAGAGGTCCACATGAAGATCTGAAGAAGTTATGGCTGCTTAAGTAAAACTAGTTCTGGTAGGTGTTCAGAGTGATACAGAAAGGTCCGGTGAGCTCTAGAAATGCAATATCTTACTATGCAGATTTGGTGGAGTGTTTAACAGGCCAATGTGAATTGACAACTCAATTTTTTCTTGGTCTGGAGGTCTTCAAGCATCTATTCCATTATGACAGTGATGATAGATTGTGTTCTTGAGGTTCCGGATGAAGGAGAGAAGGATTTCAGTAAGCAGATGTAGTGTGGATGTTCTTGGTGATTTAGGCAAGCTTGTGGAGGTATTTGGATTGTGTCCAGTTTGTGTTGGGGGTCCATATTGAAGTTTGAGCTTGTGATTGGTGTTTTTCCCAAGTCAGGCTGATCAGATGAGTTACACATCCTGTGGATGATCTTGAAGATGTTATGTGAAGATTGGCATGTTCCTAGAAGAAGATTGAAGTCTCAAATCTGTGTGGCCAATAGTGTGTTGATCCGCATGAAGTCTTTTGTAATTAGTCATGATGTATTTATGTATTTGCTCTGTAATGTTTGCTGACTTGGATGATAATTCCTAAAGTCGATGTCTTGTATAAATAAGGAGTTGTAAAGTCATTTCAAAATGTGTCTTGTGGAGATGAGAGTGTGGTAGGGAGGAGAGGAGTGAAAGGTAGAGCAGAAGTATTGGGCTTAAATGGAACTGACTCAAGCATGGTGAAGATGCTATTCTTCAGTTCAAGTATGTGATACTTATTATTCTATAGACAGTGTGTCTCTTGTAGGTAGTGAGCCTCTTGTGAGTAGTGTGCTCAGGCAGTGAGCCCTAATTAGCATGTGCCATTTTGTTCTTTCTATTCTTCTAACAGAGAATACAATCTTGGGTTAATCACCCTGTGGTTTTTCCCTTAGCCAGGTTTTCCACATCAAATTATTGGTGTCTTGTGTGTTAATGTGTTTCAACTCTTGATTTAATGCATTATGTTTCCATGATTGATTTATTATTATGTTGCTGAATTACAAAGTGGATTTGAGTGTTTAATTGGAAGAAATTTTTGGACAACTGATTCACCCCCCTCTCAGTTGTTTGCTTGAAATCTAACACTAAGTTGCCTAAGTTGGTTAAGCATTCGTTTGGTGCCATAAGGATCATTCTCATAGGTGTTGTTTAGAGATGCCCTGTCCATGTTTACAAGTGGTAAATGTGGAGTGATTTGGTTGAAGATTTGATGATGTGGATGATGTGTAAATGCTTAGGATGATGTTGATGTGGAGTGACTGGGATCAAACTTCAAGACCTTAAGATGATTTGATTTGTTTTGTTTTTGATGGATGGCTCTCTATGCTTGAGATAGACTAATGATCTCAAGTAAGAGGGTTGATTGGATTGATTCTCTATACTTAAGGTAGACTAATGATACTTCAGTAATAGAGGGTTGATTGGATTGATTTGATTGGTTGACTTACTTAAGATAGACTAATGATCTCAAGCAAGTTTGGATAACAGGTAATGATGATCAACTAAGGTCTTGATTTTTGATTGGGTTGATTTGGATTTGGATTGGGATAAAAGTAGTTGTGATGTGATTTGGCTTGGAATGATTGGATAATGTGTAATGACTAGGATGATGACTAGGATGATTAGGGTTTGACTTTTGGTGACTTGGATATGATTAGGAATGAAGTGGCTAAGAATGGGTGATTAGGATGAATGTGATTGGATTAGAATGTGTTGGAAGAATGAGTTGAATGACTTGTCTTGATGTGCTTGGTGTTTAGCTTGATTTGGCAATGTTCAATCAAATGATCACACATGTACAAACATGAATCACTCACGCAAGACACATAAGCAATTTTGGATTTTGACTTTGAATGAATGTAATGATGATTAACAAGCACACATGGAAGACACATCAACAAGCCCTAATGTCTAGTTAAGTGGGGTATGGCCAATTAGGTTTTTGGGCTATGTTTACACGCGATTGACTAAGGAATTGAAAGCAAAATCATGCCACACAGCCAGGAGAAAGGGGTAACCCACCCTTCACCTACACTTCCCAAAGGTATAAATTTCTTTGGGGCTTAGCCAAGAATGACAAGATTCCAACTCCCAATGAGGGTGTCTTTCGATTCAGCCTCGAAAGAGGTCATCCCTAGGGGTGATGAAATCCCCTAGTAGGCCTCCTAGGAAAGGGTAAACAAAAGCAAATCAAGTGAGGTGTTTTTGATCTCCAAGATCACCTTGCAGTGCGAGGAGAGAGCATACACACACACACACTTGACTCACACTCACACTTGTAAATTAACCCTTATAAAATGAAACGTGTGTGTAAAAATTGAATGCATAAGAGGTGTTTTTGATTCTCAAGATCGCACGAAGCCCATGAGAAGAGCATACACACCACTAATCACATGCAACTTCACCAAGCAATGAAGGCACTGGTTCTTTTTATAGCCCAAGTCCAAATGTGTGATGAAGACACTTGTTGATTTTATGTCCAGTTTTTTGATGTGATTTCTAAAGTAATATTTGTTTTAAGCCCAAATTGAAATGTGTGATAAAAATAATGATTTATTTATGTCCTAAATTGAAGTGTGTTTGCAAACAAGATTATGAAGAAATGAGAAATAGAATGACTGTACCTGATTATTATTGCTGTCCAAAGCTGCTGGAGATGCTGATAGAAATGTTATTCCAGCTCCTTGGGGTCATCTACAAGCCACCAAATTGAAAAACAAGCAAGTGAAAATGCCGAGGGATCCGTTATGCAAAAAATCAAGAATCTAATAAAAACTAATGAAGATGATCTTATATAGAAAAATGAACTGCATGAACAAATTCTAGATGAAATTCTATGTAATTTGAAAAAAAATTCACTGAAAAAGGATGAAATATACAAAAGTTATGTGCGTTTGAAGTTTTAAAGTACCTTTGACTTTGACTACGAAAAAGGTGATAAAATGGTAGTCCCCTGATAAAAGTTGGACCATTGCAAATTTCTCTCTCCTAGCTTTCCAATGAGTCCTCCTTTGCGTGATTTCATCTCCATATGTGAAAGTTATGCAAATTTGAAAAAAAAGGCCCTATTAGGGCATCTAGAAGCTCAAGAGGTTAACCTTGACTACTTGATTTGACTACTGGCAGTTAACAAAAAGCATTCACATGGAATACTTTACTCCTAGCAGTCAATTCTTATTATGGTAGTTAAGAGTTTAGCCCCTAGTCTCCCATATGACCAGGGGCTAACCGAAGGTTAAAAAATAAAAATAAAAAAGGGAAATTACAAGGGGCTCCAAGCGTAGGTCCTGGTCACAGCAGTGACTTGACCTTGTGGTTGAAAGGGCTTAAAGCCCAAATTCTCAACACTACCAATGGGTGTCGACCAACCCCAAGGAGGAGGCGATAGTCTAAGAGGTGGGTGTGAGGAGTCGGATTTGTGAGCGGCAATGGGTTCGCAGGCAAAGACATGATGGTTGAAGGGGCCATTGATGTAGCAGCAGAGAGATCAATAAGGTTTTGGCAGGTGGCGACTAGGTCAGAAATCAGGTGGTGACCAAACCATGGTAGGGCGTATGGAGGTAGGAGTTGACCAATGTCTCGGGTGGCGACTGCTAAGTGCTGGTGATGCCTGCTCAGCGAAGGTGACCGGGAAGCTTCGAGGGTGGCGATAGTAATGAAACCATAGGAGATTTTAGGGTTTGAAGTGGTAGGAGAAAAAGAAGGTGCCAGACATACAGTTAGGGTTTTATGACAGAGGCTAAGCAAGCATTCAAATACCATCCAAAATTTAAATAATGCACAGCAAATCTGGTCCCCTTTCAAAATCTACCTGCTTGACATATAAAACTGTGCAAGCGGCTATTAGGGTTTAAGCCAAGAGAAAGAATGCAAAAGAAACTAGAGATCAATACACCCAGGGATCGTGGGATCCGTACGGTACGGATCCGTATGACACTAATTTTTTTTCAAAATTTTTCAATAAATTTCACAGTTGTGCAATATAGGCAAATTTACAGTCAAAATTCATGGAATCAGCCTTTTGATCACAACAGTGTAGTCTATTTTTGCCTAGGAGGTCACCTACAACAGATCACCCCCAAAACTTGCAAAACTTGACAACCTAGGGTTAGCAAAAAAGCAAAATTTTGACAACAAAATCTACAAAAAAAACTCACGATTAGATCTAAGACTGAGTGTGCCAAATGAAATCATGGAAAATTGACATGAATGAAATGACAACAAATGCAAACCTCATATCGACTCATGATCCATTAATAGGGTTAAGAATACTGCACCCAAAGCACTCTAGATTTACCCAAAGAGATGAATGTTGGTTTCTCGATTTAGCAGCATAACGATAGGATAGGGATTAGTAGATGAATGAGTGGATGAATGCAAGATACATGGATGAGATATTGGGAAGAAATTTTGACAGCATGTGGATACTAGAAGAAGATTCAATTATGCAAATGGCTCAAGAGAGGCTACGTTTATAGAAAAAGGCAAATTTGAATGGATGGTTGTGATTGAGAGTTATGTTGGAGGATATGGATGGTCAAGATTGACTAGGGTTGGATTAGGTTTTCCCACTCAAAGAGGGATTGTAGTCACATGACAAGTGTTCGATGGAGAATAAAGGGAATCTAATTCAAATTTGAATTAGTTTGACATGTGAAGGCATTAAGTGGAAGATGGAGACATGCAACATGTGTCACAATATGACGAGAGGTGAGGGAATAATTCAAATTTTTAATTTGAATTATGTGAGACATGTGAAGGGGGATTATTAGCTAAACAAATGGGATTTATTTAGTTAATTGAAATGTGATCAAGTGGGATTAATTAAATAAAGTGTGTTTATTTAACTAATTAGGAAGATGATTAAGATGGGATGAACTAGGACCTAGGGATAAATGGGATTAAGTGGGATGAGGTTGGATGAACTAGGATGAACTAGGACCTAGGGGACATATACAAGTTCATGTCGACAATGTGTTGTGTAACTAAGACCTAGGGCAAAGACATACAAGGTCATGTGTAAACAAGACCTAGACAATTTTCAGTGTCTACAATTATTTTGGATTATTTACCCAAGGAAGGGAATGAGATTTCATGTGAGAAGATTTGTAACCTCCAAGTTTAGGTGGTATGCTATTATTAGCAGATTCCTTGGTAGTTTTTATGACAGCTTGCATGCATGGAGTTATTATTTAATTTTGGTGGGGAATCTTGCAGCTCTCATTATGGTGGGCCTATTTTGGATGGAAATTGATGTAATAACATTATTTTATTTAATTTTTCAAGAGGGGGTCATTGGGGTTTGCTCCTCTATTTATTTGGAAGCCAAAAACACATCTAGGACTTTTGCAGATTTGACAATTTTCTCACAGAGTTGTTTAGCTTGTGTTTTCTTGACTGGATAGGGAAACCATTGGAGATGGAGCTTGTGGCTAGTGGAGATGAGTTCCCAGCATTATGAGGGTTGTGTTCTTGGAATGCACAGAGTAATCTCACTTCAGAGGTTGCATCAGTACTGAAGGATTGTATTAGTTTCAGTGTTTTGTGTGCAGGAGTAGATTCTGGTGATTTCAGAGCATTTGTGTTGTTGCTATTGGAAATAGTCCAGACAACTGAGAGGGGGGGTGAATTAGTTGTCCCTAAATCTTTAGTCTTTTCCTAAACTTTCAAATCTTCTTTCTTAATTTACAACCAGATTAATAATGTAAACAATTAAGCATAAATCAACATATGAATAGAAACAATATAAACACACAACACCATAATTTTGACATGGAAAACTTGGTTAAGGGAAAAACCATGGTGGGGGTTAACCCACAAAAATGCATACCCTGTTAAAAGTACTTAATAAAATAGAAGGTACATGCCTTCAAGCTCACTGCCTAGAGCTCACTACTCAAGAAGAGGCTCACTACCTATAAGAAATTATGATTTACACAGAGATAATGAACTGATAAATAGCATCTACATTCATGCCTAGATCAGTCCCTTTGAATGCTCACAAAACTTCTGCTCCAATTTTCAAATACTTCTTCATTGACTCTCCACTTTATACTCCCTTTTTTCCTCTTCTTCTCTACTCTCCTTTTTGATCCTTTCTTTGGATTTAATTCATTTTGTACAAGGATAATTTTCCACAACTCTTCAACAAGTATTTATACACTTCAACCTTGGAATGATCAACAAGGTCGGCTAAACTTAACGCAGATCTTTACACTGTCGGCCAAGCATAACTAGAACATGAAACTTTCTCTACTAACATACCATGCTTCATAAAATGCTCTTTGGATCATCCGCAACATGTCAAAAACATCCGGTTGGCCAAGACTAGGAAGAACATCATCCTCAAAGAAGAAATCTTCAATCAACAAGCTCAAACTTCAATGCAGACCTCCAACATAGTAGCCACATGATCCAGAGACTTCCACAAGCGCATTGAATTCACCAATAACATCCACTCTAAACCAAATTACTAGAATCATCTGTATCTTCCTCTAGAACCTCAAGAACACTATCTATCATGACTGTCAAACTAAAAAGATAGCTTGCAGACCTCCAAACCATGAACCACTAGAGTTGATGTACACACTGACTTCCCAAACATGTCTTCAGATCCACAAACCATAATATTTCATCGCAGAGCAATCCATACCAACTTACTGACACACTGTCGCTTGTGAATACTACAAAATCCATTTCTACTTAGATGGCCATAACTTCTTCGAATCTTCATGCGGACATCTCAAGCCTTAATTAGAGCAACCTCTAACAATTTTCTATACATCTATATGGTCTGCATGCATTGATTGTCATTAATTTTCTCAATATCCTCAATAGTTCGGTCTTCTATACAGACAACAAAATATGATACAATTGACACCAATGGCAACAAAGATATGTTGACATCAATGACAACACCACTTGGGAACATATTTGCAACAATCTCCCCCTTTGTCATTGATGGCAACATATGATGTGAAAAACTTATTTTAACCATCAAGACAAGAACTTCTCCCCCTTTCTCTTCTCACTACTGCAACTACTTTCTTTATTGCTCCCCCTTACATCAGCAACTGGTTTTTCACATGACTTCTCTCCCCCTTTGACATCAATGGAAAAGGGCACATATTTGCTATTTTTCTCCCTTTTTGCTTCAGACTGATCCCAAAATTTGCATACTAACTACACCCCCTTTGAGTAGTACCTCCTTAACATCAATCCAGATCACAAGAAATGAATGTGAATTCCACCAGATTGATGCACCTTAGTGCATTTTAGTTCTGATTAGGAGGGGTAATAACCCTTAACTTCTCTCTGAGATACTCAAAAGTATCCTTGGGAAGAGGCTTAGTGAAGATAATAGCGATCTGATCTTTGGAAGGCATAAACTCCAACTTGACTTCATTCTCATTTACTTTCTCTCTCAAGAGATGAAACTTGATAGATATGTGTTTTGTCTTTGAATACAATACTGAATTCTTTGAGATGCTTATTACACTAGAACTATCACAGAAAATTGTGACTGGCTCCTCAAACACAATTTTGATGTCCTTCAACATTTGCTTCATCCACAAAACCTGAGTACAATTGTTTGTTGCTGTTATATACTCTGCCTCCGCAGTAGATAGAGATATTGCCTCTTACTTTTTGCTTATCCAAGAAACCAATCTTCTCCCCAAGAAGAATGGACTGCCACTAGTACTTTTTCTGTCATCCACATCTCCTACCCAATCAGCATTTGTATATGCATGAAAAGTGAAGTCATTGTCCTTTGGATACTACAGTCCATAATCAGTTGTCCCCTTGAGATATCTAAAAATTCTTTTGACTGCCATAACATGGGATTCTTTTGGATCAGCTTGAAATATTGCAACAACTCCAACTGCATTCATGATGTCAGGTCAGGTCTGAGTCAGATAAAGCAATCCTCTAATCATTGATCTATACCTTTTCTGATTTGCCTTGGGGGAGTCATAATCTTTGCTTAGCTTGCATTCGGTTACCATAGGTGTACCTACAGGCTTTGAATCTTCCATTCCAAACTTCTTTAACAATTCTTTCAAATACTTGGACTAAGATACCTTTATTTGTTTGGACAATTTGCAGACCTAGGAAGAAATTCAACTCACCAAACATTGACATTTCAAACTCACTTTTCATTTGATCAGCAAATGCTTTGCACATGCATTCATTTCCACCAAAAATGATATCATCAACAAAGACCTCAACAATTAGAATGTCCTCATGATTTATCTTGAAGTACAACTTACTATCAGTAGTACCTTTTCTAAATCCTATCTTAAGCAAATGTCTATCCAATCTGGCACACCAGGCTCTTGGGGCTTGCTTGAGTTCATACATGGCTTTTCTTAGTCTACAAACCATATCTCCCTGATCAGACAACTGAGATCCTTCTAGTTGTTCAATGTAGACTTCTTCCTCCAAATCTCCATTTAGAAATGCTAATTTGGCATCCATCTGATAAACTTTAAAATCTTTGAAAGAAGCAAAAGTAAGAAATAATCTGACTGCCTCTATCCTTGCCATCGGAGCAAAAGTTTATTCAAAATCAATTCCTTCCACTTGAGAATAACCTTTACATACCAACCTTTCTTTGTTTCTTACAACCTCACCATCTTCACTCAGTTTATTCCGGAAGACCCATTTGGTTCCAATCACATTTTTGTCCTCAGGTCTAGGAACAAGATCCCAAGTGTGATTCTTTTCAATTTGCATCAATTCTTCTTCCATTGCCTTAACCCAGTTTTCATCATTGCAAGCTTCACTTACTGATTTAGGTTCAATCTTTGAAATCAAACAAATCTCCTCTTGATCTTTAGAAATTCTTCTCCTAGTTTGAACACATTTACTCTTATCTCCTATGATTTGATCTTTTAGGATGATTTAACCTTACATACCTAGGAGTTTTGGAAATTGTTTGAATTTTTGTTTCTTGAACTTGTTCCTCATCATTTGCACTAACCTCTTCTGTTACTAGAGTTACCAGATCAATCTGAGTTTGAGCCTGAACTTGAACTTACCTTCTTTGACTTTGACTTTCATCTTGATCATCTGAATCATATCCAGAGTACCTGGAATGTCCTTTTCTTTCATCAACTTTAACATTAGCACTTTCAACAATCTTTTTCAACCTCTTGTTGAAGCATCGGTAAGCCATACTTTGAGTTAAGTATCCTAAAAATATTCCTTCATCACTTCTTGCCTCAAACTTGCCTAAATCCTCATCTCTTTTGATATAACATTTACTACCAAAGACTCTAAAATATCTCATAGTAGGAGGATGACCAAACCATAGTTCATAAGGAGTCTTACCAGAATTTCTTTTGATCTATACTTGGTTAAGAGTGTAGACAGTAGTACTCATAGCTTCTCTCCAATAAACTTGAGGAACACTTGTTTCCATCATCATGGTCTTGGAAGCTTCTTGAATGGTCCAGTTCTTCCTTTCCAGAACTCCATTTTGTTTAGGAGTCCTAGGAGTAGATAACTGTCTTTTTATACCATGCTTTTCATAGAAAGCATCAAACTCACCAGAAGTAAATCTAGACAACTGAGAGGGTGGGTGAATTAGTTGTCCCTAAATCTTTACTCTTTTTCTAAACTTTCAAATCTTCTTTCTTAATTTACAACCAGATTAATGATGTAAACAATTAAGCATAAATCAACATATGAGAAGAAACAACATAAACACACAACACCAGAATTTTGACGTGGAAAACCTGGTTAAGGGAAAAACCACGATGGGGGTTAACCCACAAAAATGTGTACCCTATTAAAAGTACTTAATAAAATAGAAGGCACATGCCTTCAAGCTCACTGCCCAGAGCTCACTGCTCAAGAAGAGGCTCACTACCTATAAGAAATTATGATTTACACATAGATAATGAACTGAGAAATAGCATCTACATTCATGTCTAGATTAGTCCCTTTGAATGCTCACAAAACTTCTGCTCCAATCTTCAAATACTTCTTCACTTACTCTCCACTTTATACTCCCTTTGCTCCTCTTCTCTCTGCTCTACTTTTTGATCCTTTCTTCGGATTTAATTCATTTTGTACAAGGATAATTTTCCACAACTCTTCAACAAGTATTTATACACTTCATCAACCTTGGAATGATCAACAAGGTTGGCTAAAATTAATGTGGATCTTTACATTGTCAACCAAGAATAACTAGAACATGAAACTTTCTCCACTAACATACCATGCTTCATAAAATGCTCTTTGGATCATCCACAACACATCAAAAACATCCAGTTGGCCAAGACTGGGAAGAACATCATCCTCAAAGAAGAAATCTTCAATCAACAAGCTCAAACTTCAATGCAAACCTCCAACATAGTAGCCACACAATCTAGAGACTTCCATAAGCACATTGAATTCACCAATGACATCCACTCTAAACCAAATTTACCAGAATCATCTGTATCTTCCTCTGGAACCTCAAGAACACTATCTGTCATGACTATCAAACTAAAAAGATAGCTTGCGGACCTCCAAAACATGAACCACTAGAGTTGATGCTACACACTGACTTCCCAAACATGCCTTCAGATTTGCATATCATAATATTTCACTGCAGAGTAATCCAGACCAACTTATTGACACACTGTCTCTTCTGAATACTACAAAATCTGGTTCTACTCAGATGGCCATAACTTCTTCAAATCTTCATGCGGACTTCTCAAATCTTAACTAGAGTAACCTCTGACAATCTTATACACAACTATATGGTCCACATGCATTGATTGTCATTAATTTTCTCAATATCCTCAACAGTCCGGTCTTCTATACAGACAACAAAATAGGATACAATTGACACCAATGGCAACAAGGATATGTTGACATCAATGACAACACCACTTGGGCACATATTTGCAATAGTTGTAGGTTTTGCATGTTATTACATGTTAGTATAGAAGGTGTATTTCATCCATTTTAGAGGTTTGGATTAACTTTGATTAGCTAGGTATTATTGGTTTGATCTCAGGAGCATTGTATGTGAAGTATATGTATGTTTGCAGGGTGTGTTTTGAGAATTTCAGAGTGTTTGTGGTGTTTCCATTGATACCGTTTGAGTTTTATGGTGTGTAGCACATGGATGGCTCATTCCTTTCTGCTGTAGCATCATCCATGGGTGCCATATATCATTTGGTGCAAGTGTTGTGAAGTTTCTATGTGTTTCTGGCAATTTCAGGTGAATCACATGTGTATTTCAACATGTTTTTGGTGTGTCTAGCAGATTTGTTGTAGAGTGTTGTATTTGTTGCTTCTATTGTAAATTAGTGCCATAGGCATGATTCCATGTCATATGTATCAGAAAATCATAATAAAAAATATTTGAGTTGTTTGTGTTCATTTTGTGTAATACTTGTGCAAACTAGTTAACTAGTTTGGCTGATTTAATGCATATAAGTGTTAAGTTTGTTAAAGACATTTTCAGATTTGGATTTAATACTATATTTTAGATTAGGGACATTACAGTGGTATCGGAGCATGATTTTTCCAACTTGTAGGGTAAATTGATTTGTTGGTTTGAATCATGGCAGGTTTCTTCAATTCTCTAACAAAGAGGTTGATAGAGGGGGACTACGAAATTTATGCCTCCAAAATTGTTAGATGGTATGAAGAATACTAGAATCATTGTGAAGGTTTTAAGGTAGCCCTAACATTTCAAAGATATGTAGGGCTTATAGGAAGAACTATGCCTCAAGAAAAGGTGGTTATCAAATTTTTTGACAAGTACCAAGGAGAACCCAAAGATGTTAGAACCATTGAATCTTTTGATAGGTACTTCATAAGATCTAGAAATGAAGAACAAAAGTTGAATGATGTTAAAGAAATCAAGGAGCAAGAAGAGCAAATAAATTTAGGGTCACAAGGCATTGTTAATTAGGAACCAAAGAAATCTGGGAAGAAGATAGAGAAGCTAGAATTGGAACCACAAGAAGATGCAATGGTTGAAGTGGAGCATAAGGAAGAAACGGTGATGATGCAGTATAAGGAAAAATAAGATTTGCAAGAAGAACAAAATGAAGAAAAAATTTAACCAGAGGCACTCCAAGCCATAGAGGTTGAAGGTAAAGACTCTTTAATTAAAGAAAATATTTCAGTGATTTCTAGTGAGCTCCCACTTTAGGAAAATATTATTTTTGATGAATTTAAAGTGAAATCAGTCTTGCATGTTGGAGATAAAGATTTGATAATGAAAGAAAAGGTTCAAAATATTATTGTTAGTGTCCCAAAGATGCCTACAAAAATTCTAAGTATGGAAAAGAAGGAGCTAAAGCCAAGTTAGAATGGTAAAAACAATAGCCCTATTGTTGGAAATAATTTCACAATGGATACTTTACCTCAATCTCATTCTGCTAATGATTTTCATTATGAGAATGACAATATTGCTATGGATTTCTCATAAATTTATAAATCAGCAAAGGAAGGTAACCACTTTGATTGCTCCTATAATTATAGTTTGAATGATAAGGGTGGAATCAACATCAAGAATGTTCTACATCTTCATGATAGATCATCACAATATTTTTGTTATCATGATAAAAGTTCTAACCTTGATGAAAAGATGAAGGGTACAAAGTGGAAGGTGGATACTACCTCTCAACTTCAAATTTCCTCATCCATGAAGGTGTGGGATCCTGGTGTTTTATCCAAAGACCCGCAAGAGGAAGATACTTTGAAGCACATGAAGGCTGAAAATTTTGATGGGTTGAATCTCATACTTGTAGAAGTGTTATCTAGTTCGGACTCCCCAAGATCCAATTGTATCAAAGAAGCATAGTGGAAGCATGATGGTGTATCCACAACTTTTAGTTCTACAAATGAGGATGAATTCCTTGATGGCAGCCCAAGGTATGAAGAAGATTCTCAATTTTCATATTTTTTGCCTCTTTCTATGCCAATACAAAAATATTGTCACCAAATGAAGCATGCTAAAGAGGGGAATAGGGCAAGAAATATAATTTGCAAAATATGGCATGTAGATTCATTGATTCAAATTCAAGATTGTTTCTACATTTGGGATCTAAGTGAGTTTATGAAAGGAAAAGAGGATAGAGGATTTGATGTGATTTTTGAATTCTTCATCTCTTGCATGGGAATGGAAAGGAAATTCATGAAGAATTATCAAAATTATTTTGTAAGTTCTAATGAAGTTGTAGGAGTTCAATGTTTGCAATTCATGAATTACTCCTTGGAACTTAATTCTACAATTGAAGACAAAGGTATGATGCTTGGCATACTTCATGGTCTTAGAGAAGAATTCATGGTTAAAGAGAATACTCATAAAGGACAAGCTCTATGGGCAGAAAGTTGTGTAATGAAGGAGAGAATGCAAACTATTTTGCTCCTTGGTAAGCAACATAACCTATCCTATGTTATTCAATTGCTTCCAAATCAGCAAAAAATGGTGCTCAGAAATATGTTCTGAGAATTGTTACTAGATAGAATATTGTAGAATAGAGACATCACTTGGAAAGAGCAACAGGAATGCAAACTTATGGAAAGGGATTTCCACCATAGATGGTTTACATGTTCACATGAGAAGGTACAAAATGATGTGGAAATGTGCAGCAAACTTATTGTTGGTAATTCTTTAGGAAGACCACCTAATGAAGAGTGTACTAATGTGGTACAAGATAAGGTTTCCATATGGAATGTGGTGATGCATGGAGGCTTTGTCATTCCTAATTTTGTAAAGGCTCAACATCTGGATGACTCATGGATTGAAATCAAGGTATGCAATAATTTTGAACTAGTTAAGGTATATTGTCATAATGGAGTTTACTCTTTGTTGCATCAACCTTGTATAGTGTTTATACTCACATATCTGAATTTTTCAAGAAGTATTAAATACCATCACTATTGTGAGTTAAGAATTTGTGTTGAGTATCCTCCTATCTTTGAAGGAGTCATCATAGATATCAGGAAGTCAAGCTATGAGCATGGTTATGCTACTTCAATGAACAAACTTCATACAAGAGTGTTATGTGGTATTGCTGCTATGTGTTATTTTGGTGTTTATGCTCCTGATCCATTCCAAGTGTTGGAAACTATATCTTTTTAGTTTGGGCACTTTTTTTTGTTGCTAAGGATTGACTATGGAGGAAGAAAAATGCACTATGGTATTTGGCAGCTTGGTCTAGTTTGTATGTAAATATTTCTGATTTTGTTACAGAAGTTTGTGGTGGTGATTTTATGCTATAGTAGACCCCCTATGTTGTTATTCCCTATTAGATATCAATAATAATTAGGAGAAGATTTCAGCTTGGAAGTCTACAAAACAACTATTCATCATTAATGGTGTTTTACTAACTAGTCACCATGGAGATTCATATGTATACTTAAGAGTGACTTGGAAAGCACTTGTGGATAAAGGATGGAGAAATTTTCAGATGATAGGTTATGCTAGTGATGTACTTTCAAATATCATTTTGGAAAGTGTGTTGGATGATTAGTATGTACTAGTGAATGGACACGTAAGGTGTACAATCTTATACTTGAATGAATTGAGCATGCTTGCAGATTCATTTTTTAAGAAATGGTTGAGCATTTTCTGATGTTATATGATGTTAATTGATGTTCCTAAATAGTACTATTGCTGTTCTAGATTAGATACTAAAGTTGCAACTGACATCCTTCAAGATGAGGCAAAGTATGAAACAAGTAGTGATGATTTGAGTAGGGTGTATCTTCATAATGTGAAGGCAAAAGAGGTAATTGTTTCAAAAATTTATCTTTACTATTATGGAGGATGCATGGACTTCTATAATAGTCCTATACACTATAAAAATCAGAATTATATCATTTTAAGGGGTTGCAAGAATTTGTAGTTTAACGTGTCTCATGGCAGTGCACATACACTTTGGGAAGAACAGGATAAAAGTGTTGGGAATTAAGGTGCCTCAACCTTGGTAATTCCTTACATTATTTATGTTTGTATTTATTAATTAAATGCCTATGTTGTAAATAAATTGTAAATTCCATATTGTCATGTTGTGGGATGTGGCACGGTGATGTGTCATCCTACACAGAAGATGACAACTTGTAATTTTGTCCTCACATGAGGAGATAGGTATCCCACTTTGTGGTAGGAGCATTTTTCCATGTGTCAGCATCTTTCATGTTGTGTAAGGGAATATTGACCGAAACGGTTATGATGGATTCCTATGACAGAATCTATGACATGTAAGAGTCAGAAATAGATGCTTGTAAGACAGGTGAAGACATGTGTCATGAAGCATCTTTGAAAAAGGCATATTTGGGTGCCCCAAGGTGGACTATGACATGCTGTAAGAGAATATACTATTTATAGCCTGTGTATGACAGATTCTCTTACAACTGTAAGTTGTAACCGCTATGACAGATTCTCTTACAACTGTAAGTTGTAACCGCTATGACAGATTCTATGACAGTCATAAGTGTCGTAAGAGCATCTGTCATAGCCCATTTTGGAAATAGGTGACCTCTTTGGGATGGGAGCTATGGACAAGTGTTAGGCACATTCTACAATGTTGACCAAATGTTCTTAGGCATGGGTTTTGGGCCATGAGGCCAAGTTGGATGCCCATTCCAAGTTTGGACCAATATTGCCTTGTATATTCTATATAAACAGGTGCTTGGAGGAGGAGTTGTATCACAAGTTTTATAGGTGCTATTATGCTACTAGATTGATTCCAGACATGAGTGTCAAAGACCATTGAAGCTTGCATTGCACTTGTATTGTAAACAACTTTGAGATTTGTTAATACATTGTGCAGGTTTCTGACTGTGCGGTTTTTCACCTGATAAGGGTTTTCCCCATCGTATATCTTTGTCTCTCTTCTTATGTCTTCTTTCTAGTTCATGTGTATTTCTGCAATATCTCATTTAGATGTTCTATGTTACTATAGTTGTAAGGATTAATTTGAATTTGCATAGCCCTCTCCTCATTAGATTAGTGTAGGAAGCAATTTCTGCACACCTAGCTTCCTTTCAGTTGGTATTAGAGCTTGATCACCTTTGGTCCTAGTTGTTGGTTAGGGGTTTTTTGAGCTGATCTTAAGTTGAGTGGGAGTCTGTGCAGAGTATTCTGAATTCTATTGTAGCAAGGAGATGGCAAGCACATCTAAAAGATTTGAAGTGGAGAAATTCAATGGCACTAATTTCGAGCTGTAGAAGTTCAAGATGGAAGACATTCTTGTAGACTGAGACCTTTGTGAAAGTGTTAATGGAACTAAACTAGATGCAATGTCACAAGATGATTGGGATCTCAAGGATCCAAAGGCTAAGGGTCTCATAAGACTTAGTCTTGCTAATTTTGTCTTGTTGAATGTCCATGAGGAGAAAAATGCAAACTTGCTTTGGAAGAAGTTGGGATATGCGTATCAAGCCAAATCCTTGATTAATAAACATTTTCTAAGAAAGAAGTTGTATTCCCTTCAAATGGAGGACGGAGGATCCGTTGCTGAACATATGAATGTTTTTAACATGTTGGTTGCACAATTGACATCTATTGGTGTAAAGATGGAGGAGGATTGATGTATGACCTTGCTTTGTTCTTTGCCAGACTTGTGGGATCACCTTGTCATGGCTATTGGAAGAACCACATCCACATTCAAAATGGATGAAGTGGTTTCTTCATTGTTATCCGAAGAGATGCAGAGAAAGTCTTCTAAGGCAGCCAAAGAGGCTCTTGCAATTCGTGGAAGACCCAAGGAGAAAGTTTAAAAGAAGGACAAGAAAGCTAAGAAGGGTAGATCCAAATCCCGTGGAAGATCCAAATCTCCTGGAAAGTCCAAGGCTATCTTTTGGAACTATGGTAAATCTTGGCATTTCCAAAAGGAATGCAAAGAAGAAAAGAAAAAGAAGAAGAAGACCCCAGATTTAGATTCTGACAAATCACAAGATAAAGGTGATGCTTTCATTGCAGCCCTGGCAACCCATGCATCTGATGATGTGTGGCTGATTGACTATGGTGCATCATTCCACATGACCTCGCATCGAGACTGGTTTACTAAGTATGAGGAGTTTAATGGTGGAAAGGTGTACTTGGGTGATGGCTCTCATCTGAAGATCGTTGGTCATGGAAGAGTCTCTATTTGATTCCCTGATGGATGAGTGAAGGTGATCTCTAGGGTTATGCATATCCCAGGTTTAGCACGGAACCTACTTTCTATAAGTAGTTTGAATGATGCAATTGTGCAAGTTGTCTTTTCAAAAGAAGGATGCAATATGACTAGAGGAGCTATGGTGCTTGCTAAGGGTTCTAGGAGAGGTACTATGTTTTAGCTAGAGGCATGCATTTCACAAAGCAATAGTTCTTCTGATTCAAGGAAAAGGGTAGTAGTCACTTCATCCCCACCTTCTGAACGAGCAGTTAAGAGATTTGTTGTTTCTAGTTTTGATGTTTGTAATCATGTCTTGGAAGTTAAACTTCTTGCTGAAAAGACAATGTTATGGCATAAGAGATTTGGCCACATTGGTGAGAAGGGTTTGCATACCTTGAAAAGTAAAAACCTCGTTGAGGGGTTAGATGATTGTAATCTTGAGTTCAACTTTTGTGAACATTGCATTTATGGAAAGAAAAATCGTGTTCAATTTTAGTCTAGTTCTCATAAGTCTTCTGGTGTGTTGGACCTTGTTCATTCTGACGTATTTGGTCCTCTTAATGTTCCTTCATTATCAAAATCTATATATTTTGTATCTTTAATAGATGACTACAATAGAAGGACATGGATTTATTTTCTCAGAAGCAAATTTGAAGTCTATAGTAAGTTTAAGGAGTTTAAAGCCTTTGCTGAAAATTAGACTAGTAAAAAGATTAAGTGTTTGAGAAATGACAACGGTGATGAGTTCTGTTCTACAAAATTTGATAAATATTGCAAGGAACTTGGGATTGAAATACATAAGACAACTCCATACACCCTACAACAAAATGGAGTTACAAAAAGGATGAACAAGACACTGATGGAGAAGGCTAGGAGTATACTTAGTGGAGCTGGCCTAGAACAAAAGTTTTGGGCTAAAGCTGTTGTCACTGCTTTCTATCTTGTTAATAGATCTCCTACATCAGCTCTTATTGGAAAGACACCCATGGAGGTGTGTTCTGGTAGAAATCCTTCAATAAGGCATCTTCATGTGTTTAGTTGTGAGGCATATGCACATGTGCCTAGGGAGAAGTGGTCAAAATTAGAGAACAAGGCTGCTAAGTGTATCTTCATTGGCTATGGTGTCGGTGTGAAAGGATACAAGCTTTGGGACCCTGTGGCTGAAAAAGTGTTGTATAGCAGAAGTGTCATAATTAGAAAGTTTACATCTTCTTCCACTATTTTACAGCCAGAAGAAAAAGAAAAGAAAGAGGTTGTTGTTCAGTTTCTTGCTACCACTGAGAAGACTAAACAGAAAGACAATGTTGGACCTGATGATGAGGAGAGCTCTTGCAGCTCTAAAAGCTCAGATGAAGAAGCTGAACCTCAACCTCAGCTCTTGAGGAGGTCTACATGGATACGAAAGCAACCTAAGAGGTTTGGTTTTGCATTGCTTGATTCTAGTTGTGCTTTTGCTTTTCTTACTAATAGCGATGAACCTATAACTGTATTAGAGGCTATGGACATGAAAGATGTAGGTTCCTGGAAGGAGGTCATGGAGGATGAAATGACTTCTTTGGAAAAGAATCAAACTTAGGACTTGGTGCCTTTGCCTCCTAGACAGAAACCTGTTGGATGCAAATGGTTGTTCAAGAAGAAATTTGGTGCAGATGGCAGTGTTGAGAAGTCTAAGGCCAGATTGGTTGCGAAGGGGTACTCACAAGTGGAGGGTTTAGATTATGGTGAGATCTTCTCTCCCATTGCAAAGCTGATAGCCATTTGATTCCTGTTGTCTTTCGCAACAGCTTATGATTTAGAGGTAGAACAAATGGATGTGAAGACAACTTTCCTTCATGGTGAATTGGAGGAAGAAATCTACATGTCATAGCCAGAGCATTACATTCTAAAAAGTAAAGAAAATTTGGTTTACAAACTTAAGAAGTCTTTGTATGGTTTGAAGCAGTCCCCTAGGAGATGGTACTTGAAGTTTGATGCCTTTGTGTTGTCAATTGGATTTGTGAGATCGAAATCAGATCACTGTGTGTATTATAAGTTTGATGGTGATCATATTATCATTGTTACACTGTATGTTGATATGTTGTTCATTGGGAAGGGTAAGAATATGATTTCTGATTTCAAATCTCAGTTATCAGCACAATTTGAAATGAAGGATTTAGGGGCAGCTAGGTACATTCTAGGAATGGAAATCAGAAGAGACAAAACCAACATAAAACTTTGGTTAAGCCAGAGTAAGTATGTGAAGACAGTGTTGGATAGGTTCAGCATGGCAGATTGTAGACCATTGTGCATTCCTATTTCTTTGGGGATAAAGTTGTCTATTGAGGATTGTCCATAATCTCCTAGTGAGGTGGACGACATGAGCATAGTACCTTATGCTAGTGCTATTGGTAGTTTGATGTATGCTATGGTCTGCACAAGACCAGACATTGCCCAAGCAGTGGGAGTCCTTAGTTGATTTATGGCTAATCCTAGATGAGTTCATTGGGATGCAGTTAAGTGAGTGTTTAGATATTTGAGGGGTACTTCTGAGTATTCCATATGCTATCATGGTAATGCTACAGGACCTCTACATTCCGTTGACATTCGTGGATTTGTGGATTTAGATTGGGCAGGTGACATTGACAGTAGGAGATCCACCAGTGCTTATGTGTTCACATGGTTTGGTGGTGCTATTAGTTGGATGAGTAAGTGACATCCTATGGTTGCTTTGTCCATGACAGAAGCTAAGTATATAGCAGTAACTCATGCTTGTAAGGAAGCCATTTGGCTTAAGAGATTATATTCTGATATTGGTGTTGATGCAGGTCAAATTACGATCAATTGTGATAGTCAAAGTGCAATTTGCCTTGCGAAGAATCCAACTTTCCATGCTAGAACAAAGCACATTGATGTTCAGTTTCACTTCGTGTGAGACATGGTTGAGGATGGAAAGGTAAATTTGGAGAAGGTAGATACTTTGAAGAATGTTGCAGATGCATTGACGAAACCAGTGGGCACAAAGAAGTTCAGATGGTGTTCGGAGTTTATGGGCCTCTTGGCCTATAGAAGTTAAATCCTGTTATTCTATTGGCTCTTACAAGGTGTTCGACAAGTGGGAGAATGTTGGGAATTAAGGTGTCTCAACCTTGGTAATTCCTTTCATTATTTATGTTTGTATTTATCAATTAAATGCCTATGTTGTAAATAAATTGTAAATTCCATATTGTCATGTTGTGGGATGTGGCATGATGATGTGTCATCCTACATGGAAGATGACAACTTGTAATTTTGTCCTCACATGAGGAGATAGGTGTCCCACTTTGTGGTAGGAGCATTTTTCTATGTGTCGGCATCTTTCATGTTGTGTAAGGGAATATTGACCGAAACGGTTATGACAGATTCCTATGACAGAATCTATGACATGTAAGAGTTGAAAATAGAAGCTTGTAAGACAGGTGAAGACATGTGTCATGAAGCATCTTTGAAAATGACATATTTGGGTACCCCAAGGTGGACTATGACATGTTGTAAGAGAATATGCTATTTATATCCTGTGTATGACAGATTCTCTTACAGTTGTAAGTTGTAACCTCTATGACAGATTCTATGACAGTCATAAGTGTCGTAAGAGCATCTGTCATAGCCCATTTTGGAAATAGGTGACCTCATTGGGATGGGAGTTGTGGACAAGTGTTAGGCACATTCTACAATGTTGACCCAGTGTCCTTAGGCATGGGTTTTGGGCCATGAGGCCAAGTTGGACGCCCATTCCAAGTTTGGACCAATATTGCCTTGTATATTCTATATAAACAGGTGCTTGGAGGAGGAGTTGTATCACAGGTTTTACAGGTACTGTTATGCTGCCAGATTGACTCCAGACATGAGTGTTGAATACCATTGAATCTTGCATTGCAAGTGTATTGTAAACAACTTTTAGATTTGTTAATACATTGTGCAGGTTTCTGAGTGTGGGGTTTTTCACCTGATAAGGGTTTTCCCCACCATATATCTTTGTCTCTCTTCTTCTATCTTCTTTCTGGTTCATGTGTATTTCTACAATATCTCATTTAGATGTTCTATGTTGCTATAGTTGTAAGGATTAATTTGAATTTGCATAGCTCTCTCCTCATTAGATTAGTGTCAGAAGCGATTTCCGCACACCTAGCTTCCTTTCAAAAAGAAAGGGGGTATCGATTGAGGAAGATACAAGGCATCTACAAACCTATAGGGCATGGTCGCTAAAGAATCAAAATCTCTAGGTTTGCACTTGTAATGTCCCGTTTTCTAGATTGATCTTTTACAGTTGACCGTTGGCCTATTCCAGAGACCCGTAGGCTACTCGGAGGTTGAAATTGGGGTTTCATGTTTTGGTGGTTGCTTTTGTTCATAGATTGTGGTTTGGTTGGTGGTTTCTTTCTGGGTTTGTTCTCCTTAGTCCCTGTTGGTTACGACTATTTTTAGTAAGTTTAGGATTGGCACCAGAATGGGATTTTGAGAGTGGGGTTGGATTCGTCTTGTCAAGACCTTTCCAACAAGCTATAGATCATTGATTTCCGACATCATCTTGGCCTCTGTTTTAAAGTCCGTAAATTAAATATTATTATTTAATATTAATGTTATTTTAAAAGAGGGGACTTTAAGGTTGAGGTTGAAAAAGAATTGAAGAGGATTATATTATTTTCCCTCTCATGTTTTATTCCATATGCAAGAGGATTTTAGAGACTCCCAGTTGGAAAAGTATAAAAGGAGGAAGAGTACTCTCATTTGGGCATCCGAAATCTTGATAATGTTATGCTGTCGTAATGGTTTTGGGACTGCTTCGAGGAATGAATGCCTCCTAGCCTGGGCTCACTTCGTGCTTGAGAGATAGCACCTAGGGAGAGGTTTGCATTGTAGCTTGAGTTCTATTTGTAGTTCAGTTACTTGCATTTTATGTCATTTTTTGGAGTTGCTGATAACAGGGCTGAATCTGTAGTTTCATTCATAAATCTGAAAATAAAAAGGCATTTGTTTTGGGTATTTCATATTTCCCTTTGTCTATGTTGGGTGCCCCATTGTGCCAATTTACAGAACTTATTATGAAGAATCTGATTTTCTAGAAGGAAATTGCCCTTCTTGCCAGACCGCCCCTCTTTGGAGTGCATTAGAAAGCATGCTAAATAAATACTTGGGTTTAAGAGTGGTCTATAGTGTGTAGCTTGGTTGCCATTGTCATAGGAGTGCATTGCATCAGATTTGAGGTCATTTAGTTGAGAAATGAGTGAGGTGTGAGCATTTTTGTAGGGTTTTATGTTGTTGGTTTGGTTTTTCAAAGTTGCTGATCCGTCATTTCAATTTGCTAACTTCTATCATTTGAGTTGGGTTGGAAGTCTCTAATTATTGTAAGCTGAACAGTAGTACTGTCAGCACTTCATACTTCTTCTCATATTTGCTTTATAATACTTTGCATCTCCGTCATATGGTAGCTCCAATTCCACTTCAGGTTGGAAAGCACATTCTTGACGTCAAGTTATTTCAGCATAATAATTGGTAGGGATCCTCTGACCATATGCTCGTCATCATCAGGCGCATTCTTGGTTAGAGTTCTTTATATCAGCATTGCATCAAGACCCCCTGACCATATGCTCGTCGACATCCAGCGCATTCTTGGTTAGAGTTCCTTTATCAGCATTGCATAGAGATCCTCTAACCATATGATCACGCCATCCTGGTGTACATTCTTGGTTAGAGTTGAATCCCGCATCGTTTGGTTTAATTGCTAACTTCAACGATTGTGTATTGCTCTGCTTGTTGTAATTGGAAAAGTGAAAAAATTGGCTTGGTATATTTCAGTGGTATCAGAGCCACGCATCCTGCCATCCTGTGAAAACAAACCTTCTATGAGTGATAGAGAACAAAGGTACTTAGCAAGAGAATACAAGAAGGCTACCAGTCAGTTTCATTGGCATCAGGCCCTAGAAGGTCAGACAGCTTCAGAGGTATTAAGAGCCAATTGTGAGTCTTCTCCTGAAGGAGAAATGGGGGAAAATGAGAGGACGTCGGGAAGTAACAGAGATGATAGTGGGAAAGGAAGAGAAAGATCATTAAGTCTAGCAAAAAGGTTTGAGAGGAAGATGGATACCTTAATGGATATGATATCTCTCATGATGGGGAGAATGGGTCAGAACCAACCTCCACTAAACAATTCAGGACATAGTGGAGAACATAGTGCCACCAACCAGCATAATGGACATGCTGCTCAGCCTGCTTCAAATAGCACATACATTTCTTCCAGGCCATTCAAACCCACTTTCTTGGCACCAGTAAAACCTCATCTTGATCCAGAAGAAAATGTGTCCTTTGTTGAACAGTTGAGACTTGGCCGCGCTGAGTATGATTCTCTACCTGATGAAATTAAAGCAGATATGTCTTATAATGATTTTATGGATCATAAAAGGAAGGATAGAGGACAAGGAAGACATTATGAACAAAGGAGGATAATAGTTCATGGGGATTTGCATCAAGCTATCAACAAGGTTATGCTTCCACATTTTGATGGGAGTGACAATAGTTCAGCCAGAGCCTGGATACAGAAGTTAGACAACTATCTAGCTCTCAGACCCATGGAGGAGGAGGAGGCGATTAAGTTCGCTACGCTACACCTGGATGGGGTGGTGCACGAGTGGTGGTACCATGGTCTAGTCACCTTGGGTCATCGGTCTATCACTACCTATGATGAGTTTACCAATAAGCTCATAGAGAGATTTGAGAAAAAAGATCCAGAAGTGCATTTCAAAGAATTGGCACAACTTAAGCAATATGGTATAGTTGATGCCTACATAGCTGAGTTTCAAATGCTTTTAGTCATGGTCACAGGAGTCACTGAGAGGCGCTTGGTGATCCTATTCAGTGAAGGATGACGGAGCCACTCAAGGGTTGGATTAAAGCTTTTGATCCACCCTCTCTACAAGAGGCAATGAAGAAGGCAAGAAACATGGAGTGGGCTGCTCCTAAAGCAAAGTTTCAACCCAAGCCATCATTTCACAAAAGAGATAAAGGAAAAAGACCTTAGCATAAAGAGTTCAAATAACATCAACCTCATGTCACAAGGTTGGATCCTGAGACACTTAATGAACTCAGAAGAAAAGGGTTATGTTTCCGGTGTAGAGAAAAATGGTCCCAAGATCATGTTTGCCCAAAAGGAGGCAAATTTCATCAAATTGAATAATATTCAGCTGAAGAAAGTAATTCTGATTTGTCAGACCAGCGGTCTGATTCTGAAGACAGTGAAGTGGAAAAAGTCCCAGAGGAATCCAAAGATGAAAAGGGAAGTGGAGGCACTTTGGCTCAACTTTCAAGCTTTCAAAGGAATGAATCCTTCAAAGTTCGAGGGATGATTAAGGGGCAACGCATAGTTGCTTTGATTGACACTGGAGCAATGCATAACTTCATTGACGAAGCTATGGTGGCAAAGAAGGGGCTGCAAACAGAAGAGTTTGAAGGCTTCAAGGTTATGGTTGCTGATGGTTTTCACATCACCTGCACCAAGAAGATCTCAAACATAACCATGCAAGTGGGAAACTATGAGGTCGAGGATGACTTCTATGTAGTCAAAATTGGAGATACGGATGCTGTCCTAGGCATTCAATGGCTGCGTTCACTCAGGGAGATCACTCTAAATCTGCAAACCATGGAGCTCAAGTTTCAATCCGAAGGGAAGAATGTAGTGATAAGAGGAATGTCCAATGGTGGTCCTCGGATTGTGTCATTCAAGAGGATGGCGAGGCTGATTCATCATGATCAAGTTGAGTGGGCTACAGAGTGTATGATTCTTCCTACTAGTCCGGTTGAAACAAAGAGAGACTACCCTCCTGATATTTAGTCTTTACTCAAAAAGAAGAGCAAGGTGTTTGCTGATTTACCTCCTGGACCACCTTCTGATTGAGGTTCGGAGCATGTCATAGAGCTCAAGGAAGGAGCTAAACTAGTTATTACAACTCCTTATCGGTATCATAAGAAGCAAAAGGACGAGATTGAGAAAAACATTCAGGAACTCTTGGAGATGGGCTTCATTCGTCCAAGCAAGAGCCCCTTTGCTTCGGCAGTTGTCTTGGTGAAGAAGAAGGATGGTACCATCTGCATGTGTGTGGACTATCGTGCTTTGAATCAAAGCACCATCAAAAATTGATATCCCATCCCGAGGATAGATGAGCTCATTGATGAGCTACATGGAGCCAAGTTCTTTTCAAAGATCGATTTGAGATCGGGTTATTACCAGATTCAGATGAGAGGATCCGATGTTGAGAAGATAGCATTTAGATGTCACTATGGCCACTTCGAGTTTCTAGTCATGCCATTTGGGTTGACTAATGCTCCTGCTACCTTCCAGTCATGTATGAACAAAATCTTTCAGAAGCAGTTGAGGAAGTTTGTATTGATATTTTTTGATGACATCCTGATCTACAGCAAGACATGGGAAGAACATCTCAAGCACTTGGAGGAAGTTCTTAGCATCCTGGAATCAGAGAGTTTGTTTGCCAAAGAATCCAAATGTGAATTTGGAATGAAGGAGTTACTTTACCTTGGCCATATAATCAGTGCTGAAGGAGTGAAGGTTGATCCTGAAAAGATCAAGGCAATTGTTGATTGGCCACCTCCTGAGAATTTGACTCATCTGAAAGGATTTTTGGGTCTTTGTGGATTTTACAGAAGATTTGTGAAGGGCTACTCTCAGAATGCTGCTCCTCTTACTGACCTCACAAAAAAGGGTGCTTTTTGTTGGTCAGAAAAGGCTCAAACTACTTTTGATAAATTTAAGGGGATCATGAGCTCTTGTCTGGTTTTAGCTATCCCAGACTTCTCCAAGCCATTCGAGCTATAGTGTGATGCATGTGGTGAAGGAGTTGGGGCTGTTTTGATGCAAGACAACATCCCATTGTGTTTGAAAGCAGAAAATTAAGAGGTGTTGAAAGGACCTACTCCATCTATGACAAGGAGATGCTTGCCATTATGCATGCATTAGCTAAGTTCAGATAGTACTTGGTGGGGAGCAAGTTTGTGGTCAAGACTGATCACAATAGGCTCAAGCACTTCATGCATCATAAAGATTTGAACGAGAGGCAACAAAAGTGGGTGAGTAAGTTTCAAGCTTACGATTTTGACATCAAATATGTCAAAGGAAAAAACAATATTGTGGCTGATGCTCTATCTAGGAGACCTCATTTGAGCTCATTGTGTGAGCTTACAGCTGATTGGAGGGACATGTTGCTTGCTGATTATGCCAAAAATCAGTTTGCAACCAGCATCATTGAGGGTACTTTTCTTGACAAAAGGTACAAAGTGGTCGAAGGGCTGATACACTACAAGGGTAGAATCTTTGTGGTGGCTGATTCTAAGCTCAAAAAGAAGATTTTGTTGACCTTTCATGACATTCCACTTGCTGGTCATCAAGGGTTCTTCAAGACATATAGGCAGATCAGGGAAAGATTTTCTTGGAAAGGACTGAAAGGGGAGGTTCAACATTACATTCAGGAGTGTCCCACTTGTCAGATGAACAATAATGAGCATACTTTACCAGCTGGTCTTCTACAACCTCTTCCCATTCCCAATCAAAAATGGGAAAGCATATCAATGGACTTCATCACAGGGTTGCCCAAGGTTCAAGGTAAATACTATATCTATGTTGTAGTGGACAAATTAACAAAATTTGCTCACTTCTTCGCCATTGCCAGCTCTTTTTCAGCAGCCCAAGTTACAGATTTGTTTTTTCATGAGGTGTTTAGATTACATGGGTTGCCAAAAAACATTGTGAGTGATAGGGACAGCAAGTTCCTAAGTACTTTTTGGCAAGAGGTTTTCAGAATGAGTGGTACAGTGCTTACTCCAAGCACTAGTTATCACCCTCAAACCGATGGACAGACAGAGATAGTGAACAAGTGGTTGGAAGGTTACCTGAGAAACTATGTTTCAGAGCAGCAAAGAGCTTGGGTGAAGTGGCTTCACATGGGCGAGTATTGTTATAATTCTACTTTTCACATGTCAATAAGGATGTCACCTTTCATGGCTCTTTACGGTAATGAGGCTCCTAGCTTTGCTGATTTGGTGTTTGGTGATAGCAAAACCCCTCAGGCCAAAGATTTGTTGCAGCAGAGTCAAGATATCTTGAACTCATTGAAGAACAATCTTCAGATTACACAGAATCAACAGAAGATGTATGCTGATCAGCGACGTGTTGAGCACTCTTTTGAAGTTGGAGATATGGTTTATCTTTGACTACAACCTTATAGATAGTCCACTCTCAAGAAAAGTGGAGCTAAGAAGCTCAAACCACGTTTTTATGGGCCGTTCAAGGTCACTAGGAAGGTGGGGGTAGTAGCTTATGAGTTGGAGCTACCTTCGGATAGCAGAGTGCACAATGTATTCCATGTGTCTCACCTCAAGAAGGCACTTAGACACAATGTTGTTGCTTCATCACAGATGCCACCCTTGGATGAAGAAGGACAGTTAGTTTTGATTCCAGAAGAGATTCTTGATTCCAGGGAGCATTCCTTGAGGAAAAGAACTATCAGAGAGTATTTGGTGAAGTGGAAGAACTTGCCTATGGAGGATGCTACTTGGGAGAATGATGAGATTCTGCAGCATCCAGGCTTACAATTGCTTGAGGACAAGCAATCTTGGGAAGGGTAGACTGTAATGTCCTATTTTCTAGATTGATCTTTTAAAGTTGACCGTTGGCCTATTCTAGAGACCCGTAGGCTACTCGGAGGTTGAAATTGGGGTTTCATGTTTTGGTGGTTGCTTTTGTTCGTGGATTGTGGTTTGGTTGGCGGTTTCTTTCTGGGTTTGTTCTCCTTAGTCCCTGTTGGTTACGGCTATTTTTAGTAAGTTCAGGATTGGCACCAGAATGGGATTTTGAGAGTGGGGTTGGATTCATCTTGTCAAGACCTTTCCAACGAGCTATAGATCATTGATTTCCGACATCATCTTGGCCTCCATTTTAAAGTCCGTAAATTAAATATTATTATTTAATATTAATGTTGTTTTAAAAGAGGGGACTTTAAGGTTGAGGTTGAAAAAGAATTGAAGAGGATTATATTATTTTCCCTCTCATGTTTTATCCCATATGCAAGAGGATTTTAGAGACTCCCAGTTGGAAAAGTATAAAAGGAGGAAGAGTGCTCTCATTTGGGCATCCGAAATCTTGATAATGTTATGTTGCCGTAATGGTTTTGGGACTGCTTCGAGGAATGAATGCCTCCTAGCCTGGGCTCACTTCGTGCTTGAGATATAGCACCTAGGGAGAGGTTTGCTGATAGTAGTGATTTTGTAGTGAGGTTTGCATTGTAGCTTGAGTTCTATTTGTAGTTCAGTTATTTGCATTTTATGTCATTTTTTGGAGTTGCTGATAACAAGGATGAATCTGTAGTTTCATTCATAAATCTGAAAATAAAAAGGCATTTGTTCTGGGTATTTCATATTTCCCTTTGTCTATGTTGGGTGCCCCATTGTGCCAATTTACAGAATTTATTATGAAGAATCTGATTTTCTAGAAGGAAATCGCCCTTCTTGCCAGGCTGCCCCTCTTTGGAGTGCATTAGAAAGCATGATAAATAAATACTTGGGTTTAAGAGTGGTCTATAGTGTGTAGCTTGGTTGCCATTGTCATAGGAGTGCATTGCATCAGATTTGAGGTCATTTAGTTGAGAAATGAGTGAGGTGTGAGCATTTTTGTAGGGTTTTATGTTGCTGGTTTGGTTTTTCAAAGTTGTTGATCCGTCATTTCAGTTTGCTAACTTCTATCATTTGAGTTAGGTTGGAAGTCTCTAATTATTGTAAGCTAAACAGTAGTACTGTCAGCACTTCATACTTCTTCTCATAGTTGCTTTATAATACTTTGCATCTCCGTCATATGGTAGCTCCAATTCCACTTCGGGTTGGAAAGCACATTCTTGATGTCGAGTTATTTCAGCATAATAGTTGGTAGGGATCCTCTGACCATATGCTCGTCATCATCAGGCGCATTCTTGGTTAGAGTTCTTTATATCAGCATTGCATCAAGACCCTCTAACCATATGCTCGTCGACATCCGGCGCATTCTTGGTTAGAGTTCCTTTATCAGCATTGCATAGAGATCCTCTGACCATATGATCACGCCATCCTGGTGTACATTCTTGGTTAGAGTTGAATTCCGCATCGTTTGGTTTAATTGCTAACTTCAACGATTGTGTATTGCTCTGCTTGTTGTAATTGGAAAAGTGAAAAAATTGGCTTGGTATATTTCAGCACTATATTCTTTGGCAAGAATTGTCTCATTTGATAGGTATAGGATCAAGGCTTTTTGAGCAGTATAGCATTACTTATCACATTGGCACAATGGTTCTTGAGCAATCTGAGTCTACATTTCTTGAGGACAAGAAATATTGGGAAGGGAGGACTTTTCATGTCCCCTTTTTTATTTAATTAATGTTGGAGGATATGTTTTTCAATTCAAAATATTTTCCTTGGGCTAAGTTATGGAAATTGGAAAATAATTATATCTAAAATTGGTTATTTGGACCCGAATCATTTATTAATTCTTATTTATGATAAAAGGGGTCAAATAATTAATTTAATATTATTATTTTGGATTATTTACCCAAGGAAGGGCATGAGATTTCATGTAAGAAGATTTGTAACCTCCAAGTTTAGGTGGTATGCTATTATTAGCAGATTCCTTGGCAATTTTTATGACAGCTTGCATGCATGGAGTTATTATGTAATTTTAGTGGGGAATTTTCCAACACTCATTATGGTGGGCCTATTTTGGATGGAAATTGATGTAATAATATTATTTTATTTAATTTTCCATGTTGAATGTAAAGAATACTGAGAGGGGGGGTGAATCAGTATTCTGAAAACCTTTGCATTTACACATTCATTAATCCATTTACCAAATTCAATAACATGAAAGCAAAGTAAACACAAGAAGAGTAGCCACAAATTCATAACACAGACACCGGGGTTTTACATGGAAAACCCAAACAAGGAAAAAACCATGGTGAGTGTTAGCTCACAATATATTATGATAGCAGTACTAAATTACATGAAGGATCACTACTTTAGGGCTCACTGCCCAAGAAAGTGCTCACTACACTAGGCTCACTACCAAGAAAAATAGAAGAGAAGATAGAAGAAAGATTGGCTCACTGCCAAGAGATGACTACTCAAAATGCATCTATCGAATGCTGAATTGCAGTTCCATTGATGGCTCAGTATACCAATTCAAAAGTCTTCATTGTGTCTGTTCTACTCTACTTTACATATACTTTATTCTTATGCCCTTGTTGTCCTTTTCTGATCACAATAATGTCTTAGATTGTACACACATGAACTATCTACTCTACAATAATGTCTTAGATTCTACTCTACTGAAATCTACTGAGTATATATATCTACAACATGAACTATCTTACAATCAGGTCGGCAAGCAAGATAAGAATCGTGTATGCAAGTGTTATACCTTATTGGCTTGATCTTGTGCACAAACAACAATGTGGACCCAAATAAACATACAAGGATTTTCATATAGTTCGGCACCAATCATTTAACCACTTAGATTAATTATCCAAACAATATATCTTCTCCACATATAGATCTAACATATATGTTGGCTTGTCCCTTAAGAACACACTTGACCAATCCATCTGTCACATCATAACTTCTACTGCAGACCATATGAAACTCTAAAAATCATATCCAACATTCATCATTGACCTCTTAACATACCTTCAGAGCCACAAGACATAATATTCCACATCAGAGAAATGCAGACCCTTTTACTCTGGTACTGTACACTGTTCCTGTCTTAACTCTGTTCACCCAGACTTGGACACTTCACCATATGACTTCTGGAGGAATTTAGGACTTGAACACTGGAACATGTGATCACTAGGTAGCTATGAACAACATACCTCAACTGCATACAAATGTCTTTAATTGCAGAGGCATACCATCTCGAACACTGTCCCGTACTTTGTATAATGTATACTACCCATACTTAGTC
The DNA here is from genome assembly GCA_027924645.1 of Cunninghamia lanceolata. NCBI lineage: Eukaryota > Viridiplantae > Streptophyta > Pinopsida > Cupressales > Cupressaceae > Cunninghamia > Cunninghamia lanceolata. Next base: position 72,992 of record BSBN01000274.1, read on the forward strand.
ATTTATTCTTCCGGAGTAAAGTCTCTTTGCCATGTCGATAGAATCCCTTAGCCTTGTTGCCATCAAAGACAACATTCAACATTAATCAGAGTAGTGTCTCTTGCCAACAATCTCCCCCTTTGGCATTGATGGCAACACTTAGTGAAAAATGCTTATCTGCTCCCCCTTACTACATACACTCTATTTTTTGTCTCCCCTTAGTTGTTTTCCAATTTTTCACTAGTTTTCTTCTCCCCCTTTGACATCAATGGCAAAGGTGTATGTACAAAAGTCAAAATTGTGTCAAAAAACTTTTAAAAACTGCAAAAACTATCATACTTTGTCGCATATGTACAGGTGTAATCTTTAACTTAATTTGTTGGAGGTTGTAGGATATCTTTGAAAATGATCTTGATTTGAGCTAGATCTCTATCCCAAATTCTCTTTGCATTGTCCAAAATTTGAATATGACCATTTATGAGGAATACTAATTTTTTTGTGTTTTGTAAATTAGAGGGTGTGTGAATTAGTGTACTTACTTGTATGGCTTTTGCAGTTAAATTCTGTTATTCTATTGGCTCTTACAAGGTGTTCGACAAGTGGGAGAATGTTGGGAATTAAGGTGTCTCAACCTTAGTAATTCCTTTCATTATTTATGTTTGTATTTATTAATTAAATGCCTATGTTGTAAATAAATTGTAAGTTCCATATTGTCATGTTGTGGGATGTGGCACGGTGATGTGTCATCCTACATGGAAGATGACAACTTGTAATTTTGTCCTCACATGAGGAGATAGGCATCCCACTTTGTGGTAGGAGCATTTTGCCATGTGTTGGCATCTTTCATGTTGTGTAAGGGAATATTGACCGAAACAGTTATGACAGATTCCTATGACAGAATCTATGACATGTAAGAGTTGAAAATAGAAGCTTGTAAGATAGGTGAAGACATGTGTCATGAAGCATCTTTGAAAAAGGCATATTTGGGTGCCCCAAGGTGGACTATGACATGTTGTAAGAGAATATGCTATTTATATCCTATGTATGACAAATTCTCTTACAGTTGTAAGTTGTAACCGCTATGACAGATTCTATGACAGTCATAAGTGTCATAAGAGCATATGTCATAGTCCATTTTGGAAATAGGTGACCTCTTTGGGATGGGAGTTGTGGACAAGTGTTAGACACATTCTACAATGTTGACCAAGTGTCCTTAGGCATGGGTTTTGGGCCATGAGGCCAAGTTGGACGCCCATTCCAAGTTTGGACCAATATTGCCTTGTATATTCTATATAAACAGGGGCTTGGAGGAGGAGTTGTATCATAGGTTTTACAGGTACTATTATGCTGCCGGATTGACTCCAAACATGAGTGTCGAAGACCATTGAAGTTTGCATTGCAAGTGTATTGTAAACAACTTTTAGATTTGTTAATACATTGTGTAGTTTTCTGAGTGTGGGGTTTTTCACCCGATAAGGGTTTTCCCCACCGTATATCTTTGTCTCTATTCTTCTATCTTCTTTTTGGTTCATGTGTATTTCTGCAATAGCTCATTTAGATGTTCTATGTTACTGTAGTTGTAAGGATTAATTTGAATTTGTATAGCCTCTCCTCATTAGATTAGTGTAGGAAGCGATTTCCACACACCTAGCTTCCTTTCAAAAAGAAAGGGGGTATTGATTGGGGAAGATACAAGGCATACTACAAACCTATAGGTCATGGTCACTAAGGAATCAAAATCTCCAGGTTTGCACTATATTCTTTGGCAAGAGTTGTCTCATTTGATAGGTACAAGATCAAGGCTTTTTGAGCAGTATAGCATTACTTATCACATTGGCACAATGGTTCTTGAGCAATCTGAGTCTACATTTCTTGAGGACAAGAAATATTGGGAAGGGAGGACTTTTCATGTCCCCTTTTTATTTAATTCATGTTGGAGGATATGTTTTTCAATTCAAAATATTTTTCTTGGGCTAAGTTATGGAAATTGGAAAATAATTATATATAAAATTGGTTATTTGGGCCCGAATCATTTATTAATTCTTATTTATGATAAAAGGGGTCAAATAATTAATTTAATATACCTCAACTGCATACAAATGTCTTTAATTGTAGAGGCATACCATCTCAAACATTGTCCCATACTTTGTATAATGTATACTACCCATACTTAGTCATTTATTCTTCCGGAGTAAAGTCTCTTTGCCATGTCGATAGAATCCCTTAGCCTTGTTTCCATCAATGAAAACATTCAACATTAATCAGAGCAGTGTCTCTTGCCAACAATCTCCCCCTTTGGCATTGATGGAAACACTTAGTGAAAAATACTTATCTACTCCCCCTTACTACATACACTCTATTTTTCATCTCCCCTTAGGTGTTTTCCCATTTTTCACTGTTTTTCTTCTCCCCCTTTGACATCAATGGCAAAGGTGTATGTACAAAAGTCAAAATTGTATCAAAAAACTTTTAAAACTGCAAAAACTATCATACTTTGCCACATATGTATAGGTGGAATCTTCAACTTAATTTGTTGGAGGTTGTAGGATGTCTTTGAAAATGATCTTGATTTGAGCTAGCTCTCTATCCCAAATTCTCTTTGCATTGTCCAAAATTTGAATATGACCATTTATGAGGAATACTAATTTTTCTGTCTTTTGTAAATTAGAGGGTGTGTGAATTAGTGTACTTACTTGTATGGCTTTTGCTACAAGATTTGACATTGAATCAAGCTTAGGACTTATCAATCCTCTTAATTGACACATTCTATTTTTATTTTGATCCCTCTTATTCAGTAGATCACTCAAGTTATTATGAATATTGATGACTTGTATCTCTTTATTACTGACTAACTCAGCTGCCGGATCAAATGACTTAGATATATTTATCAATTGTAGCTCCTGATCCTTGATCTTTTCTTCTAACTCTCTTATAGCTTCGGGGCATGATAAACAAAATTTGTACAAATGACAAGCTTCTTGAATGGTACTCTGTATACCTCTTATTCCATTGTCTAACAGAGTTTTATCATTTGCTAACATAGTCTTAAATTCATCTAATCTTATCTCATCAGACTACTTTCTAACTTTTATCTCTGTAACTTTTTCAAAAGATTTAAAATGAGTGCTGATTGATTTTATCATACCTTTGAGTTGATCAGTTGATGATAACAATAAATCTTTCTGGTATTCAGGCATCAACTTCTCCAACACCTCAGATGCTACACCAATGAGCTCATTGTCCTGTATGTGTTTTTTCATCATTTCTTCATGTGCCTTTGCTTGAACAATTGACACTAGTTCAAATTTTTGTATAGGAGATATTGAGTCCAAATTTATTGGTCCCTACAAAAATTTACGCTCATCCAAGACTTGTTTTTTCTCGTTCCAAGAATTCCTCAACATACTCCGCAGTGTCTCTTGCTATACTAGATATTTCTTCTTGGTTTTGTTCTAGAGGATCCAAATCCATGGCCTCATTTGCATCATCCTTTTGTTCCAGTACAGAGTTCTCCTCATCTTGTTCCTCTTCTTGATCATCATCTTTGTTTTTCTTCTTAGTCTTCTCTTTGTCTGTTTGGTCATTAATTTGTTGTTCCAGAGGAAGACTTGTATTAGATTGATCCTTAGCAGTAATATCTGAACTAGTAGCAGGGACTGGATCTTCTTTCTCCTTTGGCTCTTCATCAATTTTGTCTAGTCCTTAATCCATGCTAACTTCTGGAATGGCTATGTCATCTCCAACACCCATTTCTTCATTATCATATATTGTTGGAAGATGAAATTCTTTCAATGCTTTCAGAGTGATTTCCTCAGTCTCCTTGACTACTTTCTCAATGTCATCTGACATGAGAGTGTTCAATCTCCTTTTGGTTCTAAATTATTTATATAGCACTTTAGAGACTTTTGCTTTTTCTTCTGGTGTGATCACCAGACATAACTTTATCAATGTATGTTCTCTAAGTTCAACATCCTTAGCCATAGCAGCTTCCTTTCTTGCAGACATTGTACTTCCCAAACTATCTAGGAGATTAGTAATTATCTCAATGAGAGATTTATTATATATATATCCAAATATTTGACAACAACATTCTCAATGATCTTTTTATTTGCATCATTATAATCATCATACAATTGGGCAATAAGCTTTAGATTGCCATCAATTGTAATGGCCTTCAGGACTTCTTCTAGACTTATGGTAGCTTCTCCTATCTGAGACTCATCTTGCCTTGGCCTTTTCTAGTTCTACCCTTACTAGAGGGTTTCTTCTTGCTTCTCCTAGAGGCTTTGGTAGCCTCAGTTTTCATCTTCTTCACTTCTTCATCTGACTCTATCTCTTCCTCATCTACTCCTATACTGACATACATTCTATGGCCTTTGGTTTTCTTTCTTTTGAATCTTTTGTCAGTGGAATTTTGGTGGGTGCCTCTGCACTAACAGATGGGGTTAGACTGGAGGTTTTTGATGCAGTTCTTGTAGAGGTTGAACCTCTTGTCCTCTTTCTTGTTACAAAAAGTTCCTCTACCTTTGCCTCAGGCTCTTTTGAAGCCTTGACCGATTCATTTTCTTTCTTCTCTTTTGCAGCCCTTTCTGCTTATGTCTCTTGTTTCTCATCATGAACTTCCACAGCTTTATTAGCTTCCTTCAATTTTTTAGTTGTTCTTGCCCTTGTTTTAGCAACTTCTTCTTTTACAATCCCTATGCTTTGAGCATATTCCTCCACCAATTTCCTCATCTTTTTCTGGGTTTTTGGTTTCCTTAGTTCAACATGTAATTTTACAGATAATTCTTCATAAGTGCCAAATCTTGGCTCAGAGGTATCCCTAGGTTTGCTTAACATGAGCTTGGCATAACCATCTAGCACATCTACATCCACTTCATACCCCATTGGCATAATCCAAACTATTCTAGGCTCCACAACATCCATCATACATTGATCTTTGTTGACAATGAAGCATATGTCATTTTTATATCTTTCAACAATTGATTCAGGTATCCTTTGTCTAGAATGCATAACTTTTTGAAAATTCTTAAAATAGCCCCACAAAGCTATATTCTGTGCATCTTTGTTTCCTATGCCACTCAAGTGATTTCTAATTTGAATTGCAATTGGTTGACTATTAGACTAGATTAGCTTCATTCCTAGTAGTTCTTGTATAAAATAGAAAAATAAGCACATTACCAACGTACCAAATTTGAAGGGATACTTTCTTTCTTTTGTCTTCTTTAGATTCTCCACCAGTTGTTCCTAAAGCAATTCACAAAGATCATAGTCTTTATTTTCCTTAATCATCTCTTAGCCTGTGTATATAGTAGTACCCGAGACAGAGTTCTTCTGATTTAAGAAGTAGATTTTGTAGCTGATTACCATAGATACAAACTTACTGCATGATATTCAACGTCGTTGATTGTTAAAGCTCTTTTGTCAAATTTGGCTCCAGTGGCCATCATCACTATGTCATTTTTCATAGCTTTTAGAATAGGTACTGTTCCAGTAGAATTCAATCCAGTTACAGCCCTTATCGAATCCTTTGTGATCATAAATGGTCTTTCCAGCCACATAAGTCCATCATGTATCCTTCTTAAAATGTACCGGACCCATTCATCTTCCACAAATGTTGGGAATTCTATGTACTTGTTGGTGTTCCCAGTTGATTGTTCGAGTTCCCCTAAAAATTAGACATCTTTAATCTACAAGGACCTATTGTGATACTCACAAGATGCCCCATTTTACCTTTTAGCAAAATGAGGACCCCTGCTGTGGCTGTTGCTTTTTTTCTTGTGTGGTCTTGCTTGGTGGTAAAGAGAAAAGAGGTAAGGGTTACAAACCATGTTAAAAATTGAAGATATTTAGTATTAAGTGCTAGAAGGGAATAGCTATGAATTCTTTGTCAAAAATGAATAAGGGTTGCTTTTTGAACCAATAAAAAATTCCCAATATTCTGTAAGATATGTGTGTTTTTGGTAAAATACATTATAGAAGGGTTTGTATGTTGCATATACAAAGTTGTCTATATGTATAGTCATTGTATAAGTCACATTGAGTATAGTCAGGTTTATGTATCATGGTAGTTTGTATACATATGCTTAGTGTTTTATTATCTGTAAACAAGTCAGACCCGATAGGTTTTTAGAAATAGAGCGAATAAATTGTTAAGTTCACATTGTATCTTGATTTGTATGTTTGTTTAAAAAGGGGATATACAAAGCTATATACAAGTTGATATACATTCATGGACCCGAGGAGGATATAAAATATGGTTTTGTTAAGATGAGAAAAGGGTACGTCCCGTAGTTTGTATGTTTGTATGTTTTGGGCTTGCATCTTTCGCATACATACAAGTGCAAATTTCAAAGGATAATGAAATTGAATGTAAGCAATGCATTGTATCTTAACATTTTGGAAAATATGCATTCACTTAATATACATGTATGGATCCAAAAATATTATACAATAAGGTTAAGAATAATGAAAAATCCAAGATGGTTATATAAGAGTTTGCATGTATGGAAGATTGTATCTAAATGTAGATGCAAATATTGTTGTTTCGAGAAGATACAAGTGAGTAAGTAAATTGGGCCCCATAGTTGTATCTCGTGGTTGTATGTTGCATAGAAAGACAGATATACAAGAACATATAAAAGCAAAGATACAAGCAGAGATGCAAAGAAATGAAAAGGTAAGTGCAAATTTCAAAAGGAAGTAAAATAAGGTTATTTCTATGTATGTTTGGGCAATTGTATGTTAATGACATACAATCCTGATAAACAAAGAAATAAAAGACACCGTTGGGAGCTAAAAGGTAAAAAATGAGTTTGTATGGGTCACACTTGTATAATTGTTTGTATTTATCTTACATACATTGCAACATACAAACAAAAGATACAAAGTTGGACATAATGGAAAAGAGTAACATTGTTTATAATTCGTTGCATGTAGGCTTGTATATTGTTAAGATACAAAGTGACATATAAGAAATGATATACAATGAGACATACAAGAAAGCGTGATGTATGCAAAGAGTAGACTAACATATAAAATGTTTAAAATTTAAATGTTGAAGTAGAAAGCTGAAGCTATATGTGGATTAATTGCTGCAATTAATGCTGAACTAACCCTGGAACGGTAAAATTTAAAGTGTTAGGGTAAATAAAAGGTTGTTTTTCTTTCAGAATTATATTGTTAAAACTAAAATTGCAGAAAGAAGAACTGTTACATAAATTGAACAGAAAATTCATCATGAGATAGAATTTTAGAAACGAGAACAGATCAGAAAAATGATTGAGTCAATGGTTGTAAGTTTGAGCTGTCAAGAATATAGGTATTTATCTTGAATGCCATTGCAATTTAGTTAATTGAAAATGCAAAATGATTATCAGTAATTTCATTTTAAAAATGCAAGAAAATGTTAAATTACTGTTTCTGATAGGGAATTAGCTGATTTGGATTAAATAATATGAAAGTCAAAAAATGGAAAAGACAAAAAGGTGGTTAGGGTAAATGTAAAAATAGAAAATTCATGGTAAAACCCTAGGTAAATGGAGTAAAAATGGCAAGTAAAAAAATGCATTTCTTACAGGATGACCCCAAAACAGAAGAAGGTGGATACAGGGGGTGAAGAAAAGGTAAAAAAGGAAAGAAAGCCTTGGAAGGAAATGGAGAAAGAAGAGCTACTAGTACACAGAGGTTACCCTTCATTAATCAGTACAAGTGGAGTCAGGACAGATACCAGCATAGGAAACTATAATGCTGAGGATGTTTTGCAGAGGATTATTGCAATAGATGCTACACCTGACATGAGGTGTATCTAGGAAAGAGGATTGTACAGAGCTGTAGGTTTCCTGCTAGCTATGGAGGTTAAGGACCTATGTCTGGATTGCAGACTTATCTACGAAAAGGCTTGCAAGAACATTTGGCCTAGAAATACAAGAAGAAATGGTAGACATTGATATAGACCAATCTAATGAAGACTTCAATAATAATGAGAGAGATTGTAGAAGCAAGATCTTCTACAGTTGGTATAATATGGAGAATAAACCCAAGGCTGTAGCAAGAGTACATAAGAATTTGCAAAGAACAGATTTCAAAGAAGAGATACATTTGATGATAACAATGTTAAGCAGATTGGTAGGTTTAAGAGATGCTATTAAATGTGAACCTTGGATGTTCACTATTATTCAATTCATGAGGGAGGTGAAGAAGTAACAAGGACAAATTCACTGGGCTAAGGCTATTAGCATAGCCATATGGAAACATGCAATGTTAAGGAAACAAAAGATGATGCCATTCTATTTGTCCTCATATGTATTATACTCATGTGCATCAATGATTCAGCCATATATATATGGGATTGACAGAGTTGGGACCCTAGGGAATGGCCCAGATCAAAAACTTGAATATGACCATTATCTCGATCTATAGGAGGATAATGCAGTAAGAAAGTATGCTTTAGTAAATGATGTATTTTATACATACATGGTAAGGGTTTTAAAAGAAGAGCAGGATAAGAGATTATCTGCAGATGTAGAGGATACAATCGGTTTGCATAGTTCCTGGTACATACAATTCCAAAATTTCACATATATTAGAACTGAAGGTTTTGAAGGAAAACCTTTTATGCTGCCTAGGTATCCTTCCAACAGGTTAATTGTATTAGAATTCTCAAGGCAAAACTTGAATGCTTTTAAAATGTATAAAAAGAAGTATAGCAGAGGGAATCTTAAGCTCTCTTGGGCAATTGGTAGGTATTCATGTTACAACGAAGAAGTGGCTAGCTACTCAGAAAAGGAGTTAAGGTAATATGGATTTGAGCAGCTTGAGTTAGCAAGGAGGTTTGATCCTTTTTGCAGGATCCAAAATACTATTGATCCTAAGTTTAAACATCAAATACACATTGAGGATTATTGGTCAGACTGCAAGAATGACAGAGAGGTGAGAAAGAGAGCTCACCAAAGACTAACAATAGAGCAAATGAAGTCCATGGGGGAAATTTATGTGCCTCCTAAAATCAAGGATGATGATGAATTATTGCATTATAGTTATAAGAACATCAGGCTTACTCCTATTGGTGAACTAGATTGGTCACAGCAATGGAATACATCTTTGGACGTATTGTCCAAGCTTGTCATTTTGTTTTCGAAGACATGGTTAAAAAATAAAATAGAAGAGCTTAAGGCTAAAGGGATTGATCCTACATATCCAAAGAAGGGTAAGAAGAGAGTGAGGGAGCATCGAGATGAGCTCCAATGTTTCTATGATAAGAAAAGAAAGATTATTGAAGCAAAGATTATTGAAAAAGACAAAAATGCCACTCTAATGGATCCATATGCATTAGGGGTGATAGTGGCAGTATCATCAGGCACATTTGTAGAAGCAAAATCATTTGGCCTTGATACTAGTGCAAAATAGGCATAGGATGTTAAGGGGTTGACAGGACAAAAAATAATGAAAGCCATAGCAATAGAAACATCTAAAGGAGAAACATCAAAACAAAGTGATGTTACAAGTGCACCACAAATAGGAACTAAATTGAGTGGCATCAGTAGTGAAACCACATTAGAAGAAAAGAGGTAAACATATGGAAAAGTTAAAATAAATTTGACTAAAGAAAAGATGCATGGGTCAAAAGTACATAAAGCCAAACAAGTGACAGAGACTATTAATGTTGAAGATGATAGCAATGATAGTGGGATCAGGGAGGTAAGTCCCAAGGAAAAAAAAGAAACTGGTAGGGATGAGGAGCAATCTAGTGAATACTCGGGTGAAGAAGAGGAACAAGATACTCAAGCCTACATAGAAGTTGAACAAAGTCCAATGTCTGAAAAAGAGAATGTACAAGAAGGATTAGAAACAATGGATCTGTTTGTTATACTGGTACCTCCAGAAATCATAAAGGATGTGCAGGCTATAGCACATCAGACAGAGGAATTTGAAAAGGAAGGCACACCTGAAAAGGGAGTGAAGGAAATACATGCCCAGGTGGAGAAAGAGGAAAAAATTAATGCTTCTAGTGGAGATGTATTAGATATTTTGAATATATATGGAGAGCACAGTGAAGAAGAAAATAATATAAAAAACAAAGACAAACGGGAGAAAGATGCAAGGGAACTTGGTAAGACTATAGGTTCACCTTCATATATAGAACAAACTGGCATGCCTGAAAAGGTGCAAGAAAAAGTTGAAACAACAGAGGACGCAGTGAAAATAGCAGATAAGCCTGAAAGCAAAAAGAACATAGAGAATATTGATGAAGGTAATGTTGAACCTGATAAAAAAACAGAGGGTGAAGGTATGGTAAATATGGAGCAAGAAAATAAAGAAGAAGAAAAACAAAAGGAGCCATCAGAGAAAGAGAATCCAGAGGAAGAGGACGAGGCTAGAGGAGACACAGAAATTTAAGAGGATGATAATGAGGGTGAATCTAAAAAATAGAATGATCTAATTATCCCAGAACAAGCCCCTCAACCGTAACCCCCTCCACAGCAACAACAACAAGAACAAGGGGAAATAGAGAAGCCTCAAGAAGAGGTAATTAATGAAGAAGCTACAAAAAGTGCAAAAGAGGCTCTGTCCTAGTTAGGTTCAAAAGCTAGGAGGGAAAAGGTGGAGGTACAATTAGTACCTATAGATATCAAAAGTCTATTAGGTGGTGCAGTACCACAAAAGGAAAAGAGGAAGGCCAGAACAATGTTAGCAATAAAAAGGGGTCCTGATGGATCTAGAATGTTGAATTTGGCCATACCACAGAAGGATAAATCCAAAGGAGAAAAAATAGTGGAAGACTACAAAATACTTAATTTTTACCTGGGCCACACGACAAGAGAGTAATATATAAATGAGTGGGAAGATATGCACCAAACTACTGCAGAAATGCTAAACAAGGACAAAGATTAATATGAATATTTGAAAGGACACATTGTCCAATTACAACAGTTCATTAGAGGGATATTTGATCCCAATGCTACAATACCAGAGTTACCCAGTGAAATAACAATATTGTCAAAGGATGAAGTAAAAGACACAGAATAAAAGGCTTGAAGCCAATATTTTTGAAGAATGGTTCAGAGAATTCATGCAAAAGGGAGAAGAGGTGGCTAAGCAAGCAGTGACAGGCTGGCGAATGGCTGCAATAGAGAAGAATAAATGCAATGTTCTTGTACATAATTGTCAATTTAGAAGGGAAGAATACAAGTCTAAATTGAGGTAGTTGGAAGAAATTGAGGAAAGAGTAGATGAATTGATAAGTGAAGGATGTTAGGGTTAACTGGCAGAAGATATCAATTAAATGCAAATAAAGATTAAATAGAGGAATGGAAATACACAGAAATAATAACAATGAGAGACAAGTTTTAACGTGGTTCACCCAAACTCGAGCTACATCCACCAAATAGAGAGTGCAATAATATTATCCAGTAAATCAAACTGATTACAATTAGCAATCCCTACAACTTAATACTGCTGCAAATGCTACAATACAATATATCAAAACCCTAACCCTTAGCCGCTTTTATCAAACCTTTTTGTTGGTTACAAAAATTAGGGTTTTCTTATGTTGGTCATAAAAAATAGGATTTTTTATGTCGGCCCTAAAAAAATTTTCTCGAGGGCTGCTGCCCCTGAACCCCCGCTCAGGGCCCATCCCAGCCCGGCCCGGAACCTCGGCAAGGATACATGGCTACTGTACAGTACTTTCCTGATCAGTCACCACCTACCAACAAAGGAGACATTACTCCTCCTATGGATAATCAAGTACCATAGGCTAGGTTAGAATTAAAGTTTGAGGGTGATGGCCTTAAAAGATGTATCACAGTTACTCAGGATTTAGAGGAGATTGCAGATAAAATGATAAGGTTGCATATGAAGATAATTGAGAAGCTCATTGAGCATGAATGCTTGGACATACTAGCATATGAGTTACAAAAGGCATTAAAGGAGTTTAAATCTATCTTTGCACCATGTTTGGGGAACTCGACAGCTTATTTGAGTAAGGAAATGATTGATTCGATAATGGAAACAAGTGCCAACATAAAGAAGTATAAGAAAAAGGTTGAAGGTTTGAGTAAGGAAGAGAAGAAATTGAAGGAGTCAGAATGCAGGAATACATATGGACAAGAAGTCCAGGGGGAAATCACACTTTTGTAGAAGGTGTAATAAGTAATTTCAAGATATACTTGAAGGAGTAGTAAAGTATCAAAAAAGTAAAATAATGCTAAGGAGGAGGTTAATTGAAAGGTATCAGCGAGCAAAGTCAACAAATTAGAGGAGGTTAGTGGGTATCTTATTTTGAAAAGATTCCAATGGCATCCTTTGAGTTAAGCAAAGATACCACAAAGATATTTTGGGAAATGGTTAGGAATGAATGCACACCCTTGATCAAGAAAGTTTGAATACTGACCGTCGATTAAGTTTTGTAGCCGTAGCAATATGAAGCTTCAAATATTATATAAGAAGCTTTGCTACTTGTATAATATTTACACAGGGATTTTTGAATTGTAGCTTGCACTTGTAATTTGTCTGAATATTTGAATAGAGGGGTATCTCTTTTAGTTTAGAAGAGGAGGTCGCCTATGTCTACATTAAGGAATATGCGGAATGTCTAGTTTCCTTATTGTATCTATAAAAATGTCTGTAAGTTTTCTAGTAATTTGATTAATGAAACAAAAGGTCATTCTTACATTGTAAATTCTATATGACTTTATTCTTTGAATACAATTAAACTTGGAATTCTGTGTCTATTGCAAAGTGTTTTCTGACTCTTACTGGTATTTGAAGTATTATCTTTTGAAATCTTGCAATCTCTGATGTATGTTCGTGAAAATGCTCAGGACTTTATATTTGAAGATTTAAATATGTTCATTTGATTAATTTGTTGTATTTCTTAAAGACGTGAGTAACAGAACATTTAGATCATGTAGGTAAATGATACTCAACTTGATTTCTCTAACTTTTCTCCAAACATTTGAAATAATTAGCTTAAAATGCAGAAATCTTAAGGAAATTGTCTTGCATTTGAATGAAGCATGAGGAATTATATTGATATTTGACAATTTTTACATCAATCTAAAAGGCAAAGTTTTTTTTACTATAAATCATACTAAGCTTTGTGATACAGTAGTAAAGTTATGCAAAGGAATGAATATTTTGTTGATATTTGCAACAATTTGCATAATTTGAGTCTAGTAAGTCACTAAATACTTTAATTTACATAAGGCCCCTTGAATATTACAGTTTCACATCAACCTGCTAAATTGTCCAATAGGTCAAGATCTAACCATACAGAAACTTGAGATTAGGAATTCTTAGTTAATTCTTCATATCTTTCAAGACAGCTAAGGTTCATTTTGTGAATTTTAACTTTTGTTATGAATGTGTAAAAAGAATCATCAACAGTTTTGGCGCTAGAAGGAGGGCCTGAGTGGAGTTAAGGTAGGATTTGTACAAAACTGGCTTATAACAATGTTAGGGTGACCAAGTGTAGGCTTACATACAATTGCTTGACAGAAGACAAGGTAAGAGTCCTTTGATCTAGAATCCTAGAATAACAGATGTAGGAGGCTCATCTGGAACACCTCCTAGATGACCTTTTAACATCCATAACATAGTGAGCCTTGATAATTCTTCTTTTAGATCTTTGAATCTTGGTTTAAGCCCTCATAGAGGTCCAAGCCCTCCTAGAGGTCCTAGTTCGCCTAGAAATTTAGGTGCTCCTAGAGGTCCAAGTCCACCACATGGTCATGCGATGGTGTATTTCAATGTCAACTCTCCCATTACATTTAATGATTATCATGAGATGCCAAAAAACCCTAAAAATATGTGTCCTAAATATCAGTTGCACTAGGATCCAGAAGATCATATTAGGATATTCAAGGAGGCATGCTTTAGAGCCAGGTTAGAGTATGAGGATGTTGTGTGTAGGTTGTTTCCTTACACTTTTAACAAATAGTCTTCTAACTGGCATGTCAACTTTCCCAATGGTTATATTTCTTCTTGGGAACTTCTGAAAGAGGCATTTTTGTCTAGGTTTAGTGGACTAGTCGATCCTTCCACCTTGTATCAGAAATTGGCTGTAATTAAAACAAGTGAAGGAGAGCTTATTGATAACTTTAATGATAGGTTCCAAAAGGCTTACTCCTCGTTAGTTTCTCCTTACATAGTAACTCCAGATGCATTATTGGCAATGTATTATGTCGCTCTCGATCTAGTGACTGCTATGTTTGTCAAAAGAAAAGTTGATATAGACACTATATCTAAAGCTTATAAAGAAGCAACTATAGTAAACCAAGAAATGAGACAAATGACCTATAGTCCTTTTCTTAATGGAGGAAACCCTGGGATGCAAAGTCAAGCACAACCTTGGAATGGAGTTCCTATGCATCATACTCCATTGTTGAATCCAATTCTTACATACACACCTGTGTATAATCCTTCCCCAATCCAGACTATAGTTCCCTATACTAGTAATAGTACTAATAATAATCAGAATAATGGTCAGTCTTTATTTTAGCCTCCTCAACATACATTTGTGGTAAAGGCACAAGAGGATTGGGAAGAAATCAAATAAATTACTGCACACTTGAGAAGATTGACCACTGAAATGATGCAACTGAGAAATGAAAATTTCTATGGTAGAAATAATCAAGGGTACAATCAAAACCATAACCAAAATTATAACCAGGGTCAAGGTTCAAATCAAAACTAGAATTATAATTAGAGTCAAAATCATAATCAGGGACATGCAATGCAAAACAGAGGCCATACTATAGATAATAGGGCCTAGGGTAATAACAATAGAAATCTGAATCAACTTAAGCTAGATAGGACATGGAACACATGGCCAAACAATGGCACTCTAGCTTCTCCATTTGTAAGTCTAGATAATCAGGAGGTGAAACAACCAGCCAGAATTCAAATGGCCAATGTAGCATTGAAAAACTGGTGCAGGATTCACAATACAAGTGCACATGCTAAATTAGACTGCCCTCAGTTTCATTTGGTGGCTAGCATCTACAATGTGGATGTACAAGCTCCCACATCTGAATTTCTTATTCCCAAGGGGAATGAAATAGTACCCTCAGGATTTGAGTCTGCTTTAGTCCTAGAAACTTTCACTTTCGTAACTAGAGGGGGAGAGGATTAGATATTAGAGGATGAACCTTACTTTTGTGAGAACTTATACCCTGAATCAGCCTTAGTATTGGATGTTTTTTAGTTTCCCTTTGAAACTAAAAATGAAGTGTTATATGAAACAAAGGAAGTACAAGCTTTTCAACAGTCTAACAAAAAACATACTTATAATTTGAGAAGTAACGTTAAGTCTGGAGGTCCTTTCACTACCTCCACTCCTTCCAACAATTTCAACACTCCTCCAGATCAACATGCTAGTAATAATCTGGCAATATTGAAGGCTAATCATCATGGGAATAGTGGGATAGTAGCATCAAAAGTTCAAACAGGGAAAATAGAGTCAATGGAAATAGTAAGGTTAATGAGCTCTTTGTTTGAAGAAATAAAGAAAATCAAGGTCAATATACCTCTATGTGAGTTGTTGAAAAGTCTAGGGGTTAGAAATACTTTCATAAAATCTTTAGATACACCTGTGGCAAATGAGACCTCTATTGATATGCATGTTCCTGGTAGAGATACACAGTCCAAGGACAAAAGTAAGAAAACTAAACAGCCTTCCAACACTAACATAGTCATGTATGCAGATAAGAAGGAAGCTCCTCCTTTTTGTTAACCATTAGGATGTTTGGAAAGAACATACACAATTGTATGGTCGATTCTGGTGCATTAGCCAATGTTATGCCTTTAGGGATATGCAAAACTTTAGGGCTGGCTCCTACCAAATCTACCAAGGTTGTTACACAATTGGACAAAACTGAGGTCAATGTGATAGGAGAATTGATGCACATTCAGATGGGACTAGCCTCTGATCCTAGGGTAAGTCAGTTTATTGATATTCAGGTAGTGGATATACTTGTAAATTATGGGATGTTGTTAAGCAGAGATTGGTTTAAAACATTAAATGGATATATGGCCATTGATTTTTCACACATGTGGTTACCGTGGAGAGGTGTCTCAAATCAGATCAGGATAGAAGCCAAGCTAAGAATGAAACACATGATTACAAAATACAACAGGACTAATGAGATATTATATGCCTCTGTTGAACCAGGTGTTTATAGAGTCACTAATAAGGGAGTACAAATTGAAGAAATCCTGATGTTGAATTTTAGAGAAAAACCTCTCAGTAAAGAAACAGTAGTGTTCATTGAATCTAATTGCAATTCTTTTGATGAGGAAGACAATGTGGTAAATAGTTTTGGTCAGACCATAAGGAAAGAAATAGAAAGGTGTATTGAACAAAAATTTCCAGTTCAGTGCAAGTTGTACAAAAGCATGTGCAGAGTCCATAATAAGCCTCATTCTGAAGAGAATTGTGCAATATACAGAGACATTATAGAGTATCAATACAGAAAATGCACCAAAGGGTGGAACTGCAAGAAAGAAAGGTTATGGAACTGCAAGAAAGAAAGGTTAATCCTGAGAAACCTGAGTTATATTTTCATGACAATATAGATGTACCAATTCAAGATTTAGAGAAAGAAACAAAAAAGAAAAGTGTTTGTTATTCTGGTGTACAAGTTGAAAATGCGAATGTATAGGTAGGTTAGAATGAAGAACTCATAAATAAACAAGATGTTACAGTACAGGTAACATAAAGGGTGAGGCATGCTAAAATAAAAGATCAAAAGAATAAAAGTGGCATGTGGACACTGAAATGTGATGGGTCTAAGTCCAAACAAGGTGCAGGGGCCAGTGTTGAACTTATAGATCCTAGTGGTAAGTCATTTTTAGTAGTATATAGGCTACAATTTCCTTATACTAACAATGTAGCAGAATATGAAGCCTTGATTTATGGACTTGTTATGGCTATCAAGAAGAAGGTGAGAATGATCAGAGTTTTTCTGACTCTGAGTTAGTGGTCATACAAGTTAGAAAACTATATGCGTGCAATTATAAGAAGATGGTGTGTTATAGGCACAGAGTATGGGATCTAATTGAGTCATTTGATGCCTTTAACATAGAACATATCCCTAGGGAATTGAATCAAAGACCAGATGCATTAGCAGTTGCTGCTAGTACCCTAGAACCTTTAACATTGTCAGGTCTAAAATGATTTGTTGTTGAATTAGTGAATGTTCCAAGTATACCAGATAACGTTACTCATTTTCAGGTATTTGAAGGGGATCAGCAAATTGTGGATTTTCTTACATGTAATGAAGTGTTTGAAGCTCAATTCATTGATGAGCAGGAAAGCCCTGATGTGTCTTGGGATGAAGAGGACACAATAAACTTGAAGAGTAATTTTTTACCCAAGGGGGTAATTGAGTTGGAAAAAAATTTCAACTTTGATGGGGTAGTTAGGCAGAAGGATTTGCCCAAAACTGAAGGGGGTAAATGTGATCCCTATAACCTAGGAACAGAGCAAAGTCCACAGAATGTGTTGATTGGAAAGGCTTTCTCTAAGAAGTTAAGAAAAGAAATTGTAGATGTTTTGAAAGAATACAAACACGTAATAGCATGGACATATGAAGATTTAAAGACATATGATGCATCCATCATAACTCATGTGAGACCTTTGAAACCAGAGGTTAAACCATTTAGGCAAAAATAGAGGCCTTTGAATGTTATTCTAGAACCTTTGATCTTTGAGGAAGTCAAAAAATTGCTGTTTGCCAGAATAATCTTCCTAGTAAGACATTCAAACTGGGTAGCTAACTTAGTACCCGTGAGAAAGAAAAGTTGAGACATTATATTATGTGTGGACTTTAGAAACTTAAACAAAGCATTTGAGAAAGATAATTATCCATTACCTCCAATAGATGAAGTGCTGCAAGCAGTAAATGGAGACAAGATGATGTCTTTTTTAGATGGATTCTCAAGATATAATTAGGTCTTGGTTGATAAAGAAGATAGGTTGAAGACTACATTTACTTGCAAGTGGGGTAATTATGCATATAGGAGGATGCCTTTTGGTTTGATCAATGCAGGTGCCACCTTTTAGTGAGCCATGGACATCGCTTTTCATGGATTGTCAGGTAAGTGCATTGTTATATATATGGATGATCTAACTATGTATTCTAAAGATGTGTCTACTCATGCAGAAGATTTGAGAAGGGTGGTTAAAAGATGTGAAAGGTATGGGATTTCTCTCAATCCAAAGAAATGTTCATTTGGTGTAACTGAGGGAAAATTGTTTGGACATGTCATTTCTAAAAATGGTATATCCATTGATCCTGATAGAATAGAAGGAATAAGAAAATTGCAATTACCTAATAGTAAGAAAGGATTAAAGTCTTTCTTTGGTAAAATTAACTTTGTCAAGAAGTTTATTACAGGGTTTGCAGAGATTGTACAACCATTAAACACAATGCTCAAGAAGAATGCAAAGATAGAATGGACACTAGCGGCCAAGGTTGCATTCAAAGATATTAAGGAGGCCATTTCTGATGCCCCTGTATTGGCAAGTCTAAATTATACCAAGCCTTTTTACATATATTCTTTTGCATCTATACATTCAGTTGTGGCTGCCTTGACACAAAAAGGAGAAGATAATGAAGAAAAACCTATAGCATTCATGAGTGCACCTCTGAAGGATGCACAACTAAAATATTTAGATATAGAGAGGCAAGCATTTGCATTAGTAAGAGCAGTAAAAAAGTTTAGACATTACATCTTATGCAGTCAAGTCAAGGCCATAGTACCAGATGCAGCAGTGAAGATGTTGCTAATGCAAAATGAGCCTGGAGAGAAAAGGGCTAAATGGATTACAATACTGCAAGAGTTTGATATGGAGATCATTCCAATGAAGCTAGTTCAAGGACAAGCATTAGTACAAACCATAGGAAACATAGATCCTAATCTAGTGAGGCAGTAGTATGTATTAAACTCTAGTGATGCATCAGGTTGGTACGATGATTTGAATACATTTCTAATATTGGGTAAATATCCAAGTAAGATGAAGTCCTCTCAGAGGAGAGCTTTAAAGATTAAAGTACAAAGGTAAATGGTACAAGGAGGTCTTCTGTTCAAGAAGAACCATGAAGGTATATATTTAATGTGTTTGAACAGAATTGAAGTAGATAAGGTATTGTCAGAGTTGCATGATAAATATGGGACCGCTCATGGTTCTCATTTGGCTACTACGCATAAGATTTTAAGAGTTGGATACTATTGGCCAAAAATGTTTAAGAATACAGAGAGTTATATTCAAAGTTGTCACACCTGTCAGACTACAGCAGACAAGGGAAGAAATCAAGCTAATCCATTACAGCCAGTCATTGAGTCTAGGCCATTTGCATAGTGGGGCTTGGATTTTATTGGAGTCATAAATCCTCCATCATCTGTGAGACATAAGTTTATATTGACAGTGATAGACTACTATACAAGGTGGACAGAAGCCACATGTTGTAAGTTTTCTACTACTAAGGTGGTTATCAAATTTCTTGAAGAAAACATCATAACAAGATTTGGAGCTCCATATTCACTGGTATGTGATAATGGCCCTACATTTTCTTCTCTGAAATTTTCTAAATGGGAATTTGAGTATGGGATAGTTTTAAAATTTTCTTCAAATTATTATCCTCGGGGTAATGGTTTAGCTGAGTCTACAAACAAGATTTTGCTAGATATAATCAAGAAACTAATTGTAAGAAATCCCATAGAGTAGAATACATTGTTCAAATATGCATTGTGGGTAGATAAGACTAAGGTTAAGTCAGCCTTAGGCAATGCACCTTATCACCTAGTTTATGGGACTGATCCCATACTTCTAGTGAATTTAAGAATACCTATCTGGAAGTTTGCTAATGAGTACTTAGGATTTGATGATCACAAAGAAGCCAGGTTAGTCCAAATGTTACAATTGGATGAGAAGAGAGATCAAGCTATTGAGAAATTTGCTAAACACCATGCTATGGTCAAAAGATGGTTTGACAAAAGAGCAAGGGTTAAAACATTTCAAATATAAGACTTAGGGCTATGTTGGGATAAAGCACATGAAAAGAAAGGAAATCATGAGAAATTCAACAAATTGTGGTTAGGTCCACTATAGGTCATAGAGATAATAGGGGACAATACATGTAGGCTTAAAACTTTGATGGGAGAAGAGGTGCCATTACCTGTTAATGACAAGCATCTGAAACATTACTTCTAGGCTTGAGGTGATGGTGGTTGTCCTATTATGTATTATATTGTAAACAATGTATAGTTGTTTTGTTTTGTGTTGTTTTGTTTGTTTTGTTCTGTTGTTGGGTTGGTTGGTGTGTTGTGTTTCCTTGGCAAGGATATTTGTTTTAATTTAAGGTATATAGGAGTAGATTAACAATCATTCAAAACAATAGGGAATTCAGAGCATTTAGGTTAATTATTTGAAACTTATGCATAACTTGGTGTGGCTTTTATGAATGTAGAAAATGGTTAGAATTGTGAAGTTTTATATTCAATAACTGTGGGTTGAGTATTCAATGGAAGTTTCTCATGATGACACACCTAAAATACTTGGGTTTGTTGAACATACCAGTGTAGGTGTTAAGTGAAAAATTAGAGGTCACCCTTGCTACCATTACAATTCTCAGCTTAATTTGAGCAAGTGATCACACCTTGCATCATGAATTTACCATGACAATATCTCATGATTTTCTATCTTATATGAAGTTAAAAATATAAATAAATAAAATGGATTTTACTAAAAATCTAGATTAAGTCATCTAAGTAACTCTACCAGGGCTATAGATGCTTGCTGGCAGTGGGGCTCTACTTAGGAGGATTGTAACGATAACCTTGTCAGGGCTATGGACGCCTGCTGGCAGCAAGGCTCTATCTAGTTGGCTATAAGGGAATGACATCAACAATGTAGTTTAATATTAGTCATTGGTTTATTCAACTTATTTTCAAGATGAGGGTTATTAATTACGTGCACCCACTTAAACTCAATTGGAAGATTCATGCACCTTATTGAATACATTAAGTCTCAAGTTAAATAATGGTCTACAGAAGAGGAAGTTGGAAGTTATGAATTTATTTCATTTAGTTTTCTTTAATGGTTTTAATTTAATAGTTTTGTTTGGTTGCTAGTTGTTGTGATGCTCACAAGATGCCCCATTTTACCTTTTAGCAAAATGAGGACCCTTGTTGTGGCTGTTGCTTTTTTGCTTGTGTGATCTTGCTTGGTGGTAAAGGGAAAAGAGGTAAGGGTTACAAACCATGTTGAAAATTGAAGATATTTAGCATTAAGTCCTAGAAGGGAATAGAGGTGAATTCTTTGTCAAAAATGAATACGGGTTGCTTTTTGAACTAGTAAAAAATTCCCAATATTCTGTAAGATATGTGTGTTTTTGGTAAAATGCATTATAGAAGGGTTTGTATGTTGCATATACAAAGTCATTTGTATGTGTAGTCATTATATAAATCACATTGAGTACAGTTGGGTTTGTGTATCGTGGTAGTTTGTATGCATATGCTTAGTGTTTTATTATCTGTATACAAGTCAGACCTGATAGGTTTTCAAAAATAGAGCAAATAAATTGTTAAGTTCGCATTGTATCTTGAATTGTATGTTTGTCTAAAAAGGGGATATACAAAGCTATATACAAGTTGATATACATTCATGGACCCGAGGAGGATATAAAATATAGTTTTTTTAAGATGAGAAAAGGGTATGTCCCGTAGTTTGTATGTTTGTATGTTTCAGGCTTGCATCTTTAGCATACATACAAGTGTGGATTTCAAAGGATAATTAAATTAAATGTAAGCAATGCATTGTATCTTAACATTTTGGAAAATATGCATTCGCTTAATATACATGTGTGGTTCTGAAAAGATTATACAATAAGGTTAAGAATAATAAAAAATCCAAGATGGTTATATAAGAGTTTGCATGTATGGAAGATTGTATCTAAATGTAGATGCAAATATTGTTGTTTCGAGAAGATACAAGTGAGTAAGTAAAGTGGGCCCCATAGTTGTATCTCGAAGTTGTATGTTGCATAGATAGATGGATATACAAGAACATATACAAGCGAAGATGCAAAGAAATGAAAAGGTAAGTGCGGATTTCAAAAGAAAGTAAAATAAGGTTATTTCTTTGTATGTTTGGGCGATTGTATGTTAATGACGTACAATCTTGATATACAAAGAAATAAAAGACACCGTCGGGAACTAAAAGGTAAAAAAAGGGTTTGTATGGGTCACACTTGTATAATTGTTTGTATTTATCTTACATACATTGCAACATACAAACAAAAGATACAAAGTTGGAGATAATGGAAAAGAGTAACATTGTTTATAATCCATTGCATGTAGGCTTATATATTGTTAAGATACAAAGTGACATACAAGAAATGATATACAATGAGACATACAATAAAGAGCATTGTATGCAAAGAGTAGACTAATGGATAAAATGTTTAAAATTTAAACGTGGAAGTAGAAAGCTGAAGCTGTATGTGCATTAATTACTGTAATTAATACTAAACTAAGCCTGGAACGGTAAAATTTAAAGTGTTAGGGTAAATAAAAGGTTGTTTTTCTTTCAGAACTACATTGTTAAAACTAAAATTGCAGAAAGAAGAAATGTTGCATAAATTGAATGGAAAATTCATCGCTAGACGAAATTTCAGAAAGAGAATAGGTCAGAAAAATAGTAAAGTGAGTCAACGGTTGTAAGGTTGAGCTATCAAGAATACATGTATTTATCTTGAATGTCGTTACAGTTCAGTTAATTGAAAATGCAAAATGATTATCAATAATTTCATTTTAAAAGTGCAAGCAAATGTTAAATTACTGTTTCTGATAGGGAATTAGCTGATTTGGGTTAAATAATATGAAAGTCAAAAAATGGAAAAGACAAAAAGGGGGTTAGGGTAAATGTAAAAATAGAAAATTCATGGTAAAACCATAGGTAAATGGAGTAAAAAAAATGTGTTTCTTACAGGATGGCCCCAACATAGAAGAAGGTGGATACAGGGGGTGAAGAAAAGGTAAAAAGAGAAAGAAAGCCCTGCAAGGAAATGGAGAAAGAAGAGATACTAGTACATAGAGTTTGCCCTTCATTAATCAGTACAAGCAGAGTTAGGATAGATACCAACATAGGAAACTATGGTGCTGAGGATGTTTTGCAGAGGATTACTATAACAGATGCTACACCTGACATGAGGTGTATCTGGGAAAAAGGATTGTACAGAGCTGCAAGTTTCCCGCTAGCTATGGAGGCTAAGGACCTATGTCTGGAATGTATACATAAATATGAGTTAGCTACCAGGAGGGTAATACACAAAGATAGGGTCATTGCAAACTTATCTACGGAAGGAATTGCAAGAACATTTGGCCTAGAAATACAAGAAGACATTGTAGACACTGATATAGACCAATACAATGAAGACTTCAATAATAATGAGAGAGATTGTAGAAGCAAAATCTTCTACATTTGGTATAATGCTGAGAATAAACCCAAGGCCATAGCAAAAGTACATAAGAACCTGCAAAGAATAGATTTCAAAGAAGAGATACATTTGATGATAACAATGTTAAGCAGACTAGTAGGTTTAAGAGATGCTATTAAATGTGAACCTTGGATGTTCATTGTTATTCAATTCATGAGGAAGGCGAAGAAAGAACAGGGACAAATTCACTAGGGTAAGGCTATTAGCACAACCATATGGAAATAGGCAATGTTAAGGAAACACAAGATGATGCCGTTCTATTTGTCCTCGTATGTATTATAATCATGTGAACCAATGATTCAGCCATATATATATGGGATTGACAGAGTTGGGACCCTAGGGAATGGCCCAGATCAAAAACTTGTATATGACCATTATCCGGATCTACAGGAGGATAATGCACTAAGAAAGTATACTTTAGTAAATGATGTATTTTATACATACATGGTAAGGGTTTTAAAAGAAGAGCATGATAAGAGATTATTTGCAGATGAAGAGGATACAATCGGTTTGCATAGTTCCTGGTACATATAATTCCAGAATTTCACATCTATTAGAACTGAAGGTTTTGAAGGAAAACCTTTTATGCTTCCTAGGTATCCTTCCAACAGGTTAATTGTATTAGAATTCTCAAGGCAAAACTTGAATGCTTTTAAAATGTATAAAAAGAAGTATAGCAGAGGGAATCTTAAGCTCCCTTGGGCAATTGGTAGGTATTCATGTTACAACGAAGGAGTGGCTAGCTACTCAGAAAAGGAGTTAAGGTATTATGGATTTGAGGAGTTTGAGTTAGCAAGGAGGTTTGATCCTTTTCATAGGATCCAAAATACTATTGATCCTAAGTTTAAACATCAAATACACATTGAGGATTATTGGTTAGACTACAAGAATGACAGAGAGGTGTGAAAGAGAGCTCTCCAAAGACTGACAATAGAGAAAATGAAGTCCATGGGGGAAATTTATGTGCCTCTTGAAATCAAGGATGATGATGAATTATTGCATTATAGTTATAAGAACGTTAGGCTTGCTCCTATTGGTGAACCGGATTGGTCACAATAGTGGAATACATCTTTGGACGTATTGTCCAAGCTTGTCATTTTGTTTTCGAAGACATGGTTGAAAAAAAAAATAGAAGAGCTTAAGGCTAATGGGATTGGGCCTACATATCCAAATAAGGGTAAGAAGAGAGTGAGGGAGCATCGAGATGAGATCCAATGTTTCTATGATAAGAAAAGAAAGATTATAGAAGCAAAGATTATTGAAAAAGACAAAAATGCCACTCTAATGGATCCATATGCATTAGGAGTGATAGTGGAAGTATCATCAGGCACATTTGTAGAAGCAGAATTATTTGGCCATGTTACTAGTGCAGAATAGGCACAAGCTATTAAGGGGTTGACAAGACAGAATAGCAATAGAAACATCTAAAGGAGAAACATCAAAACAAAGTGATGTTACAAGTGCACCACAAGTAGGAAATAAATTGAGTGGCATCACTAGCAAGACCACATCAGAAGAAAAGAGGCAAACATATGCAAAAGTTAAACAGAATTGGTTGAATAAAAGTTGCATGGGTCAAAAGTACATAAAGCCAAACAAGTGACGGAGACAAGTAATGTTGAGGATGATAGTAGTGATAGTGGGATCAGGGAGGTAAGTCCCAAGGTAAGAAAAGAAACTGGTAGGGATGAGGAGCAATCCAGTGAATACTCGGGTGAAGAAGAGGAACAAGTTACTCAAGCCTACATAGAAGTTGAACAAAGTCCAATGTCTGAAGAAGAGAATGTACAAGAAGGATTAGAAACAATGGATCCATTTGGTACATTGGTATCTCCATAAATCATAAAGGATGTGCAAGATGTAGGACATCAGATAGAGGAATCTAAAAAGGAAGGCACAACTGAAAAGGTAGTGAAGGAAATACATGCCTAGGTGGAGAAAGAGGAAAAAATTCATTCTTCTAGTGGAGATGTATTAGATATTTTGAATATATATGGAGAGCATAGTGAAGATGAAAAGAATATAGAAAAGGAAGATGAACAAGAAAAAGATTCAAGGGAACCTAGTAAGACTACAGGTTCGCCTTCATATATAGAACAAACTGACATGCCTAAAAAGGTACAAGAAAAAGTTGAAATAGCAGAGGAGGCAGTGAAAACAATAGATAAGCCTGAAAGCAGAAAGAACATAGAGAATATTGATGAAGGTAATGTTGAACCTGAGAAACAAATAGAGGGTGAAGGTATGGTAAATATGGAGCAAGAAAATAAAGAAGAAGAAGAACAAAAGGAACCATCAGAGAAAGAGAATCTAGAGGAAGAGGATGAGGGTGGAGGAGACACAGAAATTGAAGAGGATGATAATGAGGGTGAATCTAAATAGCAAAATGGTCCAATTATCCCAGAACAAGCCTCTCAACCGCAACCCCCTCCACATCAACAACAACAACAATAACAAGGGAAAACAAAGAATCCTCAAGAAGAGGTAATTAATTTAGAAGAAGCTATAGAAAGTGCAAAAGAGGCTCCAGCCTGGTTAGGTTCATAAGTTAGGAGAGAAAAGGTGAAGGTACAATTAGTACCTATAGATATCAAAAGTCTGTTAGGTGGTGCAACACCATGAAAAGAAAAGAGGAAGGCCAAAACAATGTCAGCAAAAAAAGGGGTCCTAATGATCTAGAATGCTAAATTTGGCCATACCACAAAAGGATAAATCCAAAGGATAAATAACATTGGATAACTACAAAATACTTAATTTTGACCTGGGCCACATGACAAGAGAGCAACAAATAAATGAGTGGGAAGATATGCACCAAGCTATTGCAAAAATGCTAAAGAAGGACAAAGATAAACATGAATATTTGAAAGGACACATTGTCCAATTACAACAGTTCATTAGAGGGATATTTGATCCCAATGCTACAATACCAGAGTTACCCAGTGAAATAGTAGTATTGTTGAAGGATGAAGTAAAAGACGTGGAGAATAAAAGGCTTGAAGCCAACAATTTTGAAGAATGGTTCAGAGAATTCATGCAAAGGGGAGAAGAGGTTGCCAAGAAAGCAGTGACAGGCTAGGAAATGGCCGCAACAGAGAAGAATAAATACAATGTTCTTGTACATAATTGTCAATTTAGAAGGGAAGAATGTAAATATGAATTGAGGCAGCTGGAAGAAATTGAGGAAAGAGAAGATGAATTGATAAATGAAGGAGTCATTACTCCTGCTATGGCTAATCAAGTACCACAGGCCAGGTTAGAATTAAAGTTTGAGGATGACTGCCTCATGTATCACATTTACTCAGGATTTAGAGGAGATTGCAAATAAAATGATAAGGTTGCATATGAAGATAATTGAGAAGCTCATTGACCATGAATGCCTGGACATACTAGCATATGAGTTACAAAAGATATTAAAGTAGTTTAAATCTATCTTTGCACCATGTTTGCGGAAATTGACAGCTTATTTGAGTAAGGAAATGATTGATTCGATAATGGAAATAAGTGCCAAAATAAAGAAGTATAAGAAAAAGGTTGAAGGTTTGAGTAAGGAAGAGAAGAAATTGAAGGAAGGAGTCAGAATGTAGGAATACATATGGACAAGAAGTTCAGGGGGAAATCACACTTTCGTAGAAGGTGTAATAAGTAATTTCAAGATATACTTGAAGGAGTAGTAAAGTATCAAAAAAGTAAAATAATGCTAAGGAGGAGGTTAACTGAAAGATATCAGCAAGCAAAGTCAACAAATTAGAGGAGGTTAGCGGGTATCTTATTTTGAAAAGATTCCAATGGCATCCTTTGAGTTAAGCAAAGATACCACGAAGATATTTTGGGAAACGGTTAGGAATGAATGCACACCCTTGATCAAGAAAGTTTGAATACTGACCATGGATTAAGTTTTGTAGTCGTAGCAGTATGAAGCTTCAAATATTATATAAGAATCTTTGCTACTTGTATAATATTTACACAAGGATTTTTGAATTGTAGCTTGCACTTGTAATTTGTCTGAATATTTGCATAGAGGGGTATCTCTTTTAGTTTAGAAGAGGAGGTTGCCTGTGTCTACATTAAGGAATACATGGAATGTCTGGTTTCCTTATTGTATCTGTAAGTTTTCTAGTAATTTGATTAATGAAACAAAAGGTCATTCTTACATTGTAAATTCTATATGACTTTGTACTTTGAATACAAGTAAACTTGGAATTCTGCATCTATTACAAAGTGTTTTCTGACTCTTACTGGTATTTGAAGTATTATCTTTTGAAAGCTTGCAATCTCTGATGTATGTTTGTGAAAATGCTCAGGACTTTACATTTGAAGATTTAAATATGTTGATTTGATTAATTTGCTATATTTCTTAAAGACGTGAGTAACAGAACATTTAGAAACAATGGATCTATTTGTTACACTGGTACCTCTAGAAATCATAAAGGATGTGCAGGCTATAGCACATCAGATAGAGGAATTTGAAAAGGAAGGCACACCTGAAAAGGCAGTGAAGGAAATACATGCCCAGGTGGAGAAAGAGGAAAAAATTAATGCTTCTAGTGGAGATGTATTAGATATTTTGAATATATATGGAGAGCACAGTGAAGAAGAAAATAATATAAAAAACAAAGACAAAGAGGAGAAAGATGCAAGGGAACTTGGTAAGACTATAGGTTCACCTTCATATATAGAACAAACTGGCATGCCTGAAAAGGTGGAAGAAAAAGTTGAAACAACAGAGGACGCAGTGAAAATAGAAGATAAGCCTAAAAGCAAAAAGAACATAGAGAATATTGATGAAGGTAATGTTGAACCTGAGAAACAAACAGAGGGTGAAGGTATGGTAAATATGGAGCAAGAAAATAAAGAAGAAGAAAAACAAAAGGAGCCGTCAGAGAAAGAGAATCCAGAGGAAGAGGACGAGGTTAGAGGAGACACAAAAATTTAAGAGGATGATAATGAGGGTGAATCTAAACAACAGAATGATCTAATTATCCCAGAACAAGCCCCTCAACTGTAACCCCCTCCACAGTAACAAGAACAAGAACAAGGGGAAATAGAGAAGCCTCAAGAAGAGGTAATTAATGAAGAAGAAGCTACAAAAAGTGCAAAAGAGGCTCTGTCCTAGTTAGGTTCAAAAGTTGAGAGGGAAAAGGTGAAAGTACAATTAGTACCTATAGATATCAAAAGTCTGTTAGGTGGTGCAGCACCACAAAAGGAAAACAGGAAGGCCAGAACAATGTCAGCAATAAAAAGGGGTCCTGATGGATCTAGAATGTTGAATTTGGCCATACCACAGAAGGATAAATCCAAAGGAGAAAAAATAGTGGAAGACTACAAAATACTTAATTTTTACTTGGGCCACACGACAAGAGAGCAATATATAAATGAGTGGGAAGATATGCACCAAGCTACTGCAGAAATGCTAAACAAGGACAAAGATTAATATGAATATTTGAAAGGACACATTGTCCAATTACAATAGTTCATTAGAGGGATATTTGATCCCAATGCTACAATACCAGAGTTACCCAGTGAAATAACAATATTGTCAAAGGATGAAGTAAAAGACATACAGAATAAAAGGCTTGAAGCCAATATTTTTGAAGAATGGTTCAGAGAATTCATGCAAAAGGGAGAAGAGGTGGCTAAGCAAGCAGTGACAGGCTGGGGAATGGCCACAATAGAGAAGAATAAATACAATGTTCTTGTACATAATTGTCAATTTAGAAGGGAAGAATACAAGTCTGAATTGAGGCAGCTGGAAGAAATTGAGGAAAGAGTAGATGAATTGATAAGTGAAGGATGTTAGGGTTAGCCGGCAGAAGATATCAATTAAATGCAAATAAAGATTAAACAGAGGAATGGAAATACACAAAAATAATAACAATGAGAGACAAATTTTAATGTGGTTCACCCAAACTCAGGCTACATCCACCAAATAGAGAGTCCAATATTATTATCCAGTAAATCAAACTGATTACAATCAGCAATCCCTACAACTCAATACCGCTGCAAATGCTACAATACAATATATCAAAACCCTAACCCTTAGCTGCTTTTATCAAACCTTTTTGTCAGTTACAAAAATTAGGGTTTTCTTATGTTGGTCATAAAAAATAGGATTTTTTATGTCGGCCCTAAAAAAAATTTTCTCGAGGGCTGCCGCCCCCGAACCCCCGCTCAGGGCCTAGCCCAGCCCGGCCCCGAACCCCGGCGAGGATACATGGCTAGTGTACAGTACTTTCCTAATCAGTCGCCACCTACCAACAAAGGAGACATTACTCCTCCTATGGATAATCAAGTACCATAGGCTAGGTTAGAATTAAAGTTTGAGGGTGATGGCCTTAAAAGATGTATCACAGTTACTCAGGATTTAGAGGAGATTGCAGATAAAATGATAAGGTTGCATATGAAGATAATTGAGAAGCTCATTGAGCATGAATGCTTGGACATACTAGCATATGAGTTACAAAAGGCATTAAAGGAGTTTAAATCTATCTTTGCACCATGTTTGGGGAACCCGACAGCTTATTTGAGTAAGGAAATGATTGATTCGATAATGGAAACAAGTGCCAACATAAAGAAGTATAAGAAAAAGGTTGAAGGTTTGAGTAAGGAAGAGAAGAAATTGAAGGAAGGAGTCAGAATGCAGGAATACATATGGACAAGAAGTCCAGGGGGAAATCACACTTTTGTAGAAGGTGTAATAAGTAATTTCAAGATATACTTGAAGGAGTAGTAAAGTATCAAAAAAGTAAAATAATGCTAAGGAGGAGGTTAATTGAAAGGTATCAGCGAGCAAAGTCAACAAATTAGAGGAGGTTAGTGGGTATCTTATTTTGAAAAGATTCCAATGGCATCCTTTGAGTTAAGCAAAGATACCACAAAGATATTTTGGGAAATGGTTAGGAATGAATGCACACCCTTGATCAAGAAAGTTTGAATACCGACCGTGGATTAATTTTTGTAGCCGTAGCAGTATGAAGCTTCAAATATTATATAAGAAGCTTTGCTACTTGTATAATATTTACACAGGGATTTTTGAATTGTAGCTTGCACTTGTAATTTGTCTGAATATTTGAATAGAGGGGTATCTCTTTTAGTTTAGAAGAGGAGGTCGCCTATGTCTACATTAAGGAATACGCGGAATGTCTAGTTTCATTATTGTATCTATAAAAATGTCTGTAAGTTTTCTAGTAATTTGATTAATGAAACAAAAGGTCATTCTTACATTGTAAATTCTATATGACTTTATTCTTTGAATACAATTAAACTTGGAATTCTATGTCTATTGCAGAGTGTTTTCTGACTCTTACTGGTATTTGAAGTATTATCTTTTGAAATCTTGTAATCTTTGATGTATGTTCGTCAAAATGCTCAAGACTTTATATTTGAAGATTTAAATATATTGATTTGATTAATTTGTTGTATTTCTTAAAGACGTGAGTAACAGAACATTTAGATCATGTAGGTAAATGATACTCAACTTGATTTCTCTAACTTTTCTCCAAACATTTGAAATAATTAGCTTAAAACGCAGAAATCTTGAGGAAATTGTTTCGCATTTGAATGAAGCATGAGGAATTATATTGATATTTGACAATTTTCGTATCAATCTGAAAGGCAAAGTTCATTTTACTATAAATCATACTAAGCTTTGTGATAGAGTAGTAAAGTTATGTAAAGGAATGCATATTTCATTGATATTTGCAACAATTTGCATAATTTGTGTCCAGTAAGTCACTAAATACTTTAATTTACGTAAGGCCCCTTAAATATTACCATTTCACATCAACCTACTGAATTGTCCACAAGGTCAAGATCTAACCATATAGAAACTTGAGATTAGGAATTCTTAGTTAATTCTTCATATCTTTCAAGATAGCTAAGGTTCATTTTGTGAATTTTAACTTTTTTTATGAATGTGTAAAAACAATCATCAACAGGACCTCAAGTCAGTTGCCAATGAATAAGAGACTAACTCTCTGTCTCCTCTCCTCTTTAGACTCTACAAGATCTAAGGGGTGTCCCTTACTCAATAACCATATGGTAAATCCTAACTGTAACTAGGTATTGACATTTAAGTAGATAAATTCTCTATTATGCAGACCAAAAGTGTTAGATAAATGTAAAGGGGATAGCTTTGGAATTTATTTCAGGTGTGGACTAGAGGATTTGAAACCTAAATCCTACTCCTATAATCCTAAAATTTAAGGTCTCAAGTTGATTTGATTTTATGTATCTGGCTATTAGATTAGGGTTTGATTCATAAACTTAATCTAAGCCCTTGATCGGTGTCTATCCAAGGCTATGGAGTCCAACTTAATACATGTAAATGACTTTCCATAAACCAAGAAAATATACAGAGGGTTTTTTAGTTCTTGCCTTGCAAAGAACTCCCAAGATTAAGTATTCCTATTAACTCTACTTACAAATATCCTTGTCATCTCACAAACCTCCCCATATTTGATCTAGAGAATTTTAATCTATTCCTTAAATAGAAGCAAGAAATCAAACATGCAATACAACAGATATGCACTCCAGAACTTAGAAAACCCTTAGTTACTTTGTTCAAAAGAAAGATGTAGATAACAAATGGAGACAATTAATAGAAACACGTGCACATAGCATTACTCATATAATTCAATTTGAAACTGATAGATAGCTTATGAAAAACACATACACATAGTAAAATAAAACTCACAACACCATGGAGAGAGAAACCAGTTAAAATTTTGTATTACTTCCACTCCTCAAAATCACAATCTTCCAACAACCTTTACAAAGTGAGGCCAATAGTTCTTTATAGACACAGAACCTGGTGCCAACATTTAATACATTTGGTTGGTTAGATGAGTTTACATTACGAAGCACCACTCAAGGGAATTTGGTGCAGGAGCACCTACCTGACAGCTGGCCTCCATGAGGCAGTTAGTTTGTTTTAAGTCTTGTTAATGTTTCCAAGAAGGTCTGATAAGACCAATGCATGTAATAAGGTCATGTTGACCATACTTTACTATTTTTAGCTAGGTTGTTAGGACATCTGTTATGCTGTATGTTCGGTTGGATCCTCCCAGCCGCTTGGAAGCTCCCAGCCACTTGGAGTCGGGTCGGTAGTACTCGCTAGAGATCCTATTTATGCATGCGGTTTGGTTGAGATTGGATAGGATCGATCAGACTTTGCAGAGAGTGAGGCAGAGGGAGAGACTGAGTATTGTAATTGCATCTTTTGAAATCAATAAAGAGATCCTGTTGTGTCAATTCTCTGTTTGGATTCCATTGTGTGATCGATTTGCTGTTCTGGTGGTTGCATGGATTCGCTGATCCATTCCACCGGGTGATTCGTCGAATTGGTGGAATGGCTATGTACCATAGGTTAGGGTTTAGGTTGCATTTTGTGTTTGTTTGCATGCAGGTGTGCAGGATCATCGTCGAGATGTGTTGAGAACCCTAGCATGGGTATGTGCTAGGTCGTGCTGGTAGTTCGAGTTTGGAAAGTTGTCCAGGAAGCAGATTGGGTCACCTCAGGAGGTTCGGCGGATTGAAAATTCGCTAAGGTTGGAAAATCCATCGCAACGGCATCATCAGGATATTTCTGTGTATATCCTGCAATTACTTCGGGCGTCATCCGAGTAGATGGAGGTGAGCATGATGCAGTAGTTGGCATAAGGTGAATGTGTTTCGGGGTGATCATCATCAGGTGTTGCCGAGGAGGAGCGTATCGGCATAAGGTAGAAGATCGGGTTGATAAAACCATCGCGGGCTGATAATGTTAAGTTTGGCCGACAGCAGGATATTGAAGGAGCTGCATGTGACGTCATCGTCATCAGGATAATCGTCATCAGGATATTGGGGTGACGTAAGCATCAGAGGAAGGGTGCATGAAGTTGTCGTCATCAGGATATATGGAGGGAACCGGATATTTTATATCCTGCTGATGAACATGATGTTGAACATCATGATGCTGCAGATAGAGGTTGGCGGTAAGATGAACAGTGAACATCAGGAGGATGTTTGTGCTTGCCGAATGTGATGATGCTGTCGATAGCCGGATATGATGATGCTGCTGACAGGCGAAGGGTCGAAGGTTTGTCTGCAGGAGGATATCGGTCGGCAGAGAAAATATGATGATGCTGACAGTGTTAAGGGAAATATGATGATGATGATGAAGGGTTGCGGACATACATGCTGTATGTCAAGGTTTTAGTGTGGATGCCTTTGCATCAGAATTGGAGCACTAATTACATAGAGCATAGAGAAAAGATAGAAATAATTTATCATGAGGAGTACAATAGATTGGAGGAACTCAGCCACATAAATGCAGAGGAGAGAGTAGCTACTCATTCACTTTAGGAACATTCACCCATACTTCTCTATCCACTCGGCATGTATGACTTTTTTGATGGCCATTGGAATGAGATCAACTTTGATATTTTGTCATTATGTCCTATGTACCATGCATCCATCAAGATCTTTGCTTCCTTATAGAATAGTTCAAAATTTATTTCCAATACATGTAGCTTGTCCAAAGTTGAACTTAAAATTTTCTGATGAAGGGGGTAAATCACAAAACACACAATAATAGATATTGAACACAACAAATAGAACTTTCTTTTATTGAACTGGGCAACTCATTACATTATAGAAGCTCAATTACAATCAGAGGATAAATCCTCTACTGGCGGCAACACATTACAACTTTCCCAACCTCAAGACTCTAGAATCTTCAGCCTTCTGTAACCCCAAATCAGCTAGGGTTTCTGTTTTCCCACCTATCCTTGACTCCACACTGGCTCCCTTGACTCTCCTACTACCCAGGGTTCCCAAAATAGTCATAAATAGCACTTTTTGGCGGCCTCCAGCTAAATTTTGAATTTTGCAACTCCCTCCAAAAGTAGGTCAACTTCTGGGAAGCATAACTTTTGATCCAGGTGTCTGATTGATGAACCATTTTAGGCGCCAGAAAGCTCGCGATGTAAACTATCACGCTGAAAATACGTAAATGGATTTCTATCAACTTTTTGAGATGTTATGAGAAGTTTTAGTGCCTCATATCTCATTCCGTAAAATTTTAGGGGCTTTTCAGAAAACAAAAACTTTAATATTTTTCATCTCACAAATGATCTTTACTTGATTCCTTCGCCAAAGGTCTTATATTTCCATTATGTAACTTTCTGGAAGTTTTTGCTTCATTACGTGCCCAAATGCAAACTTTCTAAAAATAGTAGGTACACTTTCCTAAATAGGCAGGTCGCTATTTTTAGCAGTTTTGAAAAAATTGAAAGTCCTACATTATTATTCTGGATATTATGGAACCAAAAACACTAATTATGGGAAGAAATGAGAACAACTACAATGGTTTTGAATTAACTTCTTTTTGGGTGATGCAAGATTGCCCTTACACCTCTAGATGCTTCTGCATCAGACACCCAGGGTAATTTGAGAAGTGACCCTATCACGTCTTAGGTGTTTGTGTGAGGAAAACCCAAATGGTCAACCTCTGCCTTAGACAACCAAGAAGAATCTTCAATAGGCCTTCCTTTCCATTTCACTAGATATTCTTCGTATTGATTGTTCTGAGTGCTCCTTCCCACACGGCTATCCAAAATCTCTTCTATCTCCTCTGTTGAAGTAGATGCCAGAATACTCGACTGCACTTCCGTTGGTCCATCCTCTGTTCCACCTTCATGATATTCTAATAAATCAACAATGTTGAAAACAGGAGAAATATTGATCCCACTCGGCAGCTCTACCTCATATGCATTTCCTGAATCATGCTTCTTCATGATTCTGCATGGTCCAAATCTCTTCATTTTCAATTTATTGTATGTTCCAACTGGGAACCTTTCTTTTCTCAAGTGAACCATGACTTCATCTCTCACCTGGAACTCCTTATACCTCCTCTTCTGATCTGCCTTAGCCTTATATTGAATATTCAACTTATTAATGTGCTTTCTCACTTCTTCATGCAATTTCTTCAAATGTTCTACAAAGTCTTCGGCTTCAGCACTTGTCTTTTCTCCATTGTCTAGCTTCCTTAACTCAAAAGCATTTCTTGAGCTATTGCCATATACAATCTGGAATGGTGATTTACCAGTACTCCTATTGACAGAATTGTTGTAGGCAAATTCTGCCTGTGGTAAAATCGAATCCCATCCCTTGGGCTTATCTCCTACTAAGCATCGTAGCAGGTTACCCAAACTCCTATTCACCACTTCTGTCTGTCCATCAGTCTGTGGATGGTGTGCAGAACTGAACTTCAAGTCTGTCTTCAACTTCTTCCACAATGTCCTCCAGAAATAACCAGCAAACTTGGTATCTTGGTCTGAAACTATGCTTTTTGGTAGACCATGTAGTCTCACCACTTCCTTGAAAAATAACTCTGCAATATGAACAACATCATTAGTCTTCTTACAAGGAATAAAATGTGCCATTTTTGAGAATCTGTCCACCAACACAAAAATAGAATCATGTCCTCTCTGTGTCCTTGGTAAACCAAGAACAAAATCAATGCTAATATCATCCCATGGCTTCTCCGGTATAGGTAATGATTGATACAACCCTGTATTCTGACTTGTTCCTTTTGCCATCTGACACACTCTACAACTCTGCACAAATTTCCTCACATCCTGTTGCAACTGTGGCCAATAATAATTTTCACTGACAACGGCAATGGTCTTATCTCGACCAAAGTGTCCAGCTAACCCCCCACTATGCTTCTCCTTAATTAGGTTCTCTCTCATGGAACTCCTTGGAATGTTTAATTGGCTTCCTCTAAACAACATGCCATCTTGGATTATGAAATCCAACCATTTTGTTCTGTCCAAAGTAACAGGTTCCAAACAAGCTTTTCAAGCCTCTATAAAATCTGGATCTTCAGGATACAAACTTTTGAGTTCATCAAACCCAACAACGTCTATCTTCATTACTGTCAACAAATTTTGCCTTCTGCTCAAGGCATCTGCAACCCTGTTGGACTTCCCACCCCAGTGCTTCAAAACAAAAGTATAACTCTGCAAAAACTCAACCCATTTTAAGTGCCTTTGATTTAACTTTCCTTGACTATTAAGATACTACAAAGCCTGATGATTAGTATATAAAACAAACTCTTTTGGCAACAAATAATGTCTCCATTTCTTTAAAGCATGGACTATTGCATAAAACTCCTGATCATAGACAGAATACTTTCTCTTGGCATCATTAAGCTTCTCACTAAAATAGGCAATGGGATTACCTTCTTGGCTCAAAACAACTCCTATACCACTACCACTAGCATCACAATCTACCTGAAATACCTTATTAAAATCTGGAAGTGCCAAAATAGGTTGTTCTACGACTTTCTGCTTCAATGTGTCAAAGCTCTTGTCTGCTCCTTTAGTCCATCTAAAATCTTTTCTACCCCCTCTCATTGTCTCAGTTAGGGGTGCACAAATGCTACTAAAATTCTTTATAAACTTTCTATAAAAACTTGCCAAACCATGAAAAGATCTTACCTCCGTTGCACTCCTTGGTGTAGGCCATTCAATGATAGCCCTTACTTTTTCTAGGTCCATCTTAAGACCTTCCTCTAAGACAACAAATCCCAGTTATACCAATTCCTTCTTTGTAAAACTACATTTCTTTAGATTAATCAGCAACTTCTCTTCCTTAACTTCTCTAAAACTCTTCTGATATGCATTAGATGCTCATCCCAAGTCTTACTGAAAATCAAAATATCATCTAAATAAACAATAACAAAACTTCCCAAAAATTCTTTCAGTACCTCATTCATGAGCTGCATGAATGTGCTCGGTGCATTGGTTAGCCCAAATGGCATGACTAACCACTCATACAAACCTTCCTTTGTCTTGAAGGCTGTCTTCCATTCGTCTCTTTCTCTGATACGGATCTGGTGATACCCACTCTTCAGGTCAATCTTCATGAAGTACTTGGCTCCACTCAAACAATCCATGATGTCATCCATTCTTGGCAATGGAAATCTATACTTGATTGTTATCTTATTGATGGCTCGAGAATCTGTACACATCCTCCATTCTCCATCCTTCTTTGTGCTAGTACTATAGGTACCGCACATGGACTTAGGCTCTCCCTTATCAGTCCCTTTCTCAACAACTCATGAACTTGTTTGTTTAGCTCTTCATTCTCTGCAGGGGTCATTCTATGGGCTGCCTTGTTTGGCAAACTAGCTCCTGGTATCAAATCCATTTGATGACTTATCTTCCTTACTAGTGGTAAACTTTCTAGTACATTATCAGAGATAATGTCATGGAACTCTTCCAACATATCTAAAACTTCTACAAGTACATCTTCACATTTCTCTTGACTAATCTTAGGAATCAATGCAAAGCAATGATGCTCATGCTTCATACCCTCCAAAAATTTCCTACCATCTACCAAGTAAATTCTAGCAGTACTACATACCTTTTCTTCCACCTCCTTCAAGGGCTTCAACTTATGACAAACTCCATCCTTTGTTAGGGAATATGTGTTTGCACGGCCATCATGGACAGCACTCCTATCATACTACCACGGCCTCCCTAACAACATATGACATGCATCCATCGGTATGATATCACACAATACCTCATCATGGTAGTCACCAATCTTGAACTTCACTAAACACTTCTCATTGACCAAAGCTCTATGGTCCTTTTGCAACCATACAATCTGATATGGATGTGGATGTTTTCTTCTTGTCAACTTCAACTTGTCAACCATCTCCTTTGAAACAAGATTATCAGTGTTTCCACTGTCAATAATAATATCACAACACTTACCTTCACATTTGCACCTTGTGCAGAATAAACTCTTCCTCTGATTGGGTTCTCTCTCCTCATTCAACAAAGTTCTTCTGACAACTAGGGTTTCTCCCCTTTCAGCATCTTCAGAATGCTCAGACTGTGCATCTTCATCTACATGTGCAACTTGTGCATTACCTTCAGGTCTTCTATTCGTCCTTCCTTGATGTTACGGACATTCATATGCTCGATGCCCTTCTTCTCCACATTGGAAACAGGTTCCTCTGAAACCTCCTCTTCCAGATCCTTGCCCAGGTCTGCCTCTTCCTCTTCCTCTTTGCTCACCATTGTTTTGGTCACGAGGGCGGTAGGTATTGTCACCTCTCTAATTTCGACTGGTGCTAGCTTCTTCACTTTTCTTTGCATCTTCATTTCGGCCCCCATAGGGTCTTCCACCAGTCCTTCCACCTTGACCTCTTCCCCTTTGCTTGCTGTCAAATCTTTTATTCAGCTTCTCTTCCACCTTCAGGGAAAACTGGTACACATCTTCTATGGTGGTCATTCTGACCAGGCTCAACTCCTCTTGAATACTCAGCCTCAACCCATTAATGTAATGGGCTACCTTCTCCTTGTTGGGCTCTGCATGGCCTGTCCTGATAGTAATTTTATAAAACTCTTCTATATACTCCTTAACAGACTTGTTACCTTGCTTCAGTCCTTGTAGCTTCTTCAGCAACTCCATCTCATAGTCCACAGGAATGAACTGCTTCTTTAGTTTCTCCACCATCTGATCCCATCTGGAGATCTTTCCTTTTCCTCTTCTATTTCTCTCTAATTGGACCTCCTTTCACCAAATATTGGCATGGCCCTTCAACTTTATTTTTGCAAACTTAACCCGATCTGGGTCCTCCACATATTCATACTCAAAATGCTCCTCCATGTCATTGATGCAATCAATAAGCTGTTCTGGATTCAAATCTCTAGAATATGTAGAAACTTTGATCCTGGGCCTCTTTCTGATCTTTGAAATGGCCCTCAACAACCTAACTTCTGCAGGATCTCTGGCAGCTTCTTGTTCTTCCTCAGAATGCTCTTCTTCATCTTCACCTTCACTTTCTTCTCTCGTCCTCGGCTCAAACCCTCTTCGTAGCTCCTCTTGCAATGCATCGATTTGCCTTTGTAGGGCTCTAAAACCCTCTTCTGTCAAAGCATTCCCCCCAACATGATTTCTTCATGGAGGCATCTTGGTCTCCACAGCAAACCCACAACCTCAGGTCCTGGTGCAAACTGCCTCATAGTCGGTGATCTGTTTAGACACTCAGGAACCCTCGCTCTGATACCACTTGATGAAGGGGGTAAATCACAAAACACACAATAACATATATTGAACACAACAAATAGAACTTTCTTTTATTGAACTGGGCAACTCATTACATTACATAAGCTTAATTACAATCAGAGGATAAATCCTCTACTAGTTGCAACACATTATAGCTTTCCCAACCTCAAGACTCTAGAATCTTCAGCCTTCTGTAACCCCAAATCAGCTAGGGTTTCTATTTCCCCACCTATTCTTGACTTTAGAGTGGCCCCCTTGACTCTCCTACTGCCCAGGGTTCCCAAAATAGTCATAAATAGCACTTTTTGGTGGCCTCCAGCTAAATTTCAAATTTTGCAACTCCCTCCAAAAGTAGGTCAACTTCTGGGAAGCATAACTTTTGATCCAGGTGTCCGATTGACGAACCGTTTTAGGCACTGAAAAGCTCGTGATGTAAACTATCATGCTAGAAATTTGTAAATGGATTTCTATCAACTTTTTGAGATGTTATGAGAAGTTTTAGTGCCTCATATCTCGTTCCATATATTTTTAGGGGCTTTTCAGAAAACAAAAACTTTAATATTTTTTAGCTCACAAATGATCTTTACCTGATTCTTTCGCCAAAGGTCTTATATTTCCATTATGTAACTTTCTGGAAGTTTTTGCTTCATTACGTGCCCAAATGCAAACTTTCTAAAAAATAGCAGGTACACTTTCCTAAATAGGCAGGTCGTTATTTTTAGCAGTTTTGGAAAAACTGAAAGTCCTACATTATTATTCTGGATATTATGGAACCAAAAACACTAATTATGGGAAGAAATGAGAACAACTACAATGGTTTTGAATTAACTTCTTTTTGGGTGATGCAAGATTGCCCTTACACCTCTGGATGCTCTTGCATCATTTTCAATTTAGGATCTCCATCGGTACAGCGGGTAGATATCAATTGGGCAGCAATGCCATCGAAATCAACTCTCCACTTGTTAAGACTTTTCACCTGCCCATCAGCCTCTAATATGATCAACATTATTTTCTTATCTATTTTTTCAATGAATTACTTCTTCTCACCCAACACTTTGTCTAGATTTAACTGAAAAGCTATGACCTCCTCCAGAATAACCAACATGTCAAGAGTCAACTTCATCTTAGGTGGTGCCTCTACATCAAATCTTGAACATTTGTGCAAGTCTCTTAATTTACAAGTCCTTGGCAGCCACACCCTCTTCATAGCCTTGAGGCTTTCCTTGTCCTATTCATGCTTGTCAAGGATTGTTCTCAAATTCGAATAAGACCTCCATGTCTCATCCACCCTAGCCAAAACCTTGGTCACTCTATGATTTATCAAGTTAGTGACCACCTCTTTAAATGAATTTTTCTTTTCTTCCTTCAATCTTTTCACTTCCTCCTTCAAGTCTCTTATTTTCGCTAGTAGGGGCTCTGTATCAGCTAGAAATGCTTCAACAGTTGGTATGATAGGTGGAGTACTTGAGGTGCTAGCCCCTAGCAACAACTACTTTTTATATTTGTTGAGATCTGCAATGGCTTGTCCATACTGTAGTAACAGCTCATCATGATCCTTTTGCAGTTTATTTGTCACTGCTTTAGCAAATTGTGTTGTTTGCACATTTACGCTTGCAGCTTGGGGAGCAGGGGTGTTAAATACTCTCTTAATTATGACATCTCATGTTAACTCCCCCACTCCAATCCTAGGTTTATTATTTCTTGGGGCCAAAGTCCATATTGCCAAAGTCTCAAATCTAGGATTGAAGGTTGCACTAGAGAGAGCCTTCTCAACTTGCTCATTAGTCACTTCTGAATCTTCTTTGGTAATAGTGTCAGATGCAATTGCATATGACAAGGTCCAATGTGGGAGGAGTAGGACATTACTTCTAGCAACCAATGCCCTCCCCTCCTTTGGAGTCATGCCACTAATAACCTAATTCACCTCTATCAATAGCCTTTGGGTGATGGCCTCATATTTTGATGGGTCAGCCCCACTCTTGGCTTCTTCAATTCTTTTCTAGAACTCTTCACTTCTTACTTTCAAGACACAACTCCTAAATTTAGGAGTATTAATGAATTCATCATTTTCCAAAAATTTATTACAGGCCATCACCCTAATATCCTTTATATCTATAGTTTGGCCTGTCATTGTTCACATTGATCTGTTATCAAAGGAAGAATACGACCTTATTCTATCAGGTGAATTCACCTGATGGGCAACTTCCTACACTTGTTCTTATGTTTCTCCCTCAAGGTCTACCACCTTAATTTCTTCTTCAGCCTCTAAATCAATAATCTTTGTCCTTTTGGCAAGGGAAGGGTTATGTGATTCCCTTTTTGTAGCATACCCCCTCTTGAGCTGCTAGGTTGGTAAGTAGGCCTTTCTTCACCTACAGGAGCACTAGCAATTAGTTGCCCTACATGATCAAACATCATCTGAATTCTTTTTATTAGGTCTTGTACTTCTGCAAAGGCACCCGGGTAGGCAGCATTCAAATTTTTCCTCATCCTTTCTCCTGCCATAATTGTGTCCCACTTGATTCTCAAGGTATGGACATCATTCATTGTGATGCAATTCCTGGCAGTGTTCTCATCAAAATAGACTTGATTAATGTATCTCGATCTTTGTTTATTAACCCTTACTCTATCAATGAACCCCTTAGAGTCAAACATCCTGGGATGCTCCACATTCATCCTGTAACAGTGTAGCACTGAATCAATCTGATCTAAACCTCCTTTATCAGCTGTCAAGAAGTCATTGAATCTGACGGAAGTGGGGAAGAATGATCCCTTCTTATGTTTCCTTAGATGTTCTTTGTCTGACTCATTCAGCTACCTAATAATCTCTAAGAATACAATTCTCTTTGGCACATACTTGGGAAAAATATAAGGAGGGGCCTCACACCCATAAATTCTGATACAAGTGGTGTGTTCATGATAGAACTAGTCACCCCAATTATGATCAATCCCTAAATCAGGGGTTTTGTCTAAAGGCCTAAAAAAATCTAACACATCTGCATGCAGCCTTTCTCCTTCTAGTTCTAAGAAACCAAGAATTCTTCTCACAAAATATTCCTCAAAAATTACGTAGTCAGCATCAACACAATGCATGTCAACCATGCATGTCCACATCTGAATTGGCAACATGTTCCCTTGTACATATGTCATCCTGACATGTAAATTTTGATGCAACATGCATGTCATAGCAAAAAAAATCATATGACACATCATGGAATACCATGTGAATTCAACATGGGCATCCATAGTATACAACTTGCTTTTCAGTGCCATCATCTATTTGTGCATCTTATTTGCCACATAGGAAGCATAGTCATATGGCTCCCTTGTCTCTGGATCTTGAATATTTATTACCATCATCATCAGAGAGATTGGCATGCTATATGAACCATCCCTTCCAAGTACTTGGCACAAACTGTGGTAAGGTTTTCACAAAATAATGCATGAATAGGGTGCATTGAAAGGGCATCTCTTCCCTGTCTGATATTTTCACCAACTGGCCATCAATCCCTCTTGGTCTATGTTTTGCCTAGTTGAAATTCATGTATGCACATTTGACAGTCTTCTAATTCTCCTTTAATGCACCAAGGTTGATCGACTTATTTGTCATAGGGTTTAAGTTGAACACACTGGCGATGTAGGCCTTAGTAAATTTAATAATCATTGTACCATTTCTTGCTAGGACCAATCTAGTCTGAGGATCATACCTCTATGCAATTTCCCTCACTAAATCAGGCTTTGGAAATACATTAGGGAAAATTAGCTTGGCCAGATCCAAGTGCCAAGCATTGCAGACTGGGACTTTGAAGTCCATTCTATGATGCCAATGTTTAAATAAAAGCGAACCTAACATAGGCAATTGGGCATCCCTACAGTTATAGTAGAAATCTAAGAATTTATCATCTAGCCCACCAGGACCATGCAAATTTAGAGCACATCTAGCAAACCCTAGGCAATGGACCATGAGGTCCTCATCTAGACTGCATTTTGAGGTGGAGGCCTAACTAGTTTGACTCATCTTTTCAAACTATTTATATCAAACTAGGGATTCACTCTTCTATAATTTTCTACCCTTTCAATCAAGAAATCAATTTAAAATATACTGAGCATGGTCAAACAGAGTGAACTTACTAGTTTTTACACTTGTAGAAGCTTAAAATTTCTTCTTTTGCTTGCCTAAAAATTTGTTGTGCGTTTGGACTTTGTTCATGTTTGAGGAAATGATGCAGAAAACCCTAATTTTCTTCCTTTTGAAGCTTCATAGAATAGGTTCTGAGGCATTAATAGAATTATC
Source organism: Cunninghamia lanceolata (assembly GCA_027924645.1). Classification (NCBI taxonomy): domain Eukaryota; kingdom Viridiplantae; phylum Streptophyta; class Pinopsida; order Cupressales; family Cupressaceae; genus Cunninghamia; species Cunninghamia lanceolata. Next base: position 116,834 of record BSBN01000274.1, read on the forward strand.
TTCGACCTTAATCTCACATTCGTGTCACAAGGTACCTACAATGTTCTTCTTGCAAAGTTTAAACCTGGGCTGTTGATCTAAATTTTTCTTTATGAAATCCACGACCACCATTAACCTACTAGATTTGGAAATATGAGTCCTTGTCATTGAAAAGTCTTTGACCAATAGGAGCAAGCCAAGTAAGACATACATTCTTTGCTGACCACATCACCTTTTCTCTGACCTGGACATGTGGGGGCATTTTGTGGCATCGCAACTAGAAATGGCCTACCACCAACTTATCATGCGCATGTGTGATAAAGCTTCCACGTGTCCCCCTTTTTCATTTACCTTTATTTATTTAGTAAGATGAGGCCACTATCTCATGACTGCACGCTGAATATTCCTCTCTAACAAGATTCCCTTGTGAGCTTGCGCAAATGTTAGATTTAAGCCTTCCTGTAGATCACTTCTTGCTTTGACACTTGGCATCATACGATTCATCGATTTGGGTTCTTTGATAAAGGGGCTATAAGCCTAGATTCCTTGACAGGTGTTTCCTTGTCACATCCATGTAGAGGGATGATGATGTCATCTATGATGTGCTGACGCTGCAAAATACTATTACATAACACTTTTTAGCCCTTACGAAGACTTAGGACATAGATTTAATATTTCACGGGCTATAAAGAGTAAGACTAGGACATGGGGCTGGTCACCTAATGAACATAAAGGCCTCAAGTTATGACTTAGATGACTAGGGACTTACTATAGGTATTCAATAGGAAAATAGAAGATAAAGTGCACAAGACTTAGGGACTTAGGCTTAAAAGATTTTAAAGGTAAAGACTTGCAATTTCATGGACCTAAAATCCTAAACCCATATAGGTACTACCATTGGCTCCAATTGGGGACGTGCAAGCTTTTTGGTTATAGTGAGAACCACTGGACTTCTGCGAGTAGACCAGACCAAGACCAAAAGGAATGAACTATACAAGAGTATACATTATTTACAACCTATATACATCCTATTTTATAGTGTGCACAAAGAACTTACTTATGAAAAGCAAGGTTTGAAGAATTGTCAATGCAGAGGCAACTCCTGAAATTCACCTTTTAATCCTTGGAGAAAATAGGAATCCTCTCTGTGAGTATTACTTATTAGATAAGGGCCTACCCACAATGGTTCAAATTTGCCATGTTTGCCCTTATCCTGATTCTTGGCATTCCACATAAGAACCAATTCATTCACTTGGAATTTTCTTTCTATAGTCCTCTTGTCAAACAAATATTTCACTTTCTGTTGTTTCTTCATATTGGTCTTATGTGCTTCTCTCCTAGCTTCATCTAGTGAAATCAATTGATTCACTCTCTCAGCCATTGGATCTTCCATATCCTCACTGCTTTCTTGTATAAACTTGTACACTGGAAGGAGATTATTCACTGGCAACCTAGCCTCTACACCATATAATAACTCAAAGGGAGATTTACGAATTACCTTTTCTACTATTACCCTGTCATCCCATAGTGCCAACTTCAATTTGGAGTCCCGTGCTCTTTTGTTCTTATCAATGATTCTCTTAATTATCTTTATGAGACTTTTATTACTAGATTCTGCTTGGCCATTTCCTTGAGGATGATATGGTGATGAATGAGATAAACTGATTCCATAACTATTGCAGAATTCAATAAAGTCACTAGAATTGAATCACATTGTAGTCTGTAACCAATTTCACTAGTACTCCAAATCTAATTATTATATGTTCTAAGTCAAAGTCAAGCACAACTCTACTTGTGGCTTTCTTGGTCAGGATGGACTCAATCCACTTGGTGAAATAATTTGTAGCAACCAATATCCAACTATGTCCTCCACTTGACTTTTCTACTATTTCTCCTATAAAATCAATTCCCCATTGTTGGAAAGGAGTTTCCACTATTATAGTCTTAAGAGGTATTGCTCCTGCATACTTAAGTTTTTCAGAAAATATTTGGAAGGAATCACATTTCCTCACCATCTTATGTGCATCAGAGAAAAGTGTTGGCCACCACTATCCTACTTTGAGAATTTTATGGGCAGTAGTCCTAGCCGTATAGTGTCCACCACGCATTCCTTTATGCATATCAGTTAAAATATTCATGGCTTGATCTTCATCTACACACTTAAGCAACACACCATCAGGGTTCTTCCAATACAACTCACCTTGGACAATAACATATTTGACAACATGTAATTTTAATGATCTATTTTGGCTGTCACTCAAATGGGTAGGACAATTCAGATTTTGTAGATAATACGCAATATCTTTGTGCCATTCTGATTTATGCATTTCACAAGCTTGGTCCTAAACTACATTCACTTGACATGCCTCCAAATTTAATTCTGGCATTAATTTAGCCAAACCTTGTACCCTTATCAATTTGGTAATCTGAATCTCAATGTTGAACTCTTGAAGTTTGTTTATCCATATGCATTGCCTTCCAGTCACCTCCTGCTAAGTGAATATATTGTTAACAACTGCATGTGGCACATATGCTACAATCTGGGCTCCAACCAGATAAGGTCTAAAATTCTTGACAGCCCTGACTAAAGCATAGGTTTGTTTCTCCATAATATCATATTTCAACTCTGTTGCTTGCAAAGACTTACTAAAGAAGGCAATTTGTTGCTCAAATCTCTCATCATTCTTCTATAATAAGCATGCAGTAATTGTATGGATGAAGCAAATGAAAATAATTGGAAAGGTTTACAAAAAATAGGAGATTTTAAAACAAGGGCAGTCTTGATAGCCTCCTTGATGCTTTGAAATGATTGAATTGCCTCATCTCCCCATGCCATAGACTCACCCTTTTTTAACATCTTAGATATAGCCTTGATAATCTCTACAAAATTAGGAATAAATCTTCTAACAAAGTTTATCCGCCCAAAAAATGATTGGATGCCCTTAATTGTCTTGGGTATCTGGATTTTATCAATTGCTGCAACCCTCTCAGGATCAGTCCTAACTCCATCCTTAGACACTATGTGCCCCAAGAGTTTTCCTTCAATTACTCCAAAAGCATACTTCTTAGGGTTTAGGGAGATGCCATATTCTAGTGCTCTAATAAAAATCTATTCTAGATGCATACAGCGTTGTTCTTCCTTCTTTGAATAAGCAGTTAGGTCATCTTGATACACAACCACGATAGAATCAATTAATCCTGTAGAAGAAACATCCATTGCCCTTTAAAACATAGTACCTACATTTGTCAATCCAAATGGAATCCTTACATAGACATAAGTTCTCCATGGAGTTGTGAAGGCAGTCTTATATTGTTATGATTATATCCTGAAAATCCATCCATCATGGACATGAGTTCACACCCTATCACCTTTTGCAACATAGCTTCCATATTAGGCAATGGGTAATTATCCTTCAAAGAAGACACATTCAAATTTCTAAAGTCAACACACAATCTTGTATCTCCATTTTTCTTTCTAACTGGGATAAGATTTGACACCCAAGTAGAGTGTCGTATGGGCTCAATGATTCCAGCATCCCTAAGCTTCATAAGTTCTTCCTGCATTTTCGAAGCCAAAGTGGGATTAACAGGCCTTTGCCTCTATCTGAATGGTTTAGCTCCAGGCTTAAGGGGAATTTCATGCTGAAATAAGTCCTTCCTATATGCTTTTGAGTCTTCATATGACCAAGCAAAGACATGTTTATACTTTCTTACTAAGGCTATTAACATTTGCCTGATATGTGGTTTCAAGTGCTTACCTATGTAGAATTTCTTTGGAGCATTTTGTGTACCCAAATTTATTTCCTCCAAATCTCCCATGTGAGGGGAAGAAGTCTTAACAACCAACTGATATCTTTATCAAATGCCCTTTCTATAGCCACCAATCCTCTTAGAATCTTATTGGTGTTGAGTTGTATCACTTCTTTTCCAAAAAGGGTTTCTTTTCCATCTACAACTTCCACAAAGTTTTGGAAATCTATTTCCTAATTCTCATACTCATCAATACAATGCAAAAAAAATTATTAAATATTTATCATCCTCCAAAACCTGCCAACTACATATGTTGTCTGGTACTACCGATCTGATTTTGATCTCAACATTTGTGATATCAGACAATGTAACATTGTCTAGCCTAATGGCTACATTAGCAAAGAAGTTTTCCATAACATTTTTTGATCTTTCTACCTAGTTTATTGAGAATACATCAAACAACTCAATAGTATCCCAAATTGCATGTTTATATTGTTTTAACCTTTTATTCTTTGAAGCATATTTATCTCTTACTTGGGAAACTATTATTTCTAATGCCATGCCTAAGAGAAACATTTAATCCTAGCAATAGGGCTTCATATTTTGCAATATTATTTGTGCAAGAAAATTTCAACAGAAAGGAGAATTTGAGGATCTTACCATTAGGAGACAGAAACACCGCTCCTACACCAGAGCCCTCTTTTGAGCAGGCACCATCAAAGTACATGGTCCACAAGCTATCATGACCTTTATGTTCTTCAAGATCTTCATCAAAAGGTTCCTTCTTCTTTTTATCTTGATCACATGACATAACCTTGAAATTTTCACAATCAGTGTCCACAAAGATAATCTGATCTTCTGGTTCTTGATCTTCAACTATATCTAGTTCTCTTTCCTCTGTAACTAGCTTGAAATCCTTACCATTCATGAGAATCATAGCAAATGACAAATCTAGTTACATGCTTCCTCCAATCAATGTTGCCCACCTCCTAGACAATAACATACCATATTGTGGCTTGATATCAACTACCGTCACATTCATTGTATAGGTTTTTTCTGGATAGCCTACAAGCATGAAGTCCAAATTTTTCATAATCCCTATTACTAGCACTTCTCTAGCATCTATAGCATAACACTTTCCACATGCCTTATCTATATTCAATCCAAATTGTTGCATAATAGCCAAAGGCATGATATTTGTTGAAGCACTTGAATCAAGCATGCGATTCCTAATCACCTTCTCATTAACAATAAGGGACACATAGAATGGTTCTACCTGGGAAGGGCATTTTTTTATTGTTGTTCCTAAGTAAACTTTAGGAATTTCCTCTTCATCAACACTCATTTCCTGGATATTGTTCTGATCTTTAGCAGTGTGATCTGTCTGATGAGATACCCCTGAAATCAGAGTCAATGCCTTATTTTAGTATTTTTCAATTTTCATCATTTCCATAAGTGGAACTGACACTTTCATCTATGACAGAGCTTGAGTTATGTCAAATGGGGCATAATTTTGTATAACTATCAAAGCTTGACCCACATTCCTACTCTTCTTATGAGTGTATCCAGCCTTAGCTTTTGTGGTTTTTTTACTGTCATCCATGACATGTGGTCCTTAGGCCTTTTCTTCATTCTGAGACACCTTACCCTTTGAATTTTTAGTGTTTTGGTTCAATTTTTCTTTTTGATTTCTTTTACTATTATTACTTTTCTTTTTCTATGATTTAGGGTCTCTCTATCTATGTTAAGGTTGCTTTACAAAGATGCTTCCTAGCTAGCATGAGTCACGTGCTTGGGTTTTACTTCTGAGGTTATAGTTGCTCTTAACCTGGGCTATTGTAGTAGCTATAAGAGCTCTGATCTCTTCATCAGATAGTCTTTTTAAATTAACCAAAGGAGCATGTGAGTCTTGGGCATAAACCTGATGATCCTCATATTCTTCATCTGAAAAAACTTGCTAGCAGATTACATCCTTATAGCACCTTCTCTCATTCACATCTATTTCTACATTTAACTCATCAGAGGAGGAATAGTATCTACTTGCAGAAAGCATGTTAACATTGTTATCTTCAATAGAATGAGGTTCATTAAACTCATCACAAGCACTAGCATCATTATAAAAGGACTGAGCAATCATACATTGTGACTGTGAATGGCGCATCTGGCATATTATACACCATGGAGTATCTTCCACAATATTGACAGTCTTCTTTAGGGGATCAGGAGTTTCCTTAACATTCTAAGATCTTTGATTAGTTTTGTTGTTGGGAATGGGCTTACCATTATGCCAATTTGTGTTGTATGGCATATCATGCGACTGAGGTCTCTTTTCTTGACTTTGATAAATCTGCTTCTCAGGACCTAGCCACTTTTCATTTTTAGCAAGCTTGTAACTTAAGTCTTTGAAAGCAGTTGTCAATTTATCCAACTTATCCTCAGATATGGAGTTGTTATTCTGAGCATTTTGAGTTGTATTGTTTGGATTTTGTAGGATTCTCACATCATCCCTTCTATTTTCTTTACCTGACGCCTTCCTATTATTTTCTATATTAGTTGCAATTCTGAAGGCATCCCTGAGGCGAGCTAGACTTTTATCTCTTAGTTCATATGTTGTCTTAGCATCAAAGGCATTTGTGTACAAGACCATACACATTGGCTCATTTGGTCTCATATGAGATGACAATTTATTCAAAACTCAGGTAGACCTAGCATTGAAATCAGAGACTGATTCATTTGGCCCTTAAGCAATACTTGTGAACTCATTGATATTAAAAATGGGGTCAGTCTTATCTCCATACTGTTCTCTAAAGATTCTCTTAAAATCATCCCATGATGTAACACTTTAATCAGGCAAACCTCTATACCATTCTCTGGCTTCATCAATCAAGGACTGCATAAATAATTTCATGAAAACATCCTCATGCTCTACTTCAAAATTATCCATAATATTGAGAAAAGCTTTCAAATGATCTTCTCCTGATACAACATTATTTCCTAAGAATTTTGGCAATTCACCCCTGATATTATTGTCAATGGGGTTAGGGTACCCAGGAATGCTAGTAAAATCTAACTGTTTGAATATGTCTAATTGCACGGGTCTTCTACCAAATTGGTTGGCATTAGCATTCATGTTTGTGTTAACATTAATATTTTGATTTCTCACATTATTCAGTGGTACCCTATTATTATTTACATTTTGTCTTTGATTATTTTATGGATTTTGGTTCATATGTTGATTAAGCCCTTGATTAATCCCAAGTGTGTTTTGGTCATTTTGTTGATTTTGAACCTCATTTACCTGTCAGCTTCCTAACACATTTGCATTATTTAGAGTGGGAACTGAATCCTGATGGGCAATTCTCAATGCTTCCACCTTCTGTTTCATATCATCTCTTATTTTCAGGGCCTATAAGTAATCAAGTTCTACCCTAGGATTCCTATTACCTTCGGCTAACTCCTCTTCTCTTGGCATAGAAGAAGAAGGTCTCATGGGGTTGTCAGTATCTCTTGGAGATTCTGTATCTTCAAATCTATCTCAGGGATCTAGAAAAGGATGTTCTTGAAACACATCAGATCCTAACCTCAACCCATCATTTTGTTGCTTTTCATAAATTTCTTGAATATTAGCCTCTGAAGCTGAAAAGTGTTGTTGTCCATGAGACCTAACATTATTCTGGGTATCATCATTATTCCTAGGACTTGGTGAACTTTCATGACTGGGATGAGAAGTTCCTTTTTTCCTATACATTTTTCTTGGTAATTCTTGGAACAAAGGGTTTTGTAGGGATCTTCTCCCCTGCATACAACTTATACTTTCACTGGCTAGGAGACTTTGCTTGGAGTCACCACCCACTAATGGGATTTACATTTACATTCCAAGTTCCTTAGCTGTATGGGTTTAGGGTTTTAGGTCCATGAAATTGCAAGTCTTTACCTTTAAAATATTTTAAGCCTAAGTCCCTAAGTCTTGTGCACTTTATCTTCTATTTTCCTATTGATTGCCTATAGTAAGTCCCTGATTGTCTAAGTCATAGGTTGAGGCCTTTATATTCATTAGGTGACCAGCCCCATGTCCTAGTCTTACCCTTTATAGCTCGTGAAATATTAAATCTATGTCCTAAGTCTTCGTAAGGGCTAAAAAGTGTTATGCAATAGTATTTTGTAGCATTTCAGCGCATCATAGATGACATCATCATCCCTCTGTGTGGCTACGACAAGGTGACACTTGTCAAGGAATCTGGGCTTACAACACCTTTATCAAAGAACCCAAATCAATGAATTGTATGATGCCAAGTGTCAAAGCAAGAAGTGATCTGCATGAAGGCTTAAATCTAACAGTTGCACAAGCTCGTAAGGGAATCTTGTCAAAGAGGAATATTCACCGCATGGTCATGAGATGGAAACATGTGACCTCATCTTAATGAAGAAATAAAGGTAAATGAAAAAGGGAGATGCATGGAGGCTTTATCGCATTCGTGCAAGATAAGTTGGTGGTGGGCCATTTCTAGCTGTGACATCGTAAAACGGTGCCACGTGTCTAGGTCAGAAAAAAGGTGATGCAGTCAGCAAAAAATGTACATCTTACTTGGCTTGCTCCTATTGGTTGAAGACTTTTCAATGACAAGGACTCAGATTGTCAAATCTGGCGAGTGAATGGTGGTCGTGGATTTCATAAGGAAAAATTTAGATCAACTACCCAGGTTTAAACTTTTCAAAAAGAATGTTGTAGGTACCCTATGACACGAATGCGAGGTTAAGGCTGAAGCTACTTCCATAATACCTTGGAACCTATGCTATGAAGCTTCAAAAGGAAGAAAATTCTAGGGCTTTCTACATCATTTCCTCAAACATGAACATAGTCCAGACATGCAGTGAATTTTTAAGTGAGCAAAAGAAGAAATTTCAAGCTTCTACATGTGTAAAAACTAGTAAGTTCACTCTATCTGACCGTGCTTAGTATATTTTAAATTGATTGTTTGATTGAAATGGTAGAAAATTGTAGAAGAGGGAAGCCCTAGTTTGATATAAATAGTTTGAAAAGATGAGTCAAACCAGTCAGGCCTCCACCTTAAAACACAGTCTAGATGAGGACCTCATGGTCCAATGTTCAGGGTTTTCTAGATGTACTTTGAATTTGCATGGTTCTGGTGGGCCAGATAATAAATTCTTAGATTTATGCAATAATTGTAGGGATGCCCAATTACATGTGTCAGGTTGGCTTTTATTTAAACATTGGCATCATAAAATGGACTTCAAAGTCCCGGTCTACAATGCTTGGTGCTTGGATCTGGCTAAGCTAATTTATCCTAATGTATTTCCAAACCTTGATTTAGTGAGGCCAATTGCACAAAGGTATGATCCTCAGACTAGATCGGTCCTAGCAGGAAATGGCACAATGATTATCAAATTTACTAAGGCCTATATCGCCAGTGTGTTCAACTTAAACCTTGCGGCAAATAAGCTGATCAACCTTGGTGCATTGAAGGAGAATTATAAGACTGTCAAATGTGCATACAGGAATTTCAAATTGGCCAAACACAGACCAAGAGGGATTGATGGCTAGTTGGTGAAAATATCAGATAGGGAAGAGAAGCCCTTTCAATGCACCCTATTCATGCATTATTTTGTAAAAACCTACCACAATTTGTGCCAAGTACTTGGAAGGGATGCTTCAGATAGGATGCCAGTCTCTCTAATGATGATGGTAATAAATATTCAAGATCCAGAGACAAGGGAACCATATGACTATGCTTCCTATGTGGCAGATAAGATGCACAAACAAATGATGGCACTGAAAAGCAAGTTGTATATTGTGGATGCCCATGTTGAATTTACATGGTATTCCATGATGTGTCATATGATTTTGTTTGCTATGATAGGCATGTTGCATTAAAATTTACATGTTAGGATGACAAATATACAAGGGAACATGTTGCCAGTTTAGATGTGGACATGCATTGTGTTGATGCTGACTATGTAATTTTTGAGGAATATTGTGTGAGAAGAATTCTTGGTTTCTTAGAACCAGAAGGAGAAAGGATGCATGTAGATGTGTTAGATTTCTTGAGGCCTTTAGACATGACCCCTAATTTAAGGATTGATCATAATTGGGGTGACTGGTTCTATCATGAACACACCACTTGTATCAGAATTCATGGGTGTGAGGCCTCTCCTTATATTTTTTCCAAGTATGTGCCAAAGAGAATTGCATTCTTAGAGATTATTAGGCACCTGAATGAGTCAGACAAAGAACATCTGAGGAAACATAAGAAGGGCTCATTCTTCCACACTTCCCTCAGATTCATTGAATTCTTGACAGTTGATAAAGGAGGTTTAGATCAGATTGATTCAGTGTTGCAGTGTTACAGGATGAATGTGGAGCATCCCAGGATGTTTGACCCTGAGGGCTTCATTGATAGAGTAAGGGTTAATAAATAGAGACTGAGATACATTCATCAGGTTTATTTTGATGAGGACACTGTTAGGAATTTCTTCACAATAAATGATTTCCATACATTGAGAATCAAGCGGGACACAATTATGGCAGGAGAAAGGATGAGGAAAATTTTGAATGGTACCTACCCGAGTGCCTTTACAGAAGTACAAGACCCAATAAAAAGAATTTAGATGATGTTTGATCATGCAAAGAAACTAATTACTAGTGCTCCTACATGTGAAGAAAGGCCTTCTTACCAGCCTAGCAGCTCAAGAGGGGGGTATGCTGCAAAAAGGGAATCACATAATCCTTCCCCTACCAAAAGGGAAAAGATTATTGATTTGGAGGCTGAAGAAGAAATTAAGGTGGTAGACCTAGAGGGAGAAATAGAAGAACAAGTGTAGGAAGCTGCCCATCAGGTGAATTCACCTAATAGAATAAGGCCATATTCTTCCTCTGATAACATATCAATGAGAACAATGACAGGCCAAATTGTAGATAAAGAGGATATCAGGGTGATGACATGAAATAAATTTATGGAAGATGATGAATTCATTAATACTCCTAAATTCAAGAGTTATGTCTTGAAAGTAAGAAGTGAAGAGTTCCAGAAAGGAATTGAAGAAGTTAAGACTGGGGTTGACCCATTAGAATATGAGGCCATCACCCAAAGGGTGTTGATAGAGGTGAATCAGGCTATTAGTTTCATGACTCTAGAGGAGGGGAGGGCATTGGTTTCTAGAAGTAATGTCCTACTCCTCCCACATTGGACCTTGTCAGATGCAATTGCATTTGACACTATTACCAGAGAAGATTCATAAGTGACTGATGAGCAGGTTGAGATGGCTCTCTCTAGTGCAGCCTTCAATCCTAGATTTGAGACTTAGGCAATATGGGCTTTGGCCCCAAGCAATAGTAAACATAGGATTGGATTGGGGGAGTTAACATGAGATGTCATAATTAAGAGAGTATCTAACACCCCTGTTCCGCAAGCTACAAGTCTAAATGTGCAAATAACACAATTTGTTGAAGCAGTGACAAATAAACTACAAAAGGATCATGATGAGTTGCTACTACAGTATGGACAAGCCATTATAGAGCTTAAAGAATGTAAAGAGCAATTGTTTCTAGGGGCTAGCACCTCAAGTACTCCACCTATCATACCAATTGCTAAAGCATTTCTAGCTGATACAGAGCCCCTACTAGTAGAAATAAGAGAATTAAAGGAGGAAGTGAAAAGATTGAAGGAAGAAAATAAAAATTCATTTAAAGAGGTGGTCACTAACTTGATCAATCATAGAGTGACCAAGGTTTTGGCAAGGGTGGATAAGACATGGAGGTCTTATTCAAATTTGAGAACAACCCTTGACAAGCATGAACAGGACAAGGAAATCCTCAAGGCTATGAAGAGGGTGTGGCTACCAAAGACTGGTGAATTAAGAGACCTGTATAGATGTTCAAGATTTGATGTAGAGGTGCCACCTGAGATGAAGCTGACTCTTGACATGCTGGTTATACTAGAGGAGGTCATATCTTTTCAGTTAAAGCTAGAGAAAGTGTTAGGTGAGAAGAAGCAATTCATTGAAAAAATAGATAAGAAAATAATGCCAAGCATATTGGAGGCTAATGGGCAGGTGAAAAGTCTTGACAAGTAGAGATCTGATTTCAATGGCATTGCTACCCAATTGATATCTACCTGTTGTACCGATGGAGATCCTAAATTAAAAATTTTGAGTTCAACTTTGGACAAGATGCATTTATTGGAAATAAATTTTGAACTATTCTGTAAGGAAGCAAAGATCTTGATGGATGCACAGTACATAGGACATAATGACAAAATATGAAAGTTGATCTCATTCCAATTGCCATCAGAAAAGTCATATGCCGAGTGGATAGAGAAGTATGGGTGAATGTGCCTGAAGTGAATGAGCAGCTACTCTCTTCTCTACATTTATGTGGTCAGGTTCCTCTAATCTATTGTACTTCTCATGATAAATTATTTTCTATCTTTTTTCTATGCTCTATGTAATTAATGCTCCAACGTCCTTGTGTGGTGCTTTGTAATGTAAACTCATCTAACCAACCAGATGTATTAAATGTTGGCTCCAGGTTCTGTGTCTATAAAGAACCGGTGGACTCACTTTGTAAAGGTTGTTGGAAGATTGGGATTTTGAGGAGTGAAAGTAATACAAAATTTTGACTAGTTGCTCTCTCCATGGCATTGTGAGTTGTATTTTACTATGTGTATGTGTTTTCTATAAGCTATCTATTAGTTTTAGATTGAATTTTATGAGTAATGCTATGTGCATGTGTTTCTATTAACTGTCTCCATTTGTTATCTACATCTTTCTTTTGAGAAAAGTAACTAAGGGTTTTCTGAGTTCTAGGGTGCATATATATTGCATTGCATGTTTGATTTCTTTCTTCTATTTAAGGAATAGATTAAAATGCTCTAGATCAAATATGGGGAGATTTGTGAGATGACATGGATATTTGTAAGTAGAGTTAATAGGAATACTTAATCTTGGGAGTTCTCTGCAAGGCAAGAACTAAAAAACCCTCTGAAATCTATATCTTTTCTTGGTTTATGGAAAGTCATTTACATGTTTTAAGTTAGACTCCATACCCTAGGATGGGCACGATCAAAGGCTTGGATTAAGTTTATGAATCAAACACTAATCTAATAGCCAAATACATAAAATCAAATCAACTCAAGACCTTAAATTTTAGGATTATAGGAGTAGGATTTAGGTTTCAAATCTTTTGGTCCACACTTCAAATAAAGTCCAAAGATAGCCCCTTTACATTTATCTAATTGTTTCGGTCTACATAATAGAGGATTTATCTACTTAAATGTCAATACCTAGTTACAATTAGGATTTACCATATGGGTATTGAGTAAGAGACACCCCCTAGGTCTTGCAGAGCTTGAAGAGTAGAGAAGATAGAGAGTTGGTCTCTTGTTCATTGGCCACTGACATGAGGTGCTTGTAGATAAAAGATGGCTACCTTTTAGGGGAACTCAAATAATCAATTGGGAACACCAGCATACTGAATGAATTTATTCTCTCTTAGCACCTTATATTCTTCCTTTAGATCAAACTTGACATGGCTTAGATGTTCTAGATAGAGATCGTCAAACTTACTATCACCAAATTCTTCTATGGCAACATAAATGTATATCCTAACATCTTCAGCATGCATTACACCAAATGGAATTTCTAAAAATGCACCATTTCAATCGACCTCTGTTGATTTGTATGGATGTTTCTTTAACTTCAGTTGTGGTCTCTTATTGATATCAACTACTTGAGGAGATGCCATTTTTGCAAAGATTCAAACAAATTCCCAGTAGGGTTTTGAATATGAAAAATACCTCTTTTTGTCGAATTAGGGTTTTGCTTGATCTTGCCTTGAATTACTTTGGAAATTATTGTAGTCACTAGAATTTTTTGCTTCTATTTGCCTTAGACACTTGAGAGCTTGAATACAAAGTGATTTTTCCTTCAGATACAACCCTTTTAACCTTCGCTTGCCAAAACCTAAATGTCATAAATGATATCTTTCAAAAAGCTGTCAAAAACCTTCTCTGTTAAACACAGACAATCTGGGTTGATGCGCATTGTTTCGCATTTGATCCTTTTCTTCTGGAAATACTTTCAAAGGATTTACCATATGAAGCTTTTCATTATATCTTCATGACAGATCTCAGCTACTATCTGGCTAGGGAATTAGGATTTTCAATGCAACTCCCCCTGAGGCAGAGCTCCCAATTTACTTCTCAGAGGAAGTATCAGCACTGGAGGTTGGTGCAGATTCATCCTTGACTTCAATCACATCTTTCTTTATCCATATTTTTCTGATCTCTTTCTTGGTTTTAATCGAATCAACCTTTTCCTTTCTTTTATCATTCTTTTGTTCTATATTTTTCCCTTTTGGAGAGTTGTTCCTTTTCACATTTTTGCTTCTGCAAAATTTTGACATATGTCCAGGTCTTTTGCAGTTATAACACACAATATTCCTCTGTCCCTAACTCCTTCCATTGAATGATTTTATCCTTGATCCACATTGGTTAGCCATATGCCCAAATCTATTGCATGCAAAGCACTTTCCATTAAAGGATTGAGTATACCTTGCTTAGTTAAAACCATTTGTAACCATAATTTTGCATTCATTTGATCTATGACCAATTTTCTTGCAATTGAAACATTGACTAGAGAATGATGGAACATTCTGATTTATTCTACTCCTACAATGAGTAGCCTTGAGACCAAACTTATTACAATTAAAACAATAGCCATTGAAAGATGGGTACCTTTGAGCATTTGGCTACCTGACCGGAGGTCTCCTATGTCTTCTTCTCTGATTCTGAAACTCGTTGCTTTTGTTTTTTCTCATCTCAATGTTTTCTTGACCTATTTTAGAGATTTCTCCTTTTTCAAATCCCAAGCCTTGCTTGTCATTTGAACTCTTCTGACTATCAATTAACTCCTCAAGCTTTGTAGAGCTTACTTTGAATTTTTCTTTATAGCTATTAGGTACTTCCAGATCAAATTTTAGAAGTAACACATCTTTAGCTAATTTTTCATATTCCTCAAACTTATCCTTTACAACTTGATTCAGATGCCTTTCACTCTCCTCTTTCTCTTCAACTTCCAATGTTAAGTTGTTTAGGGTTTCATTTGCTTCATTCAATTGTTCACTTAATTCCTTGCTCTTTTCTTTGTGTTATGTCAGAAAAATGCACCCTTGGGGGATTTTTCCTATTAAGGTTTAGCTCCTAGTCTTTAGATTGCATTTAGAACATCTTGCATGTTAATTTGGACTCCTAATGAGAAAACCCTTGGGTTTTGTGACAAATAGGACCTAGGGGTTGCTAATTTAATAATCCCAGAATAAAAATAAGGGGATGGACTTGGGTGCTAGAGCCCTAGTCTAGCCCTATTTTGGGTCTACCCTAAATTCAAATGTCGGGTTTGTGACCATTATTTGGGTCCCAGGCTGACATCATAAGTTTTAATTACAAAATTCTTGGTGGGAATCTTAATAGTTGCATATATAAGCATGTTTAGGTTATCATTTGCAAACTAGAAGATGATTGTGAACTTTATGCATACTTGAGATTTTTGTGATATCATTGTGTTGCAAAGCATAGCATTGTTATTGTGTTTGTTTTTGCAGGTTGGATTGCATCTTCTCGTCATGGAATTGAAGAGCCTCTTCCTTCCATGAGAGCTTCATCATCAAGGTGACATTTATTGTGCTTTATCATCATTATCATTTGGATTTTTGCCTCTATCCCACAAGGATACGCACTCTCTCTTTGACAATGGTGTTTAGAAGACTTGAATGTCTCTCTGGGGCTTGACTGAGGCACGCCTCTAAACACCACAACCCCTCCCACACTCCTTGTGATTACAGGTTACAGGCATCAGATCTAGAGAAAGTGGAGTTGCAGGGAAGATAGGGAAACATTGAAGATTTGGGATCCAAAAAGAAGCAGACATTGTGTGGGATTTTTGGACTAGGGCACCATCAACCTTGTCCCTAGCAGTCACATCACCAGAAACTAAAAATACAACAAAGATTAGTGTCGGAAGGAGATCAGGACTCCACAGAAAAAGCAGTACATTGGACTAGGGTGCCATCACCATTGTCCCTGACATTTCTATTTTCTGGACTATGAAAAATAATGAGTTAAGGTTCTCTGCCCTTTGTCTAATTCCGGTAGCATTTGTCGTAATTCACAGATTTAATTATTGTTTTACTTAAATTAGGATTTCAAGAGCATTAAAGCATTAATTAGCAACATTATGTGATAACTTCTAAATTTCCTAGAAAAAAACCAAGTGGCAACCCAATCTGACACATGACTCTCCTCTCGATAGGAGATGCACTCAGTTGAAAAGCCCTTGGAATGTTTAGTGGAAAGGATGATTCAAACTAAAACCCCACATTTCATCATCCCCCTTTCCATATAAAACATTTTGGTGAACCCGTGTTTTGAAATTTTTGGCACCTTGCTGAATGTTGTTTCATAGATTTACATTCATTCATTTCATTGCATTCAAAAATTTACAAAAAAATTGATATATTTGAAAAAATTGAAAAAATTGCATTCTAGGGTTTGATTTTGACATAGTTTGCATTCATTCAATTGTATTTAATTAATTCTTTGATTTTTACATCAGATCTAAAATTCATTATCATCCAGTTTATTATTTTCAATATTGCATTTGAAAAATTACAAAAAAATTGAAAATTTTGAAAAAAAATTGGCATTTTTAGCTTGCATTTTGATTTAATTTAATTTAATTTTCACTTATTTTCATTTAATTTCAAATTTTTGCATTAAATTTGAAACTCATTCATTTATTTAATTTTCATCTCATTGCATTTGAAAATTTACAAAAAAATTTAAAAATATAAAAAAAATTGGCATTTTTAGCTTGCATTTTGATTTAATTTGAATTAATTTTCATTTAATTTCAAATTTTTGCATTATATTTGAAATTCATTCATTTATTTAATTTTCATCTCATTGCATTTGAAAATTTACAAAAAAATAGAAAATTTTGAAAATTTTGAAAAAAATTTGGCATTTTTAGCTTGCATTTTGATTTAATTTGAATTAATTTTCATTTACTTTCAAATTTTTTCATTATATTTGAAATTAATTCATTTATTTAATTTTCATCTCATTGCATTTGAAAATTCAAAAAATTGAAAAAAAAAAAAAAATGGCACTTTTGGCTCGATTTTCAAATAATTTGAGTTAATTTTCATTTAATTTAATTTCTAATTTTTAAATTAGATCTGATATAAATTCATCATATTTTAATCCTTGCACTATATTTTTCATATTAAAATTGCTAGGGTTTGCTTGAAATTTTGAATTCTTCCTATAACCTAGTAATTTCAAAAACTAGGGTTTGTAGTGAAAATCTTATTTCAGATTTTACTACTCATCTTAGGCACTCATTCAAATCTGTTTTTGCATGTAGTGTTGCATCTTAGTGTGTTTTTTCATTTACATTTCAAAGATTTGCATTTACACATATTCAATTTCGACAAAAACTAGCAATTTTCACAAATTTTGGCTTATTTTGCATATAGGATTGCATTATAGGTGTGTTGTGAAGGATCTTGTGGCTTGATTGGACTGATATCATACTTATTATTTTCTACCCCTTCTCAATTTCCTTACAACACCCTTTCTTCTAGACATTTGCATTGAAAATTTATGAAAATTTGCATATTTTTTCTATTTTTGCACCAGGGTTTGATCTACAGTGGCACTATAGGCATATTGTAACAATTTTTTTGTCATTAGGTAGCTATTATTACTCTTATAAGTTGTTTTCCATCATCATTTTCCTTACGACACCCATTGCCCCACTCTTTTGTGTTGAAATTTGGTGACAAATTGCATATTTTGGCCTATTTTCACTAGGTTTTGACTTATCGACTCTCTAGAGTTGCTTCAAAAGCATGTTGTGAAAGGTATTTTTACGTTAGTGGACTATTGTTAGGCATATCATTTTTTGTCCCTCTTGAAAATCCTCACAACACCTTTTCTTTCACTAGTTTGCATTGAGAAAAGTCAAGAAATAAAGCATTTTAGAGCATATTTGACATCACTTTTGCATTTGCCTTTTGCATAAGTTTTGGAAGATCTTGAAAATATGATTTGATACTCCTTTGCAACCTTAGAAGACATTTCATTATGGCATCTCAATACTCTTTGGAATCTTTACATGCATATGTTACAAGCTTTGAGAAGTTCTACAAATTCATTAATATGAATCCTCATGTTCTCATTTATATACAAGCTATGTATCACAAGGATATATTTAAATTCTCTTCATTTGAAATCCTTGATTATGTATCTGATTTTGACAACTTCATATCTCTAGTATATACATACCCTTCGGTAGGAGAAGATTTATCAAAACACATTGAGAATGATGAGTGTGAAACTCCTACTGCTTTGGAATTCATAGTTGAAACATGTGATGATGACATAAAAAATGATGATTCCTCCTATGAGGATATACTAGCATAAGAGGATGAAATCATAGACACATTCCTAAACATTACCCTACCCTCATTGGAAAATGAAACATCAGTGGATGAGAAATGGTCTCTTACATTAAATCCTTTAGGGATAGATGTTGGGTATAATCAAGAGGAAAACAATGTTAATTCAATTTTCACTAATAGACTTTGTAACAATGTTCCTAAGATGGTTGTGTTGGGGGTTCCTAGTGCACTTTCTTCCTTGAAACTAGTGATTATGGTTCAAGGTGTTCAAAATATGTTGCCACAACCATACCACAATGTGAACATATAACACCCGTAATAACAAGCAAAGTAAACAACCACCGCATGTGCTTGTCTCTCTTCCATGTTCTCAACCTATGCTCCCTCCACCACCTCGTCTTACTCATAAAAGTGGTCAAGAAAATGATCTTGTCGAGCAACTTCATGCTACTCCAGCTAAGATCTCTCTTTGGGATTTAATACAAACATCGCCAACATACCATGGAATGCTCCAAGAAGCTTTACAAAAGGTGATTGTCCCACCTACTGCTAAACTGACTGATGTAGCAGCTGTGTTAGATAGTATAAATACGACAAAAATATATATTCTCTTTCAACAACATGAATTACCATCAATTGAATTTCAAAACCAATATGATCCACTTATAATATATGTCATGATAGATAGAAAGTTGATAAAGTGAGTTATGATTGATAATGGCGCAGCTCTTAATGTTTGTAGCTTGGACTTACTACACAAAATCAAGATTGACACATCTTTAATTAAACCAAACAGGACTAGCATTCGTGGCTTTGATAATGTTGGAAGACAATCAATGGGTACCATAACTTTACCCATAAAGGTTAGACTCATGACATTAGATACTCTTTTTCATGTTATGCCGAGTTCTCTATCATATAATATGATTGTCATTGATGTCAAAAAGGTGTTGAGTTGATTGTCATTAATGTCAAAAGGCATCTTGATGGTGTTTGTCTTACTCATTGTGTTTAAGGGTTGTTCATGATTCAATAGGAGGCTTCACATGAAGGTGTTCATGTTTCATCCTATGTCAGGAGATAACTTGTTCATAAGATGACTCAGAACAATATGATGTTGCCTATTTACATGCCATGATGTGTTGATGTTTTGATATTATTGATCTACATTTGATGATTGCTATGCCTTAGGATGTTGAAGACATCAATCTCATAGAGTTTTTGTGTTGTTGTGAAAGATGAAACATGATTTCTACATGCTCTCAGTCAGATTGGTATGCAAAAGTAATGGTTGATCTTCTATTCAGAGAATTTGGCATTGCTTCATGTAGTCATGTTGTTCACAGGTTGTCCACTTGAGTCCAATGTAGAGGTCATTATCTTGGGATCATCGGGACTTTATAGTGTAGTTGAAAGTTCTCATGCTTCATGTAAGGTGTTTGGTGCTTTCAGGGAGTCAAATCAAAGAAATATGCAGTTATATGAGACCTAATTGCTATGTCTCTCATTAATGTCAGAGGTGTCTTTACAAGCATCTGTCATCCATAAAGTGATGTCTTCTACCACAAAATTCATCTACAAATGAGATATACCTATTTTTAATTTTGGTGATTAAGACTTTGTTCCTCATAACTCTTGATTCTAAGCATAAAATCCTAAAATCTTAAAGTCTTTCTTTATACTCCACTACCTGTCATATATAAGTGCACTTTTTCTTTTAATTGGTAGTTGACTTGTTGTAGCAGGTCACTTCACTAATAGTGACCTCCTAGAGGGGCTTTATAACATACATGACTGGCCCCCTTCACTTTTGTTAGTGGTTATAGTTTATATGTTTAGGCGCCAAGAGGAAAATCGATGGTTAAGGTTAAAAGTTTATATAAGCACGTAGATCCTTATCAATGGTTTGAATTTAAACTTAGTCTTCTCTCCTCAAGCATGAATGTTGAAATGCATTTAGCCATCATTCTCTTAAGGCTGCAAAAAAAATGCTTTTTAAAGGCTATTTTTGGTCTCTTTCTAAAGGTAATTAGAAGATACTTTTAAAGGAATTTTTTTTTTGGAGATTTATTTCTATTTTTCTAAATCCTCTCATGCTATTGTAGGCATAAATAAAGGAGTATTTATTGCTTTTTCTAAATGTGAGAAAATCACTTTATGGAGATCCTATTTTTTAGAATGGTGATTATGGAATGTATGTAGATGATTTTTTTTTAGAAAAGGATCCAAGAGATTTTATTTTCTTACAAGGGCAAATTAATAAAATGTTATGGAAGGCATTTAATGAAAGAAATATTTTATGCAAAGAAAATTTTCAAATTGGAGAAGATTTATTTTTTAAAAAGGGAAGATGAAAGATTGAAGAATATTGAAGAAAAGATATATGCAGAAAAGAAGTAAATGAAGGGTTTTTATTTTATAAGAAGAGGAAAATGAATCAGAGAAAAGGAGAATATGAATGGTTATGCAAAGTAAAGGAATTTGATATTATTTTTTACAGATTCTTCATGAATGGAAATGGTTATACAGAGAAGATAAATGATCTTATTTTTGCAGATGTATTGAAATGGGAAAGAAGAGGAATATGAAAGGTTTCTTTATTTCATTTATAATTTCTTTGTAGGTGCATTGTTGGATGAATTTTTGAATGGAGCAATATGTAGTGTTGAAGACATTTTTGTGAAGATTCTTTTGAAGAGAAAATGCAAGTGAATCAGGTTATTGATAAAGTGATTGAGAGAAATGAATGAGATATGTTTTGCTGGTGATTTGATGAGATGATTTAAGTGATTGTATTTGAATCTTTATGTGAGTGATGAATCACAAGGTATGTAATGGTGCAAATCAGATTGACTTGCAATCATTTCTTGCATACTAGACTTTATGTTTTGATAATGGTGATTTATGCTAGTGAGGCTTTGTATGTTAGTGAGGCTTTGTATGCCAGTGAGACAATTGTTGTAATCAATGAGATTCAAATAAGCCAGTGAGGCAAATTTTTAGAGTGATTTTTTATCCCTATGAGGGTTTTCCACTCATCAAAACTTGTATCATGTCTTTTCTTTGTGATTGATTATGTTGTATCTATTTGATCATCTATATTTAAGTTTTGCATATCATGATGACTATGTTTTACAGTGAACTCCTTTGTACAACATTTTTGAGTCAAGATTTGAAATGTAAAAAATTATACAACACTAATTCATCCCCCCTCTTAGTGTTGTTCTGTACTCCAACAAGTGGTATTAGAGCCACATTCCCTTTAGAAGTCTAATCAGTTTGGTTAGGTCCTAATAGTGGAGTACCATGGAAAGTGCAAAAGAAATAGAGAAAAGAAAAATGTCAAGTCTTATACTGATGAAAAGGTGCAGTCTATACCAAATTTAAATGTTGATATACAATCAGTTGTTAGAAATGTTTCACAAGTTGAGTCAAGTATTAAATTAGAGAAAGAGTTTTCAAGAGTTCCTTTCTTTGATGGTTTAGATTTCTCTATTTGGTGCATTAGAATGCAAGTCTATCTATCCTCTTTAGGGTATAGTGTATGGATGTCTGTTGAGAATGGATATTTTATTTCCTCTCAATCACCTAATTCTACAAATAACAAAGAGGCTCTTGAATGTAATCATATAGCAAATAAGGTTATTTTGTCTGGATTATCTTATGCTATCTCTTGTAAAGTGATGCATTGTGAAACAGCTCAGGATGTGTGGAAGGAAGTGATAAGAATCTATCAAGTTGATGATGAATAAGATGACAGCTTGGTGTCTAAAGAAAGTGGCAATGAAAGGAGACTTTCACATGAAGGAGATGAGACTCAATCAAATTTAGAAGAAGATCACATTATGAATAATAATGAACAAGAGTTTGAAATTGATATAGAAGGAGAACTCATGTGTGCTCTGAGTGAACTCAAGAAATATAAAAAGGAGAAATAGAAATTAGAGTTATAGCTACAACAAGAAAAAGAATTCAAAAACAAAGCACTTTCAGACCTTGAAGATGCTAGAAATCTTATTATAGATTTAAGGAATCAAGTAGGTGAATCAGATAAATTAATTATCAATTTGAAGATAGAGGTTGAGGAATCTAAGAGGATAGCTGATGTAACAAAGTCTGAGTTGGAAGCTAAACCAGTTGAATGTCAAAAGCTTGAAGGAGAAATAGTTTCTTTAAGAAAAGATCTTGAGGATGTCAGGAAGTAGTTGGAAAAGAATCTGAAATTTGAAGAGAGCACAAGCAAGTTACATGAGATGCTGTGTAAACAAAAACAACATAGAGACACTACTAGACTTGGTTATGAAAAGGGTCAGTCTTCTGAATCTAGAGAAACTCCAAGAAGAAAAATTGATCTAAGTTATCATACTACTGCTCCTGAAGGCGAAAAGAAGATTGAAGTTGAAATGAAAACCAAAGATGGGTTTGTAAAAATGTACAATCAAAGAAGAAATCTCAGAAGAATTGCTCCAAGGAAAGCATATATGTATAGGTATAATTATACAATTTTTGGTTATTGTTATACCTATAATCATTTTGGACACAAAGCAGTTAATTGTAGAAGAAGTCAGTTTGCTTCAAAAAGTAATGCTGATTTTGTGTGTTTCAAGTGTAACTCTCTTGGTCACAAAGCACATAGTTGCAGAAATGTATCATTTGGTTTGAAAGGTTGGAAAAAGAAAAAGGTTGAAAAGGTTTGGAAGAAGAAACTTGAACAGAAGAAAGAACCTATGAAAGTTTGGAAGCAAAAACAAAGTCAAGAGAAGACAGATCCTAAACTTGTGTATCTTGCACAAGTCACTTCATCAGTTGCATAACATATTGCATGAAGTGAGGGGAAGTTGATTAATGTCTTATCTCTTACCCCCATGGATGTTGCTGCAATCAAGGAGCAAGTGGAGAAGGAATTGATTGTGTTCATTCTCTCTAAATTCATTCAATGCATTTCAATTGAATGTCTCTATATTGTTGTAGTGGTATCTTTCACAGTAAGATGATAGATTCACTTTGATGTCAAAAGTTTTCTTCATGGTGTTCATCTCTCTTCCATTTAAGAGACCTAATATCATTTCAAGGGAAGTAGTTCTCCAAGCTATCTCTTTGGTTATTTAGTGATCAATGGTTATGAGCTATGATAGTTAACATGTTGACAAGCCATATAGAGAGCATGTAGTCATTTGATTTTTGAAAATTTGCTGATTGAATTTGTGATCTCAGTTGAGCTGAAGTGTGTTGATTGGTTTGAGTTTCATTCTTGAGCAATATGATATGGTGTTCTAATAACTTCAATTTGCAGGCAGTGGACAGTGACATGGTGCAATTAGAATCAGAATATTGAAGTACAATTTTCTCTCAGTATTAGAAGTCTCTTGGTGCAATACAGACTTGATGGGCTGATTTGAATAATACAGTCAAGAGATAGTAGTTCTTGTTGATTGTTGTATGTTTCAGATGTAGTTTTCTATATATTAGATTTGACATTTTGTTGTAAAAAGTGTCTTGTGTAGGGACAGGTGGATGATCTTCATCAAGATAGTCTTCATTCCTTACACATGGTCTTCATTCTTTATCATGT
Source organism: Cunninghamia lanceolata (assembly GCA_027924645.1). NCBI lineage: Eukaryota > Viridiplantae > Streptophyta > Pinopsida > Cupressales > Cupressaceae > Cunninghamia > Cunninghamia lanceolata. Next base: position 140,614 of record BSBN01000274.1, read on the forward strand.
CAAGATGTGTGTGCAAAAGTAGATTGGTTGCAGGTTGATTGTCCATTAAGATGTATCCTATTATCACTATCATGGAAGTCTTGTCAAGGTCATCTCTAGAAGTGGTCATCATGGCATCATGAGTTGTGAATAGTGTGATGAGTAGTCTTCATGTTGGTGTTTATGGGTGTTGAAGTGTTTATGATATCTTTGCATGGAGTTCAAGTTCATATGTGTCATGTCAAAGGCTTGATTCATCTAAAACCTAAGAGTCATTTTTATGCCATCATAATCATACATCATACTTTATGCTTTGGGAGATCTTGGATTTTTGTCATTTAGGTCAAAAGGGTTGATGACTATGAAAGATTTGTTTGTCATGAGAAGTTTGTTTTGCAACCACAAGTGATGTCATTAGGAGTTTGTATTTGATAGCAGATATATGTTAGTTTTCATCTTCATATTGGTGTAGTGACAATAAGTGGCATTGTGCTGAGTTAGATATGCATGCTTCATTCTATCAGGATAATGCTCTTTTGTGCAGATTTTATGATGTAACAAATCTTATTTTATGTATGCAAAATATGGTACAGTCTATGGTAGTTTATAATAGTGGTTTGGTCCTTTATTTGATGTGCTTCACATGATGTTTCCCTCAGGTCCTATGCTTTAGGATGTATGTTTTCAGATGTGTGCTTCATGGTGATTTGTTGCTCTCAAGATGAAGAGTTGTTTCAAGGTATTGTCAATATGGTTTGTCATATGCTTGCTTCAGAATTGTTATTTTTGTCATCATAGATCATCATAGGTTCAAAGGGAAGATAACAGGATAACAGAATTTTATGTCTTCATTATTATACCATCCTTCAAAATCTTCATAATGCAATTTGATTGTAACTGTTATGATCAAGCTTTAACACTTTTCAGTCAGGGGGGGTAAATAGATTTTGGCCTTTGTCATCCGATGTCAAAAAGGGGGAGAGAGAGAAAATGTATCATATAGTTTTGCCATCAATGACAAAGGGGGAGGTTGATGGAGATTGATTGTCATTGATGTAAAAAAGGTGTTGAGTTGATTGTCATTAATGTCAAAAGGTATCTTGATGGTGTTTGTCTTACTCATTGTGTTTAAGAGTTGTTCATGCTTTAATAGGAGGCTTCACATGAAGGTGTTCATGCTTCATCCTATGTCAGGAGATAACTTGTTCATAAGATGACTCAAAACAAGATAATGTTGCCTATTTACATGCCATGATGTGTTGATGTTTTGATATTGATCATTTGATGTTTTGATATTATTGATCTACATTTGATGATTACTATGCCTCAGGATGTTCAAGATATCAATCTCATAGAGTTGCTGCAAGATGTTGAAGACATCAATCTCATAGAGTTGCTATGTTGTTGTGAAAGATGAAACATGATTTCTACATGCTCTCAGTTAGATTGGTATGCAAAATTAATGGTTGATCTTCCATTCAAAGAGTTTGGCGTTGCTTCATGCAGTCATGTTGTTCATAGGTTGTCCACTTGAGTCCAATGCATAGATCATTCTTTTGGGATCATCAGGACTTTATAGTGTAGTTGAAAGTTCTCATGCTTCATGTAAGGTGTTTGGTACTTTCAGGGAGTCAGATCAAAGAAATATGCAGTTATATGAGACTTAATTGCTATGTCTCTCATTAATGTCAGAGGTGTCTTTACAAGCATCTGTCATCCATAAAGTGATGTCCTCTACCACAAAAGTCATCTACAGATGAGATATACTTGTTTTTAATTTTGGTGATTAAGACTTTGTTCCTCATAAATCTTGATTCTAAGCATAAAATCCTAAAATCTTAAAGTCTTTCTTTATACTCCACTGCCCGTCATATATAAGCACACTTTTTCTTTTAATTGGTAGTTGACTGGTTGTAGTAGGTCACTTCACTAATAGTGACCTACTAGAGGGGCTTTATAACATACATGACTGGCCCCCTTCACCTTTTTTAGTGGTTATAGTTTATATGTTTGGGCACCAAGAAGAAAATCGATGGTTAAGGTTAAAAGTTTCTATGAGCATGCAAATCCTTTTCAATGGTTTGAATTTAAACTCAGCCTTCTCTCCTTGACCATGAACGTTGATGTGCATTTAGCCGTCATTCTCTTAAGGCTACAATAAAAATGCTTTTTAAAGGCTATTTTTGGTCTCTTTCTAAAGGCAGTTAGAAGATACTTTTAAATGAATTTTTTTTTGGAGATTTATTTCTATTTTTCTAAATCCTCTCATGCTTTGAAGGCATAAATAAAGGAGTATTTATTTCTTTTTCTAAATGTGAGAAAATCACTTTATGGAGATCTTATTTTTTAGAATGGTGATTATGGAATGTATGTAGATGATTTTTTTTTGGAAGAGGATCCGAGAGATTTTATTCTCTTACAAGGGTAGATTAATAAAATGTTATGAAAGACATTTCATGAAAGAAATATTTTATACAGAGAAGATTTTTAGATTGGAAAAGATTTATTTTTTGAAAAGGGAAGATGAAAGATTGAAGAATATTGAAGAAAAGATATATGCAGAAAAGAAGTAAATGAAGGGTTTTTATTTTATGAGAAGAGAAAAATGAATCAGAGAAAAGGAGAATATGAATGGTTATGCAAAGTAGAGGAATTTGATATTATTTTTTTATAGATTCTTCAGGAATGCAAATGGTTATATAGAGAAGATAAATGATCTTATTTTTGCAGATGTATTGAAAGGGGAAAGAAGAGGAATATGAAAGGTTTCTTTATTTCATTTATAATTCTTTGCAGGTGCATTGTTGGATGAATTTTTGAATGGACCAATATGTAGTGTTGAAGACATTTTTGTGAAGATTCTTTTGAAGAGAAAATGTAGGTGAATTAGGTAGTTTAGAAAGTGATCAAGAGAAATGAATGAGATATATTTTGTAGGTGATTTGATGAGATGATTTAAGTGATTGTATTTGAATTGTTGTGTGAGTGATGAATCACAGGGTATGTAATGGTGCAAATTAGATTGACTTGCAATCATTTCTTGCATACTAGACTTTATGTTTTGATAATGGTGATTTATGCCAGTGAGGCTTTGTATGTCAGTGCGACAATTGTTGTAATAAGTGAGATTCAAATAAGCCAGTGAGGAAAATTTTTAGAGTGATTTTTTATCCCTATGAGGGTTTTCTACTCATCAAAACCTATGTCATGTCTTTTCTTTGTGATTGATTATGTTGTATCTATTTTATCATATTTATTTAAGTTTTGCATATCATGATGACTATGTTTTTTAGTGAACTCCTTTGTACAACATTTTTGAGTCAAGATTTGAAATGTTAAAAATTATACAACACTAATTCACCCCCTCCTCTCAGTGTTGTTCTGTACTCCAACACTTGTATCTCTTCCATGTTCTCAACCTATGCTTCCTCCACCACCTCATCTTACTCATAAAAGTGGTCAAGAATATGATCTTGTCAAGCATCTTCATGCTACTCCGGCTAAGATCTCTCTTTGGGATTTAATACAAACATCGCCTACATACCATGGAATACTCCAAGAAGATTTACAAAAGGTGATTGTCCCACCTATTGCTAAACTGACTGATGTAGCAGCTATGTTAGATAGTATAAATATGACAAAAATAGATATTCTCTTTCAACAACATGAATTACCATTGATTGAAGTTCAAAACCAATATGATCCACTTATAATATATGTCACGATAGATAGAAAGTTGATAAAGTGAGTTATGATTAACAATGGCGCAGCTCTTAATGTTTGTAGCTTGGACTTACTACACAAAATCAAGATTGACACATCTTTAATTAAGTCAGACAGGACCAGCATTCGTGGCTTTGATAATGTTGGAAGATAATCAATGGGTACCATAACTTTACCCATAAAGGTTGGACTCATGACATTAGATACACTTTTTTCATGTTATGCCAAGTTCTCTCTCAAATAATATGATTCTCAGTAGACCGTGGATTCATGCCATGGGGGCAATTCCATCTTCCCTTCACCAATCAATAAAGTTTATTTATCAAAATAAGGTCCACACCATGAAAACTGATCCTGACCCAAATAATTGTTTACATATTGAAAAGCAACACCAAGTTAACAATCATTCGAGACTAAACAACTTACAAGTTCATTCAACAATGCCTCTTCCACAGATAATGTTGTGCAAAATTCTAAACCATCGAATGCACTTTTTGGTGACGATTGGGGTTCATTGGATTTTAATCCTTGCGGTATGGGAGAATATAAACTTAATAGCCTTGAAACATCAAAAGTTGCATTGATCTCGCCTAAGCAATCTTTTGAAGCTCCTAAGAAAACCAAAGTCTCCTTGGTTGAAAATAAAAACAATACTCTCACTTATACTACAAATTATGATACTTATGAGGCTTCATCATCTTCTAAGGAACTAGCATAGCCTCTATGGTCAAGGATTTAAAATTTTTTATAACAATTGTGACTATGTAGGTAATGGATATGATGTAAATCAACAAGGGATTCGAGTACCTATAGAATCCGCTTCAACACATTACTCAAGAGACATTTGATTTAATCATTTTAAAGAAAAGAAAGCCTCTTGTCGTCCTAAACTTAATGTTAATACAATATCAACAAGATCAAATCAATATGTGAGATATCCTGAGCTGATAAGCCACAATTGTTGTAATGAATATTATAGCAGCTCTCAAGGGTGGCCTCTTCCTAGATATGTATGTTCTTAACATTAGGATCTATCAAGTAAGTATTTCTAACCCTTTTCCTCTGTGTTGTGTTTCTCCCGTGATGTGCTTTTGTTGTTTAGGCCTCCTAGGATGACCCTTGATTCTCTTGTAAGGTCAAGGATACTAGGAGACTGCCTTTGTTGTGACCTTCTATTTGTATCATCATTATTCTATATTTCCTCTCCTCTGATTTCATTATTTTGTGTTGTGTCTTAAGGACATAGCATTGCAGTTGGTGACTTGGGGGTACCCTCCTACATGACTATCCTTAAGGCACTTGTTCTCCTCTCTGATTTATTGTTTACCTTCCTCTAGTGTTTCCATCTAGCTAGCGGATGATGAACAACATATTATACTAATGCAGACCTAGTATCCCTTTCATGAGTAATAAAAAATGGACCTAGTCCATATATGATGACGGGGTTGTAACATATTATTTGGCGCTTGGCTAGTGGAATCTTGATGTTGATTTCTATGTTATCTTATCTTGCTAACAATACTTTAACAATATTGCTGCTACGTGCACTTTGTTTTTCGCCTTGCATGGCTCTTTCATGTAGTTGATCATATGCAATGTTGTTTAACATGATTATTTGGACACTAACACCTTTTCTTGTAGGAATTTGTGTGTTTGTGGGAACATTTGGCGATCGTAAAGTACATGTCACCTTTGGGGGCATGGTCTTTGTGAGAGCTTGTGTTCCCTTGTGTGTTTCTCTCTACCTTAAGGTGCTTGATATTGGTCCATGATATCAACCACCTTAAGGTGGGGGCATATGAAAGGTAAGTTGTCTATTTTAGATGATAGTAAAGCATGTTTGAACAATCTTAAATCAATTGCAATCCTGTAAGCCCTCTGTGGAGGCATGATATCGTGCATATCATTTTATCATTTAAGCCCTTCTACGGAAGGTGGGATGGTGTATCTCTTGAGCTAGTGCACATCCTTTTATCTCAAAAGTCCTTTGTGGAGGCGAGGAGCGGTTCTGTGACTAACTTAACCCTTAAGCATGTTTTTGGCGATTGTTGTGGTGAAGCCCAATCATCGATGTGTGCTTGTAATGTGCCTAAGATGGTGGGGGCTTAGCAATAATTTCCTCCCATTGCCTTGTTTTCCATGTTTTCTCCATGTCTTCCATGTGTCTTCCATGTGTTTTCCCCCTTGTGTGGCTAACCCCCACTTGGGCTTTATATGGTGTGATTTCCCCTCTCGTGTATGTGTAGCAATGTGCTCCACTTATACTTCAGGTTTTGTATGGCATGTTTTCCCTTTGGGATTGTATGTTGCATTGTTACTTTTCATGTATCTACATTTAGTCATATATATGAATGTGAAAAAGAAAATAAATAATCACTATATTCACAGTATTCTCTATGTCATGCGTGTCTTCAATGTTGTCTTCTCTATTTTTTGCATGACTGTAATTGTCTTCTCCATGTTTTGTGTGCCTATGGTGTGTCTTCTCTGTGCTTGACATGTTTTCTGTGTTTGTTGAACTTACTTTAATGCATGTTTTGGCCTTGTGTTTATACATACATTAAAGTAGGGGCCAAATGTTATGTCAAAAAAATGCACCCTTGGGGGCTTTTTCCTATTAAGGTTTAGCTCCCGGTCTTTAGTTTGCATTTAGAGCATCTTGCATGTTAATTTGGACTCCTGATGAGAAAACCCTTAGGTCTTGTGACAAATAGGACCTAGGGGGTGCTAATTTAATAATCCCAGAACAAAAATAAGGGGGTGGACTTGGGCGCTAGCGCCCTAGTCCAACCCTAGTTTGGGTTTGCCCTAAATTCAAATGTCAGGTTTGTGACTGTTATTTGGGTCCCAAGTTGACATCATAAGTTTTAATTACGAAATTCTTGGTGGGAATCTTAATAGTTGCATATATAAGCATGTTTAGGTTATCATTTGCAAACTAGAAGATGATTGTGAACTTTATGCATACTTGAGATTTTTGTGATATCATTGTGTTACAGAGCATAGAATTATTATTGTGTTTGTTTTTACAGGTTGGATTGCATCTTCTCCTCATGGCATTGAAGAGCCTCTTCCTTCCATGAGAGCTTCATCATCAAGGTGACATTTATTGTGCTTTATCATCATTATCATTTGGATTTTTGCCTCTATCCCACAAGGATATGCACTCTCTAACAATAGTGTTCGAAAGACCTGAATGTCTCTCCAGGGCTTGACTGAGGCAAGCCTCTGAACACCACAAACCCCTCCCATACTCCTTGCGATTGCAAGTTATAGGCTTCAGATCTAGAGAAAGTTGCAGGGAAGATAGGGAAACATTGAAGATTTGGGATCTGAAAAGAAGCAGACACTGTGCGGGATTTCTAGACTAGGGCACCATCAACCTTGTCCCCGCATTCACATCACCAAAAACTAAAGATACAACAAAGATTAGTGTCGGAAGGATATCAGGAATCCACAGAAAATGTAACACATTGGACTAGGGAACCATCACCATTGTCCCCAACATTTCCATTTTCCAGACTGCAAAAAATAGTGAGTTAAGGTTCTCTTCCCTTTATCTAATTTTGGTAGCATTTGTCATAATTCACAGATTTAATTATTGTTTTGCTTAAATTAGGGTTTCAAGAGCATTAAAGCATTAATTGGCAACATTATGTGATAACTTCTAAAATTCCTAGTAGAAAACCAAGTGGCAACCCAATTTAATAGAGGACTCTCCTCTCGATAGAAGAACCACTTGGTTGAAAATCCCTTGGAATGTTTATTGGAAAGGAGGATTCAAACTAAAACCTCGCATTTCATCATCCCCCTTTCCATATAAAACACTTTGAACTTTTTGACTTGCTCCCTAAGCTTTAGAATGCATTCATCAGCTTCTTTAGCATTCACCTTCAGATCCTTGACTTTTGCTTTAGACTTTTCAAGATCTTCAAGAGCAGCTTCTAGTTCTTGATCAATTATGAAACTGCTTGGAGCAGGATACCTTCTGGCTTCCATGAGTATTCTTTTCCATATCTTCCTCAAGCTTTTAGACTTCTTCCAAGGAACCTTGCTCTGATACCAATTGTTGAATGTAAATAATACTGAGAGTGGGGGTGAATCATTATTCTGAAAACCTTTTCATTTACACATTCATTAATCCATTTACCAAATTCAATAACATGAAAGCAAAGTAAACACAAGAAGAGCAACCACAAATTCTTAACACATAGTCACCAAGATTTTATGTGGAAAACCCAAACAAGGGAAAAACCACAGTGAATGTTAGCTCACAATATATTATGATAGCAATATTGAATTACATGAAGGCTCACTACCTTCGGGCTCACTGCCCAAGGACTCATTGTCGAAGAAAGTGCTCACTGCACTAGGCTCACTGCCAAGAAAAATAGAACAGAAGATAGAAAAAAGATTGGCTCACTACCAAGAGATGACTACTCTAAATGCATCTATCGAATGCTAAATTGCAGTTCTATTGATGGCTCAGTATACTGATTCAAAAGTCTTCATTGTGTTTGTTCTATTCTTTCTGCTCTACTTTACATATACTTTATTCTTATGCCCTTGTTGTCCTTTTCTGATCACAATACTGTCTTAGATCGCACAAATTGAATTCACACATCAACAACATCACCACCGCTGCCAATACCGAAATCTACCTAGTATATATATCCGCAACATGAATTATCTTACAATCAGGTCGGCAAGCAAGATAACAAACGTGTATGCAAGTGTTATACCTTTTCGGCTTGATCTTGTGCACAAACAACAATGTGGACCCAAACAAACATACAATGATCTTCATATAGGTCGGAACCAATCATTTAACCTCTTAGATTAATTATTCAAACAATATATCTTCTCTGCATATAGATCTAACATATCTGCCAGCTTGTCCCTTAAGAGCACACTTGACCAATCCATCTATCACATCATAACTTCTACTACAGACCATATGAGACTCTAAAAATCATATCCAACATTCATCATTGACCTCTTAACATACTTTCAAAATCACAAGCCATAATATGCCGCAGCAGAGGAATGCAGACCCTTTTACTCTGGTACTGTGCATTGTTCTTGTCTTAACTCTATTCACCCAGACATAGACACTTCACCATATGACTTCTGAAGGAAGTCAGGACTTGAACACTAGAACATGTGATCACTAGGTAGCTTTGAACAACATACCTGAACTGCAGACAAATGTCTTTAACTGCAGAGGCATACCATCTCAAACATTGTCCTATACTTTGTATAATGTATACTACCCATACTTAGTCATTTATTCTTCTGGAGTAAAGTCTCTTTGCCATGCCGATAGATTCCCTTAGCCTTGTTGCCATCAATGACAACATTCAACATTCATTAGAGAAGTATCTCTTGCCAACATTCCAAGAGGGGTCATTTGGGTTTGCTCCTCTATTTATTTGGAGGACAAAAACACATTTGAGACTTTTGCAGATTTGACAATTTTCTCATAGAGCTGTTTAGCTTGTGTTTTCTTCAATGGATAGGGAAACCATTGGAGATGGAGCTTGTGACTAGTGGATGAGTTCCCATCATTCTAAGGGTGGTGTTCTTGGAATTCAAAGAGTAATTTCACTTCAGAGGTTGCATCAATGCTGAAGGATTGTATTAGTTTCAGTGTTTTGTGTGCAGAAGTAGATTCTAGTGATTTCAGAGAATTTGTGTTGTTGTAGGTTTTGCATGTTAGTATAGAAGGTATATTTCATCCATTTTAGAGGTTTGGATCAACTTTGACCAGCTAGGTATTGCTGGTTTGATCTCAGGAGCATTGTAAGTGAAGTATTTGTATGTTTGCAGGGTGTGCTTCGAGCATTTCAGAGTGTTTGTGGTGTTTCCATTGATGCTATTTGAGTTTTCTGTTGTGTAGCACATGGATGGCTCATTCCTTGCTGTTGTAGTATCATCCATGTGTTCCATATATCATTTGGTGAAAGTGTTGTGAAGTTTCTATGTGTTTCTGGCAATTTCAAGTGAATCGCATGTGTATTTCAACATGTTTTTGGTGTGTGTCTAGCAAATTCATTGTGGAGTGTTGTAGTTGTTGCTTCTATTGTAAATCAGTGCTGTAGGCATGATTCCAGGTCATATGTATCAGAAAATCATAATAAAAAACATTTGAGTTGTTTGTGTTCATTTTTGCGTAATACTTGTGCAAACTAGTTAGCTAGTTTGGTTGTTTTAATGCATATTAGTGTTAAGTTTGTTAAAGACATTTTCAGATTTGGATTTAATACTAAATTTAAGATTGGGGACATTACAATCCCCCTCTTATATAAAGTGTTACCCCAAATTACATATTTAGCAACCTTCAACTTTAAATTTCTCCTCTTTAGTTGAGAGATGGGATTTACACTCTCCATAGGTCAGAAAGAAAGAAACATCAGAGAACCATTCATCAGTGTCATCCACAAATAAGGTGAGGGGGACATCATCAATTTCCTCAAATGTATTCTCTACTAGTATCTTACAAATACTTTTACCCCTAACCAATTTTGTAGGTTTTATAGTGACATCATATTCTTGGACCTTAGTTACCCAAGCTCCTCTCTTATTACAACTTATTTCTTATTGGGTTAGAATAGATTTGACTGTAGAGTCTGGAACAAAGATAATGTCATGTGAGTGGAGGATGTAGAACCTAAATTTCTTAAGTGCTTTCACCACTGCATAGGCATGTTTTTCCATAGGACAATAGCTCAAATCGTGTTTCTTCAATGGAGTACTTATGAAGGTTATGGGAGATTCTATACCTTGTTCATTTCTTTGAAGTAGGATAGCCAACAAGCTACGTGTGATCTAATGCATAACAGTAGATGATAAAATGTTTATCAAAATTAAGATGTGTTAAGGTTGGTGCATTAGAAGTAGCTTCTTTAATTGATTTGAATACTTCTTTGCCTTCAGTATTCCAGTTAAAGATATGCTTATCTTTCATCATCTCTACAATGTGCCTAGTTAGCTCTACAAAACCAGGGACAAACCTCCTCAAGAAGTTTACCTGGCTGAAGAAAGAGCTATTGTGGCTTTTGCTAATAGGAAGGCTCAATTGTTGAATAGCTCTAACCTTTTTTGGGTATATCTTAATTCCTTCTTTTGAGACAATATGTCCTAAGAGTTTCCCTTCAATGATAGAGAAAATGGACTTTTTAAGATTGAGAGATTTACCATGATCCCTACATTTTTGCAAAACAACTTCTAGGTGATCAATATGATTAACTCTCCTTTTAGAGAAAATCATCAAATCATCAAGATAGATAACAATGATTTTTTCCTTTACGTCTCTAAAGGATAAATCTATAGCCCTTTGGAATGTTGCACCAGCATTAATAAGACCAAAAGGCATCATGTTGTATGCACAAGTTCCTCTAGGAGTAGCGAAGGTTGTTTTGTGTAGATCTTCTGGGGCCACACTTATCTGATTATACCAACAAAAATCATCTAACATAGACATCATCTCCACACTTGAGAAATTTTGCAAAATATGATCCATCACTGGCAAGGGATAATTGTCTTTAAGTGAAGCCTAATTCAAGTTCCTAAAGTTGACACAAATCCTTATATCCCCATTCTTCTTTCTAATAGGAATGATGTTAGCTACCCAAGTAGAGTGATGTATGGGATAAATGATTTTTGCCTTTAATATTTTATCAATCATATTGAAAAAGGCATCCACTATTTTTAGATTATAAGAGTGTTGCTTCTATCTAAAAGGTGTAACTTACTTGGCTTGAGAGGAATATGGTGTTGCAATTTTCCATCCATAAACATTTTGAGGTCTGCATATCACTAGGTAAAAACATCTCTATATCTAATCAATAAGGAAATCAAGCTTTCCCTCTCTTGAGCTATGTAACATCTACTAATACACACTAGTTTGGGATCTTCATCTGTCCCAATATTGACATAATCATATTCAACAGAGTAATTAATAGTTGTTTGGATTTTCTACTTGACATACCTGTCATGTTTGTCAAAAAGGTCTTCTAAGGACACCAGACCTTTGGGAAGTTTATTCCCTTTCAGCTGTATCACTTCTTCATTTACTCCATTAGACTAATTGGTAGTACCTTCGGTGATCTCATTACTTTTAGAAAGACTTCCTTCAAAGAAAAATTAACAAAGGCATCAACTTATTCCAAAAAAGAAATAATCTACTTGTCATTCTCAAAGACCTGCCAGTGATTCACATTGTCAGGTACATTGGGTCTATAAAGAAATTCTACCTAGTAAGGTTATTCTTAAAATCAAGGTGAGGGAGAAGTCGAGATGCTGATACTGCCAAAGAATCTTCTCTTGTGTTTTGCTCCCTAGGACTGGATTCAATAGAGAAAGCATCAAAATAATCCAAGCTATCCCAAACTCTACTTTTATAATGCTTTAGTCTCCCATTCTTCACAGAGTAGATGTTTCTTACTTATTTCACTATAATCTCTACATCACCTAGAGCTCTTAGTTTCTTAATTCCTTTCTCCTTTGCCATTTATAACCTCAAGAGTAGTGCCTCATATTCAATGGTGTTGTTGTATTATCAAATTCTAGCTTAAAAGAAAAAGGGAATTTGTAATCATCGAGAGAAATCAAGACTATGCCAGCTCCTAATCTAAATGTCAAGCAATTGCCATCAAATTCCAAAGTCCATAATTCATTTGATAGGTTTGGTCTAATTACCTCAAGATCTTCTTCTTCTAAAGTAGAAGAGATCATATAAGTACCTAGACTTGTTTCCATGTATAAGATCTTTGATCTAGGATCTCCAGACTTCAAGACTGTAAATTTGGCTTTAGGCTCTAGGTCTAATCAAACTTTCTTTCCATCTACAAGAATCAAGGCATGTGATCAATCCATCTGAATCTCACCTCCAAGCTCTATGTAGAAACTTTTGCTTAACAACATACCATAACTTGAAGGGATGTCAGCTACCAGAATAGTCAATTTGATTCTCTTTTTAGGGTAAGCTGCTAAGGCTACTTGGGAATCTTTGATTTTCTCAATAATAGGAACTTGTGTTGAATCCATTGAATAACATTTCCCATGGGAAGAGATAAGGGATAGACCAAGGGCCTTGGCCACTTGAGTGGGTGTGGCATTGTCTGAGGCTCTAGAATCTATAACACAGTTGCTTAGCTTAAATATCTAGCAATAAAAAGAGAGACATAGAAAGGGTTTGGTTTTTTTAAAGGATTATGTGGCTCAGACTTTTTAGGATATGAGGTTTGTTTTGTATGGATTTATTTCCTTTTTTCTGCACTCTTAGAAAATTGAGCATTTATATGGGTGGAGAAAGAAGAAGGTTCTTGTTTTACATACCTTACTAGCCTATCCAACTCAACATCATTTAGTCTAAGATATTCTACCTGTGAGATTTGAATTTTGGTATTTTTACACAATTCAACTATATCAAACATAGGTGAGATGGATTCTTTAGAAGATGGGAGAGAGAGTACCTTAGGAGTGATTGTCTTGTGAGTACCCACATTTGTTCTCTTTGATCCCCCCACAACATTCCCAGATAATATGAACCTTGGAGAAGGATTGTCATTGTTAGACTAGTTTTTATGCTTGTCATCCTTCTTTTGAAAACATTACAGTTTGAATTTTCTATCTTAGTATACAAATCCTCACTTTCATTTGAATTAGACTCATATTCTAGGAAATTCATGCTAGCGTCACCAAGTTGCACTGTTCATTAACATGTTCATTCATGGACAACATTTGCATACACCTCATAATTTTAGGGAAAGAGCTCCCATCATGATTAGTAGTGAAGTAGAGATTACATACCATATGATTGCTTTTACCACTAGGTGAGGGACCTTCTAAATCTATCCTTTGTGCTAGACCAGTCAACATTGGAGGTTTATTTTCATTGTTTGGCATCTCATAATCTCTCTTGGGGACATCATGATAAAAGGCTATTGTTGACCTCTGGGCATTTGCCCTTTTAAAGTGATTATATCATTCACCAGGCATTGTCTTACAGGATAATTAGAAGCACTTGCCTAGCCTTTGCTTGTATGTAACTCCTTCTTCCATTTCCTAATTGTTAAGAGATCATCTTCTAGAGATAGCTCTTTCTTGAGCTCCCTGTAAATCTATCATGCCTTCCCTTTTTAAACTATAACTAACATTTGGAGGTAGCGTATTTATAAAGAAACATTATAAAATGTCATCACCGGGTCTCATGTTTTGGGCTATCCTGTTCTCAATTTGACAAATATATATTTGTAAATTATATCATCTTGACAAGGAATCTCTCCTCTAGTGCATCATATTTTTTTCAAATTTTTTTGATAAACTTTACTCTTTTTTCTTGAGAGGACAATGAACACCATATTTTGGTGTTGATGACCTACTTTTAGTTGAAATAAAAAACAAAATATAAACATTAATTGAAATGTTTAAAAAAATATATTTTCATAAAGTAGACTTATAGATCTACAAAAGGGTATTTTTAAATTCTTTTAGAATGATTATTTGCACGAGTATGAGTTGTTAGAACATCAAGTTTTTTAAATAATTTTATTATTTTGGTAAATGAGCCCCAAAGTGATGCTACATATGTTTTTAGTGGATGGTTCCAACTAGAAAAGTTGTGGCCTAGATCTAATATAGCTAGAATGAATCTAGATGGAACATAAGTTTCACCAAAAAATTGACTTTTAGTTGGAAATACTTAAATTTGTTTATGTTGATAAGTTGGCCCAAAGTGTGATACAACTTTGAACTTTTACCCAACATACTCCTCATGAACTGGTTAACCCAACTATCATTGATGGCGTTGATATTTATTTGCATGATTGTTTTACCACCCACTATTTTAATTTCTCAAGATTTAGTATGATAGTTCTAAATGCAAGCCATGATCATGTCTATGCATTTGACTACTAGGGGAAAACCACCCATATGTGTCAATCCACTGTCTAAGGTCATTTGAGCAATAGGTGTTCTCAGGTTGGCATTCATCCTACCCCAAAATTCCTTGAGGTCATCATGCCCCAAACTAGTATCTTTTACCTTGACCAACTCATTCCCGATGGTGAAAGAAATATCCAACCCTTGATATTTGTATTTCATTTTGATAGACCCAAGTAACCAATGTGTAAGGCTATTGACTATGGTAATGACCAGGGGTTTTAGGTTAGGTAAGAGGCAACTATGGTTAATAGTCAGGAGAAATTGGATTCCCTAAGTCATGAAAGGTAAGGAAAACCACAATGCACACCCCCCACTACTAGCTAACAAAAAATTTTCAACTTGAAAAGAGAACAAGTAGTGCACTTACCTTGGATGCGATGCATATGGAAAAGGAGTAGCTAGATAGAATACGGTTTGGCTCCTAGTATCGTGTTCTCAATAGCAATTGTGACAAATGTATTAAGAGAAGCCTTACTTTATAAGGTGCATAAAATGGGGGTAGGTTTATGACATTAAATGCTCCATTATAATAAATGCTACATTTGCTCAAGATTCTGAAACACTTTATTGGGAGTTTCCACTTTACGTGAACATCTCACTTTTTACTTAATCAACAAATCTAGCCATCACTAAACTTTACTGTCAGAAAACTTTCAATTTTGTGAACCAAATCTCCAACTTTCATGTTCACTTAATAGACAAAAAGATAACTTCATGAACTTCATATCTCTCTAATTGTATGTATTTGCTTCTTTATCAGAGATTTCAAGATCTCGCAAACTATGCAATACCCTGATAAACTTTGCAAGGCTCAAAAGTTATAATAATGATCAGTAAAACTTATCTTCCGCAAACCTTAGAGAAAATTCATAACTAAAATTTTTTTCTCCTTTATCGAGGAAAAAGCCCTGATGCAAACTAAATACAAGTTATTGGTTTGTCAGGATATCAACTTATCGACAAAACTTACAACTCAAGAACTAAGACAAAGACTCATGGGTTAAGTTTGTGAAAGGAAAAGAAAGCCGATAAAAGAAAACTTGGCAAAAAAAGTGACAAGACACTAAGGAGAGGTTATTAGGAAATTTGGGGGTTCACGAACTTAAATATTTACAGATAGAGTTTGTGAACGCAAAAAATTTCTGACAAAATTCATCGACTAGGAATTTTTCTAATAACATAGAAAAATAAGTCAAGTTCAAGAAATCTCAAAAAATCTGACAATGAAGGAAATTTAGAAATGAAGGCCCCAAACCTTGAGTTTGAGAGAGAAGAATTTTTCCAATAAAAGAGGAAAATGACCTAGACTCGGGGGCACAATACAAGGACAAGGAGAAAAGACTAAGTCAGACCAAAATTGGATTGTGTTAAGACAAAGATCAAAATTGGGGAAACAAGTACGAAAATGTAAACTACTATAAAATCGATCATTTATTACATTTAAATAATGTTGTGAATCATTTAAATAATCAAAGGAATAATGCCTATTTAATTTAATAATTAAGTAGCATTTAAGAAATCATTCAAACTGACATTTATAATTTAATACAGAATAATAATGAACTAAAATGACTTGATCTGACTTTAGGAAAACACTTAACATCAGAATTTAAAACTATGTCTCAAACTAATTAAATTTCCTACTCAAAATATCAAGTTTAAAAACCTTAGGGATACCCCTCTAAGGTGAGACAATTTAAATTTAAGTCAAATATTAATTTTTCAGAACTATAGAACATTACAATGGGGATTAATAATCCATAAGTTGAATTAATTAATCTAAATTTAATTTAGTCCCTCTAAACTTTAGGGCAACATTACAAACCCTAATGTAAAGTTATAAAAAGGCTTAAGTCTTAGTTTCAATCATATTTTTCTTTTCAGGTTTGGAGGGAGGATTTTGAAGGAGGAAATCTCTTTCCTTAGGAAAGATAATTTCCTAATAATTTAATTTGTCTATTTTGTCTATAATTTCAAAAGAGGTTTTCTAACATTTGTTTGAAATAGTTTAACTAGCCCTTCTAATTTCTCTAAAATTTCTAAAATAATTTCTATAGTTTCAAAAAGTTATTGTAGTTTTTTTATTTCCAAGTTTAAATTTTTCTAAAAAGCATATTTGAGCTAATGCAACAAATTAAGGTTTACTATTGTTATTTATGAAAAGTGGGAAAGATGGAAATAATGTTAAAGGTGTCAAATCAAACCCTCTTTTCACAATAACATTCAAGGACAACAACCAAGCCAAGTCACTACAATATGGAAAAGGACTTAGCTACGGGTTGATGTCACTTAGGAATAATATGGAAAGATAGATTAGATTGATAGATATGTCAAACCCTAGATCTAATTAGCCTCAAACCCTAATTGTAATGAAATTAGGTACAAACAAACAAAATATGACAGATGATTGCATAGGAAGGCACTAAATATAGATTAGAAACATACCTGGATTCAGATTTTCAAAGGCAAAATATTTGGGGACAACGAGGTGGGAGCCCAAGTACAATAAGGTAGTTTTTCTATAGATCTGGAATAGTGAGGTGTGTAAGACTGCAACCTGCTTTAGAGTTTCTAAAAATGCCAGTCAAGAGGACTACGGGGTGGTTACCCTAGTCTAGTAGGGTTGATTCTTTGCACTTTCTTCTTAGATCCTAAATCTCTATCATCTACTTTGTTTCTCTATAATTCCACTTTGCCAAATCCCACATCTGTAACCTGTAATCACAAAGAGAGGGGTTTGGGGGTTGTAGTGTTTAGGAACTTGCCTCGGTCAAGCCCTGGAATGACATTCAAATCTTTCAACACCATTGTTAGATAGAGCGTGTGTCCTTGGAGGACAGAGGCCAAATCAAATGGTGATATAGATTGATTGAAACACAAATAGATGTCACCTTGGAGGTGAAGCCCTCACGGAGATGAAGATCTTTCACACCATGAGGAGATGGATTGATGAAGCCAAATCTGCAACAAACAAACACAATAACAACATAATTATCCTCTGCAACACAATGAATGCTTTGGAATCCCTTAGCTCAATATCACAAGTTTGTGTTATCCATCTAGGTGTAAAATGAAGACATAAACTCACATATACATGCATTCCTGCTAACTTTTGTAATTCAAACTGAAAAGGTCGACAAAGGGAAACCTTTTTAAAGGTCATATGCTAACATCTTAAAATTTAGGTCCCAACAAATTAGCCTAGACTAGGGCATGGGTGCCCAAGTTCCAAGGCTAATTTGAGTCATGATTAAACATTTAAATTGGGCCCCTAAGTCCCATTTGTCATGGGTTTCGTGGGAAATTGCTCCGGGATAAGAGTTAAGCATGCATAATGAAATTAAGGGGACATAGGAGCTAAACTAGGAGCTAAATAGTCATAGGGAAACTTTTCATGACATAACATTTATCCCCAACTTTAATGTATGTATGATCTTACGATCCATACATGCATTAAAGTACAATTGAAAACACATCAAACACACTAGGCACATAGAGCCAAGGCATACATGAAGATTGAGGAACTATTTCTAGCCCCCAATCTCAGGTAAGCACTAGAAAACACATGGAAGACATGCAAGACACAATGAAGATAGTAAGAAGCATGCAAAACATGAAGAATATAGTGAAGCACACAATACACGATGAAGGCATGAGAGCAGTCACACAATACACAAAGAATACATTGATATAACAAATAAAATAAATCTAAACTAAGAGGTGGAGGGGGTTCATCGCCATGCACCTTTAGAGTTCCAAAAACACACAAAACAAAGACCTAAATGTGGAGGGGGCTCATCACCACATGCCTTTAGACCACACTCGAGGGAAAACATGCCAAACAAAGACTTGAATGTGGAGGGGGCTCATTGTCACATGCCTTTAGACCACACTCGGGGGAAGACATAACAAACACACAAGGAAAACACATGGAATACAAGAACATTGTATAGTATGCCATAGACACACTATACATCTTATACACAGCAAACACAAGCAATGGAAGGAGCTTATTGCTAAGTCCCACCATCTAAAACATGCCAAACACACTTGACGGTTGAGAGGGGGTTCATCGCCATGCACCTTTAGAGTTCCAAAAACACACAAAACAAAGACCTAAATGTGGAGGGGGCTCATCGCCACATGCCTTTAGACCACACTCGAGGGAAAACATGCCAAACAAAGACTTGAATGTGGAGGGGGCTCATTGTCACATGCCTTTAGACCACACTCGGGAGAAGACATAACAAACACACAAGGAAAACACATGGAATACAGGAACATTGTATAGTATGCCATAGACACACTATACATCTTATACACAGCAAACACAAGCGATGGAAGGAGCTTATTGCTAAGTCCCACCATCTAAAACATGCCAAACACACTTGACGGTTGAGCTATGCTACCGCAACCACCAAAGACACGCTTAAGGAAGGATGACTCAAGATCCTATTGCAAGTATGTGCTAACTGGTATTGTCATTGATGTCAACATGTTTGTGTTGTCATTGGTGCCAATTGTATCTTCTATTATTGCTTCTTGTTGATTGATTGAAGAACATTGTCTGAGTATTTTTCTTTGCATTTTCTCTGTATTGAAGATCAGAGTATGATCTTTGCAAATGGTTTAGAGAAGTGTCTGTAGATGCTAAATCTAGAATTTGATTGTCCAGATTACTATGTAGAAAAGTTCTATTCACTAGTGTGAAGATTGTGCCTGGTAAGGTTTGTAGAGTGACAGGGAGAAAGTGTTTTGCTCTGCATTTCTCTGTAGATTAGATTTTGGCTTTGTGGTTATGGAAATAAGATAATAGGGTCTTTAGTCATCTTCATTCAAAAGGATTTGTTATTTGGTGCTCTAGAAGGCAAGTTAATGACTAGCAGAATTTGACAGTGTCTGATAAGAAGCAGTCTGTGATATGTTCTTCAAGTGATATATGTTGTGTTCAAGTGAGATCTGTTGTAGTTGGATTTGTTGGCTACCAAATGACTCTATACTATTTGTTGATGTCTCCATAATGTGTTGAAGACATGTGATTGATCCGCAAGCTACAATGAAGATCTTGCAAGCATGTTTCTATGTGTTCTTGACATGTGCATAAATTCTAGCTGACTTGGGTTGTCACACTTGTTGCGGAGGTGATTCGTGGATTGTGAATGTGTGTCCAAGCATGTGAGGATATATTTGGGTCTAAGATAATTCATGATGTGTTCATCCTTCATTCATTTACCCCACAAAGTTTGTTTAGGTCTAGTCCTAATTTGATCTATGTATGTATGCTGACCTTGGAGAAAGTTCCAATGGTTGTAGAATGTAATGCCAACCTTGATATTCATTCCAAGGTTGATGATAGGTATATATGTATGTAATGAATTCATGTTTAAGGTGTGATTGTGTGAGGATGCGAAGATAAGTGCAAAGTGTAAAAAGTAGAGCAGAGCAGAGCATATATATTGCGCTTCAATGGAACTAAACTCAGGCATGGTGTAGATGCTACTAAATCAGTTCACCCTTTGGCCGTGTGCCACCCCTAGCAATGAGCCCTAGGCGGTGAGCCACTTTTGATATTCGGTATTGTTACTACATTATATTGTGAGATAAAACTCACTGTGGTTTTTCCTTGTTTAGGGTTTTCCACATAAAAATCTAGTGTTCATGTGTGTATGGCGTTGATGTGTTCATGTTTTGATTATGTTATTCATGCTTAATATTCATAACAAAATAAGAAAATAAGTTAAGTGATTGTGAAATTGATTTTGGTTTAAAGAAGTTAAAGTTTTGATACAACTAATTCACCCCCCTCTCAGTTGTCTTGTGCCTTTCAACAATTGGGATCAGAGCAAGGTTCCTTTGAAGAAATCCTAATAGCTTAAGGTAGATCCAAGATGGTACATAGGAAAGACATTCCTTAGTTCAATGGATCTGACTATGCCTACTGGAAGGTATGAATGCAAATTTATCTCATTTCTCTTGGTTATAATGTTTGGGCAATGGTTAAAGATAAATACACAGTTCCTAAAGATCTAAAGTTTGAAGAAGAGATTAAAGAGTTTGAGGCTAATCACAAGGCTAAAAATGCTCTATTAAATTCCATGTCTAACGTTGAAATGGCAAAAGTTGTGAATCTGGAAACTGCCTATGAGATTTGAGACAAATTAAAGCAAGTCTATGAAGGTGATGCATCTGTCAAGAAGGCCAAGTTGCAAAACTTGAAGACCACATATGAAACCATGTGAATGGATGAAGATGAGAACATAACAAGTTACTTACAGAAGATTGATGAAGTTGTCAGTAGCATCAGGGGTCTTGGTGGAGAATGTGATAGGTGAAAAGTCAGGTTTAGCAGATCAGACATAGTCATGAAGCCCTAACCCTACCATCATCAAGGAATCTAATCGAAATGAAATCAAAGAACAATGCAATTCAAGCATAACATCACCTAGACCGTGTGATTCCTTGTTTGAGGGATGTGGACTGCTTCTTCAACAATGAACAATTGCAAAGCTGAAAGCTGCCATGATGAATGATAAAAGCTCAATTGGATGCTCAGATGCTCAAGATGATAATGTAGGTGCTATATGATTGCTGGATCCCCCCTCTCATATGGAATGAGAGGGTGTTTATATAGGACTCAACCAAGATCAATCAACGGTGGAGATTTAGAGGCTATGTGAATGGCTAGGATTGAAAGATACTAAATTTAGGTTCCATTAGTTGTGCATGTGAAGGATATGAGTGAAAGTTGTCTTACAACACATGATTGACTGGATAAGTGTTGGAATGTGATGAAAGATGAGTGTTTAATTCAAATAAAATATTTGAATTAGTTGGGATATGAGTTGGATATTAATTAAATAAATTAAATTTATTTAATTAATAGGATAAATGAATAAAATGGGATAAGATATGATGTGGAAATTAATTAAATAAATAAAATTTATTTAATTAATTGGGATGAGCATAGGATAAATAGGATTATGATGTGGAATTAATTAAATAAATAAAATTTATTTAATTAATTGGCTAAGTAGGATGAGAATGGGATTAAATGGGATTTAATTAAATAAATAAAATTTATTTAATTAATTGGCTTAATGGATTAGGGAAATTAGGACAAAATGCTACAAGATGTCTAGGATAATATTTTAAGAAGGTGTTGCTAGTCATGGACAAATTTGGGTGTCTACATTTTGCCCCTCTTTGATACAATGTTCGATAGAGCGTTGTGTCAAAGAAGATACGATATGCGTTCGATAAACAAGTTATGCCCCAGTGTAACTGGCAGGTGATGCCCCCTCGAGAGGTAAGCCAGGCTAACCAGGAAGGGCTGGGTTGGCTCTCAATAGAAGAAAAAGGCTAAAAAGAAGGCTGACACGAAGAAAATGGGAGTTGGATGGAAGAAAATAGGCTGTGGCATAGAAGAATTAGGGTTATGAGAAGGGCTATAAGTAGGTTCTAGATAGGATGATGGGCAGCTTTCAAGTAATTGCTCCGAATGAAAAGAAATGCAGTCCTTATGTTTGATATAGCATATGGATGTTATGCACCAGGGTATAAGAGACCAAGGTGTCGAGATATCCAATGCGCAACTAGCATGTTACAATCTTGTCTGAACGCATGAGGTCAAGATGTTGAGCCAACCTGCACAAGATATGAATAATAGCTAGTGTTGGACTTTGATGCTACAAGCAATGGTTTGAGCTTATCTCCACTACACATAATGATAGCTTGCTGGTTATATGTATGGAGTTAGTCTTAACATAGAATAGTCTCAAATGCATAAGAGACTGTTTAGCTCTTAGATGCTAGAGATATTGATATGTAAGATGCTAATCCCAACACGTACAAGATACCAATACGCATAGGAAGAGGATAAGATCATCCCGCAAATGCAAGATAAAATGATAACACACACAAGCAAGCATGCATGCATGCACAAATGACTCAAAAACAAACAAGGTATTGCCCCTGTCAAGCTGTAAACCAATGATTAATTGCTGATTGTTTTGTTGATGATAGTTGAGAGTGTTGTCATTGTGGGGAAAGCTATATCCCTAGATCAACACAAGATTGTTTGTTGATTTGGGTTGTTGATTGGCTGATTGATTTGGCTTACAACAAGGCTAGGATCAAGACCATGGATTGTGTTTGGATAACTTGGCCTGATTGATTAACTTGATTGGTATAGCTTAAGGATGGGCTTGCATTTGGATCATTGCTTGGAATGGTTGGAAGATGATTAAAGGATGAAGATTGATTTGATGAAATGTTGATGATTTGTGGTGGATTGAGCTGCTTTTGATTTGCTAAAGTGATTGGATTTGTTTTGATGGATGGCTAGATGTGATTGAGTTGATTTGCTTTGGTGTTGATGCTGATGATTGATAGGATTTGTCTTGATGTTTGGCTTGATGTGGTTTGGTTTTGATGTTTGCTATTGCTAGGTTGATTTGTTTTGATGATTGGATTGTTTTGAATGATGATAGTGATGCTATGATGATTAGAGTGTCGACTCAATATAAGCATAAGCAAGCGTTCTTAGTATGCTCAAAGGATGTAAAACAAACAAGGTATTGGCCTTGTCAAGTCATAAACCAATGGTTGATTGTTTCATTGATAAAGATAGATAGTGTTGTCATTGTGGGGAAAGCTATATCCCTAGATCAACACAAGGATGTGGGAACGCTATATCCCATTGATGATGATTGATTGGGCTCATGACAAGATTAGAATCAAAACCTGTTGATTTGATTAGATAATGTTCCTTGATTCATTAGCTTGCTTGATATGGATTAGTGTGACTTGGATTTAAGATCATTGCTTAAATTGATTTGATTGATATGATTGGAAATGGATTGATTGAAATGGATGAATAAATGTTATTAATAGGAGGAATTGATGATGATGAGGATTTTGATTGAATGTTGAAGTGGATTGTTTTGGATGATGTGATTGGTTTTATTGCTTGGATTTTTTGTTGGATATTTGATTTTTTTGGATTTTTTGACATATTTGATTTTTTTTGGATTTTTAAAATGTTTTGGGATGTCAATGGATTTACAATTTAGGTAGCTGTTGTGCTAGATACCAATGACAAGGGAAAACCAAGTCTAGGTGCAAAGATGGATGAATGGGATTGGATGGATAAAATGATGGGCAATAAGGGATGGAAGGCTCATGATATATGGATGGATAAAAAGATAGGCCATAAAAGGGATGGATGCATGCCTCATGATGAACAAATAGGTAGGCTATAGTGGAAAGCTGATGATAAATGGATGGGGATAAGCTATAAGATGGAAAGCTCGTGATAAGGATACACCATAGTGGATGGATCATAAGGGAGCTAGGATGTGATCTCCAAAGGCTATGTCGCATAGGAAGAATAACTTGCCCCATTCTAGGTGGTAATGCTTAGGATTTTTACATGACAAAGTTCATGACCATGGGATGACATGATAGGTTTTACATGACAAGGTGTATGATAGGTGGATAATGATAATATGGATTGATGAGGAAGGTATGAGGTGTACCAAGAGATATCCAAAGCATGTTTCAAGATTTTGCCCCTATGTCGTCATCAAAATCAAAAGGTAGAAGGATGGATGAATGGATAAATGGGTTCAATAGGATAGGCTTGTTTATGTAATGGCTAAGGATGGTAGGATGGTATGGTAATAGTTTGGAAATGGATAGGATGGATGAGACAATGTGCCCCCAAGTGTAAGTGACATAGAAGATCAACCTACACATGACGCCTGTTTGCCAGGTTTTCATCATGGTACTTATCCAAGGCGCCTGTTTACCAGGTTTTCACCATTGGACAAAGGGCTTTCTCTTTACTATTTTTGATTTTTTTTTTTTCTTTTTTTTTTTTTAGATGGGTTGACAATTACACATGGCGCCTGTTTGCCAGGTTTTCACCATGGTAATGGATAGGAGGGACTCAAGTGTTTAGTGCTATGAAGGTTGGTAGTCCCGTTGGAGATGGATGTCATCGCATGGACCATGTCGTTATGCTCATAGATGTTGATAAGGGGTTGCATGGATGGGAGATGGATTAGGTAGATAGTGGATTAGGATGTGGATTATGGAAGGCTCATGCAAGGATGGATGGAAGGAAGGATAGTAGATTATGATGTGCTTATGGAAAAGGATGAAAAGTTTATGCAAAAGCATGGACCATAGGGATAGCATGGGAGAGATATGTAGGATAATGGATGGAAGATGGGGAGATGTAGTTGTGTGGAGGTGCTGCAGAGTGGAAGGGAACCATGACCAACGGTTGCACACACCGTGATAAACATTGAAGCTTTTGATGAGATGGTGGTGTAGGAAGCAATGGGGATGTTTGCTTAGGAGATGGTTGATGAAGTGATTTAAGAACCCACATAGATTTAGTATTTTTAGTGCTTTTGCTTTGCTTGTGGGATTTTTGAAAGGAATCGAAGTTTTGGATGGAAATAGGCTTTTGGATGGAGGTAGGTGATTGGGATTCTTGAGATGTGGAGGAGGATGCCTCATTTGACTTGCTAGCTATTTGCTTAGGAACCCAAACCATTTTGCTTTTGGGCTTTGCTTTTGGAGGTAAGGGTTTGGATGGTTGCTTAGATGTGGATGAGGATGCCTCATTCGCTTTGCTAGCTGTTTGCTTAGGAACCCAAACCATTTTGCTTTTGGGCTTTGCTTTTGGAGGTATGGGCTTGGATAGCTTTTTTGATTGCTTTGCTTTGGTTCTTTGCATTGATTTTTCATGTTTGTGCCCTAAGGCATGATAGTTCTTTGGATTTTTGGTAGGACTTTTAGCTTTATAGGTAGAGGCATCAAAATTTTTGCTTTTGAATCCCATGGGGTGGGTGGAGTGGATGGAATGATTGGAAGCTTTATGCTTAGGTGATGTGTGCTTTTGTTGGCCATGATTAGGGATGTAAGGATACTTATGAATGATATGTATGTTAGGTGTTGGAAGCAATGGTGGCAAGGTGGATGGAGGGATATTTGGAGTTGGTAAAAGTGGAGGCAAGGTGGATGGCGGAAGGTGTATGGTCACATGCTTTTGACATTTATAGGATGATGGAGATGGAATGGCTACATATGTTTTGGGTATATGATGGGGGGTGTGATGGAAAGTGGTAGGTTTAGGATGCATGAAAGGATTACCAACATCTTGGCCTTGTTTACCTTGGGGTGTGTATCCAAGGCCATATGAGCATGGAGGGATTTTGACATGGTTTGGCTCCAAAATACCTTGTTCATAAAGGCTTAGACCTTTACCTTGGTAGTTCATGTTTTGGAGGATGCGATTGACTATGGGACTAGATGTGTTTTGGGAACTAGACTTGAGTTCTTTATTGGATGGAGAAGATGAAATGGAGGACAATGGTTGTTGTTGTCCTAAGGAAGAACATTCATGGAGGAAGGTCGTAAGACCACTAGGACATGATGGTGGACTTGAAATGGGATCGATGGTAGATATGGAGGGAGGATCATTAGCATTGTGTTCACTAAGATCCAAGTTATTTGTTTGATCTTCTATGCTTATGTGTTCTTGAGAGGCACATGTCTCATTATGACAAGTAGATGTTTGCTCATTATGGATAGGGCTAGATGGCAGATGACTAGGAGCAATTTGGATGTCTTGCTCATGGATAGATATAGGATTATGGATAGAATCAAGGTGCTTTTTAATAGGTTCTTCATCATAGATATCATCTTGATCATGAGATAGATAAAGTTTTGCCAAATGAATCATCATGGTTTTCATGATCTTAGCTAGAACCTTGATCATAACTATGAGCAAAAATAGGATTAAGTGGGCTATAAAAGGGATAAATTTGCTCATGAATGAGGTCATGGTGATGGCTAACAGCTTGAGGGCAACCCATAAGTAGGTCATGGATAGGTGGAACTTAGAGGTGCTTTGATCTTGATTAAGATTAAGGTTCAATATTTCCACATGTTTAAGATTATGTTCTTGACATACCTCTTGACTTTGGATGGAAGTGGAAGGTTCTTGAGTGGACTTGATAGGCTCTTGATAGTTATCAACATGAAGGCATGATGGCTCTTGACTTAGGCTTGTGGTTGGAGACTCTTGAATAGACTTGTTGGCTTGTAGGTCACATGATGGGCTTAAAGGGCTAGGTATGTTAATGGAAGCCTCTTGAAGAGGCTCAAGGATATGTGAACCACATGATGAGATTATAGGATTGGACATGACCTTTGGAAGTTCATTGGTAGGCTCATGAATTGGTGTTTGACATGGGGGTAGTCTATTCCTAGCTAGTAGCCAATGGATCACATCCTTTGCAAGTGTATGGGTTGATGGGAAATATAATGGATGGATGATAATGGTAGATGGTGTTGGATTAGGATTAGGACGAGGATTAGGTTGAGAGCTAATTGGATTGGATGGATTAGGATTTGGACTAGATGGGGGTGATGATGTGGCACGATTTCCCATTATAGGTGGGTACACCTTGTAAACAATTGAGACAAATATTGGACATTGATTTGTATTATGGCCTTTGGTCCTATGGTATGCACAATAATTATGTTCATCATATGGACTTTCTTCACATGGTTTGACTTTAGGAAGTTCAATGAGTTTTGCTTCAAGCATCCTTTGTAAAACTCTCTCAGCCGCATCCTTTGGTGAACGATTAGAATGACATGGTGAGGAAGGTAATGAAGGGCTTGGTGGTTTGGAAGGTAAAGGGATCAATGGACTATGATTGGGATCACAGGGTGGTGTTGGGATAGGACTTGTTGGTTCATGTGATGGCCACTCTAGATTGGTATCTCCCTTGTCAAAGGTTATCGGATCTTGCATAGGATAACTTGGGCTTGTTTGATTTATGTACAAGGGGCCATTGGGATTTGCATGTGTTTCTTGTTGTAGAGGTGGACTTAGGTCTATCAATGGTGCTTGGTGTTCTTGTTGAAAATGTGTACTGGGACTTGTTTGATTTATGTACAAAGGGCTATTTGGACTTGCATGTTGTTCTTGTAATATCACTTGATTGCTTTGCGGATGGGCTTGGTAGTGCATTGGAATGTCAGCATGAGGGATTGGATAATGTTGAGGTGGAGGTTGATATGTTGATGTGGCATTGACTTGGTGGATAGGTGGATTAAGTTGATAGGAAGTGGATGGATATGACATGTGGCTATAAGGTGGATTAGGTTGGTATGGAATGACTAAGGATTGTTGTACTTGTCGAGCTTGACTAGTGGCTAAAAGGTGTTGAACTTGGGCTATGAAGTGTTGCAGTTGAGGTGATTGGCTTGCATGGGGTTGAGCTCTTTGGAGGAAGAATTGTAATGTTTTAATGGCATCTTGGTTGAGGGGTTGTGATCCTTGATAAAGATTTTGGAGGAATCTTTGGAATTTGATTTCTAGGTCCTCTAGTGTAGACATGTTGTCACCAAGTGTTTGTCTTAAGTCCCTTTAACAAGTGCTTGTTTAGGGATTTGGATGATGATGTGGCTTGTTTGGATGACTTGGCTATGTTTGGGATGAAAGTGATTGGGTTTGAATGTTATTGGAAGAATGTGCAGGATGACTTGTCTTTATGTGTTTTGGTGTTTAGAGATTGATGTGGCAATATTCAAACAAATGATTATGCATATACACACATGAATCACTCACGCAAGACACATAAGCAAGTTTTAGTTTGGAAGAATGTGATGATGGTTAAGCAAGCACATGAAGACAATTCAACAAGTCCTAGTTAAGGCAAGGCCACTATCACAAGGAGGTTCTAGTGAAAATCTGGGGGACCGGCACCCCACGAGCATCCAGCAAGCCACTTAAGACTTTAACTAACCCTACTAGGAGTTTTAATATACACAAAGGTACACCTCCTTTCGAGTTAGCACTGTATGGTGAGCGCTAATACCGGTTAGACTTGGCTTTCGCCTTATCCTCTAATTTTATAGCGGACCAGATGAAAGTACTGCTTGAGGTCGTTCCCTTGGGGTGGATACCAAGGCAGGCCTCTCTAAGGCTAAATAAAAGCAACACAAGTAAATGTTTTTGATCTCCAAGTTCATGTTGGGATGTGAGGAGAGAGCATACACATTTACTTGGTCACACTCGCATGGGGTTCATTAACCTTAGAAATTCCATGTGTGGAAGACAATTCAAGCACTTGTTTATTTTAAAGCCCAAATCCAAATGTGATGAAAGACAATGGTTCGTTTTAGCCCAATGTTTTGATGTGAATTTGCAAACAATTGTTCGTTTTATGCCCAAAATCCAAATGTGTTTGCAAACAAGATTATAAGATGAAAGATTAGAATGAGTGCACCTGATACAATCGCTTTCCAATTTGCTGTAGATGTTGATGCCAATGCTGCTCCAGCTCCTTAGATGCCTCTACAAGTCACCCATTCCAAAAAGAAACAAGTAAACTTGCAAAGAAGATGATTACATGAAAAATATAAAATCCAAAAATTCTGATGAAAATGATCTGATATAGAAAAATAGATTGCATAAACAGAAAGATCAGATGATTCTAGGCAATTTGAGAAAAAGTTTCGCTGAAAAATGATCAAAATTGCTCAAGTTATGCTCAAATGAAGTTTGCAATGAACCTAAACTTTGACTGATAAAAAAGCCTAAAAAATAGTATAGTCACCTGATAAAAGTGGTACAGTTGTGAAGCTTGTCCTCCCAGCTTTCCAACGAGTCCTTGTTTGTGCGATTTGGCCTCCGTATGTGAAAGTTATGATAGAAATACCAAGATGCACAATGACAGCAAGCAGAAGTAAGTTACAGTTGCCAGATGCGACATACTGTTGATCAGAGGCGATCTGTATTTGCGACAGGTGGGATCTTGCAGATCAAATGCGACATGAAAAATACTAGATGCGGTTCCTGTAGGCTTATAAGCGATGAAGAAAAGCCAAAAGCGACCGATTTGGGCCTATAAGCGACCTGTATCTGCAAAACACAGTCAAAACCCTATCCTGCACAGGCGATCACTGTCAGTTCATAAGCGATCCCTATTAGTTCAAAAGCGACCACTGTTCAATCAAAAGCGATCCGCATCAGGTTTAAGTGACCACTGTTAGTTCAAAAGTGATCTGAATAGATGCAGAAGCGATCACTGTTAGTTCAAAAGCGTTGCGAAGAAAACCTAAGCGATCACTGTTAGGCCATAAGCGACAAACACAGTTTAAAATTGACAACTAGCAGCGAAAACACATAGGCGAGTTCTATTGGGATAAAAGCAATGCATTTCATACCTTAGGCGATCACTGTCAATGTAAAAGCGATCCATAAAACGATAGATGCGACCGATCCCAGTGTAAAAGCGACGCGGATATGCAGAAAGCGGCAGATTTTTGCTCATAAGCGATGCAAAAATGGATGGAAGCGACAAGTAATAGCTTATATGCGACTAACAGAAGCCCAAAAGTGAGACATAATAGCCCAAAAGCGATCTGGAGAGTTTCAGGAGACAGAATGCAAATGTTAACCATAAGCGACCAATTTTACCAGATGCTATCAGTTTTTGTTCAAAAGCGAGCACTGTTTGTTTAAAAGCAGACCAATTTTGACCATAAGCGACTGCTATTTGCCCAAAGGCGAGCTGATTTAGCCCAGGCGAATGCTGTTTGATCAGAAGCGACCTGAATTACCAGAAGCACATTGTTGCAGTCCGGTTGTTGTTTTCTTCACCAAACGCTCCATTTTTCATCAAATTTAGGCAAATTTGTACTCAAAGTTTATGGAAATAGCCTCCTGGACGCAATGGTGAGGTTAGATTTGGGCTAAGAGATCATCTACATACATATTTAGCCAAATCTTTGCAAACTAGGGTTAGAAAAATGCAAATTTTTGCTACAAAAGCTTGCAAAAATGAAAGATTGGCGCTCCAAGAGATCTAAACTTCATAAAAATAACTCAAATAAGAGAAGTTAATCAAGGACGTGAGTCCCACCGGGTGTGCCAAAATGTGATAGGTGAAAAGTCAGGTTTAGCAGATCAGACATAGTCATGAAGCCCTAACCCTACCATCATCAAGGAATCTAATCGAAATGAAATCAAAGAACAATGCAATTCAAGCATAACATCACCTAGACCGTGCGATTCCTTGTTTGAGGGATGTGGATTGCTTCTTCAACAATGAACAATTGCAAAGCTGAAAGTTGCCATGATGAATGATAAAAGCTCAATTGGATGCTCAGATGCTCAAGATGATAATGTAGGTGCTATATGATTGCTGGATCCCCCCTCTCATATGGAATGAGAGGGTGTTTATATAGGACTCAACCAAGATCAATCAACGGTGGAGATTTAGAGGCTATGTGAATGGCTAGGATTGAAAGATACTAAATTTAGGTTCCATTAGTTGTGCATGTGAAGGATATGAGTGAAAGTTGTCTTACAACACATGATTGACTGGATAAGTGTTGGAATGTGATGAAAGATGAGTGTTTAATTCAAATAAAATATTTGAATTAGTTGGGATATGAGTTGGATATTAATTAAATAAATTAAATTTATTTAATTAATAGGATAAATGAATAAAATGGGATAAGATATGATGTGGAAATTAATTAAATAAATAAAATTTATTTAATTAATTGGGATGAGCATAGGATAAATAGGATTATGATGTGGAATTAATTAAATAAATAAAATTTATTTAATTAATTGGCTAAGTAGGATGAGAATGGGATTAAATGGGATTTAATTAAATAAATAAAATTTATTTAATTAATTGGCTTAATGGATTAGGGAAATTAGGACAAAATGCTACAAGATGTCTAGGATAATATTTTAAGAAGGTGTTGCTAGTCATGGACAAATTTGGGTGTCTACAAAGAATTAAAGGATGAGGATATTATAGATAAGATACTCAGAACTCTTCCCAAATCTTATAGTCACAAGGTATATGCCATTGAGGAGTTGCTTGATATGGGAAAGCTTTCAAAAGATCAATTGCTTGGAAAACTGACTGCTTTTAAGATAAGAGAGTTTGGTACTATTGATGGCTCTGTGAAAACTGAGACTACTTTCAAGGCCAAGGAAGAAACTAAGACTACTAGATTAGAGAAATATGTTGTGGAATCAGATGAAGAAGACTTTGTAGAGCTTGAGGCAAAATTTGCAAGTAGAATGAAAAGAGCTAGTAGAGGAAAGTTCAAAGGTAAGTTACCTTTCAAATGCTTCAATTGTGGTAAAATTGGTCATTATGCTTCAAGATGTCTTGACAGAGCCTTGAAAATTAATGAAAGTAAAGGAAATATGGTAAGAAAGAGTTACTATGTTAGAGATGATGATGGTGTAATTGATGATGAACCTAATTCTGATGATTGCAATAGTAGTGAATGCTTCTTCATTGCACTTAGAGAAGAACCAATTTCTACTATTCTTGCAAGCTGTGTGAAGGAAGAAAGTCCAAGAGAGTTTTCTGCATTTCATGTTGAAAAAGGAAGATGAATTGATCATTGACAATGGATGTTCAAACCACATGATTGGAGACAAAAGTACGTTTGTTAAGTTTGAAAAGTATGATGGAGGACTTGTTAGGTTTGGTGATGATGCAGCTGGTAAGATTTGTGGAAAATGATCTTTTACTTTTGATGGAAAGCATAATAAAGATGATGTTCTTTATGTCAAGGGTCTAAAGCATAATCTACTAAGTGTTGGACAAATGTGTGACAAAGGGTATAATCTTGTGTTCAAGGACAATGGGTGTAAGATACAGAAGAGCTCCGGAACCCTAATTGTTGTTGGTAAAAAGACTCATGGCAATGTTTATCACTTGAAAGGTGCTAAAAATTGTTGTTGTTGACTAAGACAAATGAAAGTTGGCTATGGAATAGGAGAATGTGTCACATTAACTTCAATTATCTGGTGAAAATAAGCACTATTCAAGATGTAAGAGACCTGCCCAAGATTGTGAATCCTACCAATATTATATGCAAAGAATGTCAGTTTGGGAAGATGACAAAAACCACTTTCAAAAGCAAAGAACAATCCTCTACCGGTTTGCTAGAGCTGGTGCATACAGACCTATGTGGTCCCAAAAGAACAAGAAGTCTGCAAGGTGAAAGGTATTTCATGCTCCTTATTTATGATTTTTCAAGAATAACTTGGGTTACTTTCCTTAGAGAAAAAGCAAAAGCTTTAGATAAGTTCAAGGAATTCAAAGCTATGGTTGAAAATGAATTGGATTTGAGAATCAAATGCTTAAGATTAGACAGAGGTGGTGAGTTTACCTCAAATGAGTTCAATGCTTTTTGTGAAGAACATGGAATAAAGAGACAATTGTTTGCTCCCCGGACTCCTCAACAAAATGGAGTGGTTGAAAGGAAGAATAGAATTGTTCAAGAAGCTACCAAAATAATGATAAAAGAAGTAGACCTTCCAGAAGTGTACTGGAAAGAAGCAATATATACTGTTGTCTACATTCATAATAGAGTGCAAATCAGAGCAGAAGAAATAAAGACACCTTATGAGTTGTGGTATGGTAGAACTCTTATTGTAAAATACTTCAAGGTTTTTGGAAGCAAATGTTACATCAAAAGAGATGAAGAATTAGGAAAGTTTGATGCTAGATGTGATGAAGGCATAATCCTTGGGTACTCCACTAAGAGCAAGGCTTAATGGTGCTATAACAGAAGACTGAGAAAGATCATTGAAAGTACAAATGTGACGGTAGATGAAGACATCCAACCAGATGGATATTGATGCAGAGCATCTAGGACAGCAGCAGCATGGTTCATAACTCCACATGCAAAGGCTCTCAAGCTTCACTGTTTTCTCACTGAGATCAGACTTCTCTTAATGAAGGCTTAACCCAATCAATAACTTGTTCATGACACAAGAGTGAGTGGCTTCATGACACTTACCTCAGGGTGTCTAACTCCATACAATGTTTCCATATAACCCACTATGTAGGGTCTGTAGGACAGCAGCCTCATTAACTGTCGAACTTTGCTATTCCATCAGGATAACAACCACAACAACCTCCTTGGGATGATCTCCCTCTAACACAACTCCCTCTTATTCAACATGCCAACTCTATAACACACCAAACACCTAATGTCTCCATTGACAAAGCAATATCATATTAGACACATGTAATGTCTTCCTTGACAAACATGACAAACAAACTTAGTTGTTGTTGTCCTTCTCTAAATTCCTAACTATGGTTCTGCAGGGTCTTTCACATGCCCAAACTCACCCTACACCATTCTCCTACCTCTACAACCTATACAAACCTCTACCCCAACTATTCTACCTTCCATTCCACTGATCACAAATAGAAAAGATCAGTGGAATGAAGGAAAATCCATCGATCTACTCAGAAGAAGCCCTAAACTAGGTTTTAGGACAGTCAGTAGTAAATTAACAATTTCTTCCTCCTAATGCAATGTCAAACCTCCAAACAACTTGTAAAGGATAGATAACTCTCCCTATTAATCAACCATCACAAACACCTTCCACCACCAAGCCGTACAAGTATGGATCAAATCATAAAATAGTGAATTTCTTGACTATTAACAGCAAATTTAATATAGTCTGAGGCTAAACAGTGATTTCTCCCTCCTAGATCATTTTCAAGACTCCAAATAAGATCCAAAGCCAAGCTATTTCAATCCTCTAACATCCCATTGGGCTCTTGTGCTATGAAAAATCCGTACAAGCGCAGGTACAGTAGGAAAATAGTAACAAAAACACAAAAAATCAGGAAAAAGCAAAAAAAATAGTGATCTTTGTTATTTCCTTGTAATCCATCGAATGTCTCCTCACAATAATGCTTGGTAGGATTCAAATAAACCTCATACCTGCATGAAGTCATTGGGGTTCAAGATAACTGCCCAAAACCATCGTGCTTTTTCCCAATTTCTAACTGTTGCTATAAAGATTGTTTTAGAAACTGTCCAATCTTGGACTTCATCGACAGTTTTTGTGTTAAATGATGTTTTCAAACCTTTTGATGACCTTAGACAAGGTTCTTGCATACCTTTAAAACCTATGACATGCCTTTAAAGGCTACAAACACTAAGACTTTAAAGACTGTCCTAAATGCGTCTACAAAGGCTTACATAAAAGACTATAGCAATTACCTATTACAACATGACTGTCCCACCTAGGACTTATAACATAGCAATAGATTCTTTTCGACATTTGGACATAGTCCAACCACAAGCATGGCTTTCAAGCCTTATACAACATGTAAATGGTCTTAAAGACCTTATTGAACAAAACAAGACAACTTGTAACTCAACCCCATCTTAGATGTCTTGGTGCTCCTGCACCATACTCCCCAGCATGATGAAAACTCTTGTCCCAAGAGTTAGGGGATCTACTCCAAACATTCTTCAACCTTGTAGGAATGTTCCTCTGATGAGGAAACATGAACTCTCCAAGAGTTATCTTCCTCCTTCTCCAACCTGCATGGCTCCTATAAACAGTGTTAGTACAATAAAACTTGTTGTGGTGTCCTTGTCTAGGACCTTACTGCTGCCATGCTGCTGTTCTTCTCAACTAGAGGTTCTGATTCATTCCTCCCTATACCATCTACTGTTTGCCTTCCTTCTTCTGACTCCTTATAGGGCAATCAATGTCCCCAATCTTGACATAACTCAAGTCCCAAGCTTGCTGCTCTTTAGGACTATCATCCACCTTCTGTTGCAACTGTTCCTGCTGCTTGCAATCATCCTTAACCTGCATACTCAATTGTAGTTTCTCTCCTAAACAAATAGTGACATGTTCCTTCTCTTCACAAGGTAAAGGTATTAGTTTGAACTTCTTACCATCTTTGTGCACCACATAGGTATTAGTATACCCATCATGAATTGTTCTTCTCAAATGTTGCCATGGTCTACCCAAAATTATATGTCCACATGTCATTGGAATAACATCACACAAAACATAGTCTTGATATGGACCAATAGTAAAATCAACATATGCCTTCTTAATAACCATTACCTACTACTCTTGACTCATCCAAGTGACATTGTAGGGACTAGGATGATTAAAAGTTTTCAATCCCAACTTATGCACCATTTCCCAAGAAACTAGATTATCATGAGAACCTGAATCTACAATCAATTTGCATATCTTTCCATGGCTTAAACAATTAGTTCTGAAAATAGATACCTTTGGTGGTTGCTACAATTTGCCTCTTTCCACCATGAGCATTTCTCCAACCATCATTTGAGAGGCTGACGACATTTTTGGTTCTTTTGGCTTCTCCTCCTCTTGTGCCAAGTGAACTCTTCTATCTTTGGTCTTGTCAACACCATCCTTCTTAGGACAGTTGAAAAATGTGTGTCCCACCTCATTGCAATGATAACATCTACCTGTGAACACTCCTCTATCTGATCCAAATCTACCTCCACCTCTATATCCACCTCTCTAATCTACAGAAGACTCCTTACCTTTCTCATTGCTGTTCTGAACTTCAGTAGTAGGTCTGCCCCTACCTCTGTTTCCTCTTCCACTTCCTCCTTGCCTTTCTTGCTTCCTCTTTACCCTCTCTTCAGTCCTGATGGCTAACTGACAACATTCTCCAAGTGATTTTGGTACTGCCAAACAAATCTCATCTTGCAAGTTATACCTAAGCCCATTAAGGTATCTTGCCACTTTCTCTTCTTCATCTTCCAATCCTCCTCTAATACTAAGCTTATGGAATTGCTCAGTATAGGACATAACATCCATGTCCTTCTGCTTCAGATTCTACCTCATCCTCTTTGTCTGAATGGAGTAATCAGATGGAAGGAATTGATCCTTCATCATATCCTTCATCCTACTCCAAGAAGTGACTCTTGCTACACCTCTAGCCACTCTTTCTGTCTGCACACTACTCCACCATGTAAGTGCTATTCCTCTCAATTTTGTTTTTGCAAACTTGATCTTCTTCTCATCATTCATCTCCTCATACTCAAAAAAAATTTCCAGGGCATCTATCCACCCTAACACCTCTTCACTATCCATCTTCCCTTGATAGATAGGTAACTCTATGTTTGCCTTTGTCCCACTTCCTTGGATTGCCTTCAGCAATCTCACAAACTTCTTTTCTTCAGCATCCAACTCATCCTTAGGAGGATTCTCATCAGCATCCTCATCTCCTTCTGAATCATTTTGTTCATCCTTTCTAGGATTCTTCTCCAATGCTTCCAATCTAGCCAAGATTGATGCATTCTCCCTTCTTACTTGCCTCAACTCTCTTTCCCTGGCAGCATCCTGATCTCTTCTGTCCCTCAACTCCTTTTCTCTAGCCTCTAAGGCTTCTCTCAACTCATTATTCTCCCTAGCCATTTAATTCTTAGGAGGCATCCTTTCACCTCTCACAAACTCTTACTATTTCACAAGATCCTTTACTCCCTCAAGGACCTACTAGTGGCTTTGATACCACAAATGATTGAGAGCATCTAGGACAGCAGCAGTATGGTTCATAACTCCACATGCAAAGGCTCTCAAGCTTCACTGTTTTCTCATTGAGATCAGACTTCTCTTAATGAAGGCTTAACCCAATCAACAATTTATTCATGACACAAGAGTGAGTGGCTTCATGACACTTACCATAGGGTGTCTAACTCCATTCAATGTTTCCATACAACCCACTATGTAGGGTCTGCAGGGCAGCAGCCTCATTGACTGTCAAACTTTGTTGTTCCATCAGGATAATAGCCACAACAACCTCCTTGGGATGATCTCCCTCTAACACAACTCCCTCTTATTCAACATGCCAACTCTATGACACACCAAACACCTAATGTCTCCATTGACAAAGCAATATCATATCAGACACATGTAATGTCTTCCTTGACAAACATGACAAACAAACTTAGTTGTTGTTGTCCTCTAAATTGCTAACTATGGTTCTGCAGGGTCATTCACATGCCCAAACTCACCCTACACCATTCTCCTACCTCTGCAACCTATACAAACCTCTATCCCAACTATTCTACCTTCCATTCCACTAATCACAAATAGAAAAGATTAGTGGAATGAAGGAAAATCCATCGATCTACTCAGAAGAAGCCCTAAACTAGGTTTTAGGACAATCAGTAGTAAATTAACAATTTCTTCCTCCTAATGCAATGTCAAACCTCCAAACAACTTGTAAAGGATAGATAACTCTCCCTACTAAACAACCATCACAAACACCTTCCACCACCAGGCCGTACAAGTACATATCAATGCATAAAACAACAAATTTCTTGACTGTTAACAGCAAATTTAATATAGTCTAAGGATAAATAGTGATTTCTCCCTCCTAGATCATTGTCAAGACTCCAAATAAGATCCAAAGCTAATCTATTTCAATCCTCTAACATCTCATTGGGCTCTTGTGCTATGACAAATCCGTACAGGCGCAGGTACGGCAGGAAAATAGTAACAAAAACACAGAAAAGCAGGAAAAAGTAGAAAAATAGTGATCTTTGTTATTTCCTTGTAATCCACTGAATGTCTCCTTACAATAATGCTTGGCAGGCTTCAAATAAACCTCATACCTGCATGAAGTCATTGGGGTTCAAGATAACTGCCCAAAACCATCGTGCGTTTTCCCAATTTCTAACTGTTGCTATAAAGATTATTTTAGAAACTGTCCAGTCTTGGACTTCATCGATAGTTTTTGTGTTAAATGATGTTTTCAAACCTTTTGATGACCTTGGACAAGGTTCCTCCATACCTTTAAAACCTATGACATGCCTTTAAAGGCTACAAACACTAAGACTTTAAAGACTGTCCTAAATGCCTCTACAAAGGCTTACATAAAAGACTATAGCAATTACCTATTACAACATGATTTTCCCACCTAGGACTTATAACATAGTAATAGATTATTTTTGACATTTGGACATAGTCCAACCACAAGCATGGCTTTCAAGCCTTATACAACATGTAAATGGTCTCAAAGACCTTATTGAACAAAACAAGACAACTTGTAACTCAACCCCATCCTAGATGTCTTGGTGCTCCTGCACCAGATATGAGTCAGATGAACCTGCTGATATAGAAAAGGTTGAAAAGGCAAAGAAAAGGAAGTTCATACTGAAGAACAATTTTCTCCAGGAGAAGAAGAAACTCAATCTAAGGCTCCAGTAAGAACTCCTAAAACTCTAAGGTATGTGCAAAGAGATCATTCTGAAGATCAGATTATTTGGTGACAAAAGGAAAAGTGTGATGACAAGAAGTAGGATTGTAGAGGAACAAGTAAATCTATGTCTACTTTCAAAAGTGGAACCTAAAACAGTAAATGAAGCATGCAATGATGAGTATTGGGTCAAGGCAATGAAAGAAGAACTACTACAAATTGAGAAGAACAAGACCTAGGAACTTGTCCCCAGACCTGCAAACAAGAATGTGATTGGAACAAAGTGGGTTTTCTGGAATAAACTGAATGAAGTTGGAGAAATTGTGAGCAACAAGGCAAGACTTGTATGTAAAGGCTACTCCTAAGTTGAAGGAATTGATTATGAAAAGAGCCATGCTCTAGTGGTAAGAATGGAAGCTATCAGACTATTTTTGGCATTTGCAGCACACAAAGACTTCAAGGTATATTAGTTGGATGAGAAATCTACCTTCTTGAATGGTGAGTTAGAAGAAGTCTACATAGAGCAACCGGATGGGCTCCAGTTATCAAACAAACCAGACATGGTTTATAAGTTGAAGAAGGCCTTGTATGGATTGAAGAAAGCTCCCAAAGCTTGGTATGCAAGACTAGATAAGTATCTATTGTAGCAAGGTTTTAGTAAAGGGTCCACAAATAGTAATTTGTATATCAAGGTAAGAAAAGATCAAATCTTGATTATTGAAGTTTATGTAGATGATATCATATTTGGTGGAAATGAAGAGATGTGCAAGAATTTTGTAAATGAAATGCAAAAAGTGTTTGAGATGTCTATGTGTGGTGAGATGAATTTCTTCCTTGGACTACAAATCAATCAGACAAACAAAGTCATTTTCATTTCTCAATCAAAGTATGTCAGGGAATTGTTGAAGAAGTTTGGAATGGAAGACTATAAACTGGTATGCACTCCTATGGTTACTAGTTGTAAACTAAGCAAGAATGATGAATCTCCTAAGGCTGATAAAAGTAAGTACAAATCAATGATTGGAGGACTGCTTTACCCGACTGCTACTAGACTCGATATCATGCATACAGTCTACCTTGTGGCCAAATTTCAATTAGATCCCAGAGAATCACATGTGATGGCAGTAAAAAGGATATTTAGGTACTTGAAGGGCATTCCTGATCATGGCTTGTGGTACCCCAAGAACAATGATTTTTCCTTAAGTGCATATAGAGATGCAGATTGGGCTAGATGTGTTGATGATAGGAAAAGCACAAGTGGAGGTGCATTCTTCCTTGGAGATAGGATAGTATCCTAGCATAGCAAGAAACAAGAATTAGTCTCATTATTTACTCCAGAAGCAGAATATATTGTTCCAGTATCATGTTGCACTCAGGTGCTCTGGATGAAGCAGACCTTGAAGGATATCAAAGTCAAGTTTGATGGGCCAATTCCTATTCTTTGTGATAACACAAGTGCCATAAATATTTTAAAGAATCTATTGATGCATTCAAAGACAAAGCACATTTCAGTCAAGTATCACTTTTTTAGGGAGAAATTTGCAGAGAATGAGGTAAATCTTGAGTTTGTGCCTACAAAAGATCAAGTTGTTGATATATTCACTAAGGTTGTTCCAAAAGACAATTTGAGTACCTCTGGGAGAAATTAGGGGTTATTGCCCCTCCTTCCTTGAACTAGATGAATAAGGAGGTGCATCAGTCTAGTGTGCTTCAAAATACATTTCTTTTTTTGGACTGGTGTTGGAGGATACCTCTCAGGGGGAGCAGGGAGTGGTTTGAGATGATTGTTGCACTCAAGGGGAGTAAAGAATAGTTTTAGACTGATTAGAGAAGTATTGTGCAAGTATGTGAAGTAGAAGAGATGTGAATCCCTTTTCCATTGATGTCAAAGGGGGAGAGATCTATCATGTGAAAAACTCAGGGGGAGTAAGAGTGCAGAGGTGTAAAAGAAAGGAGTGTTGATAGAGAATTGTGCCTTGATGATAGAACATGTTTTTCACATCATATGTTGCCATCAATGACAAAGGGTGAGATTTTTGTAAGTATGTGCTAACTAGTGTTGTCATTGATGTCAACATGTTTGTGTTGTCATTGGTGCCAATTGTATCTTTTGTTATTGTTACTTGTTCATTGATTGAAGAATATTGTCTGAGTATTTTGCTCCACATTTTCTCTGATTGAAGACCAGAGTATGAGCTTTAGATATGATTTAGAGAAGTGTCTAAAGATGTTGAATCAAGAATTTCATGGTCTGGATCACTGTGCAGAAAAAGTTTTATTCATCAGTGTGAAGACTGTGCCTAGCAAGGTTTGCAAAGTGACAGGGAGAAAGTGTTTTTCTATGCATTTCTCCATAGATTGGATTTTGTCTTTACGGTTATGGAATTAAGCTAATAAGATCCTTAGTCATCTTCAATCAAAAGGATTTGTCATTTGGTGCTCTGAAAGGCAAGTTAATGACTAGCAGATTTTGACACTATCTGATAAGAAGTAGTCTGTGATATGTTCTTCAAGTGATATATGTTGTGTTCAAGTGAGATCTGTTGTGGTTGGATTTGTTGGCTACTAAGTGACTCTATGCTATTTGTAGATGTCTCCAGAATGTGTTGAAGATCTTGCAAGCATGTTTCTGTGTTCTTGATATGTGAATAAACTCTAGCCAACCTAGTTTGTCACACTTGTTGCGGAGGTGATTTGTGGATTGTGAAAGTGTGTACAAGCATGTGAGGATGTATTTGGGTTTGATCTAAGCCATGATGTGTTCATCCTTCATTCATTTACCCCACAAATTTTTTTAGGTCTAGTCCTAATTTGATCTATGTATGTATGCCAACCTTGGAGAAAGTTCCAATGGTTGTCGAATGTAATGCCAACCTTGATGTTCATTCCAAGGTTGATGATAGGAATAAATGCATGTAATGAATTCATGTTGGAGGTGTGATTGTGTAAAGATGTGAAGATAAGTGTGAAGTGTAAAAACAGAGCAGAGCAGAGGAGATACATTGTACTTCAATGGAACTGAACTTAGGCATGGTGTAGATGCTACTAAATTAGTTCACCCTTTGGTAGTGAGCAATCCCCAGCAGTGAGTCAACCCTTGGCAGTGAGCCACTTTTGATATTCAGTATTGTTACTACATTATATTGTGAGCTAACACTCACCATGGTTTTTCTCTGTTTAGGATTTTCCATGTAAAAATCTAGTGTTCATGTGTGTATGGTGTTGATGTGTTCATGTTTTGATTATGCTATTCATGTTTAATATTCATAATAGTATAAGAAAATAAGTTAAGTGATTGTGAAATTAATTTTGGTTTAAAGAAGTTAAAGTTTTGATACAACTGATTCACCCCCCTCTGAGTTGTCTTGTGCCTTTCATCAAAATCCAACCCCACCTCCATAGAGGACTTTATATAAAAGGATGTGCACTAGCTCAAGAGATAAACCATCCCACCTCATGATGAGGGCTTTTTGTAAAAGGATGCAAACTAGCTCAGGAGATACATCATCCCTCCTCACAAAGAGGGCAATTTGTTTTTTATAAAAGGATGTGTACTCACACCAGAGATACAACATCCCTCTTCATGGAGAGGGCAAAAACATGCTTTGTCAATGTCAAAATAATCAAGCAGATACCATTATATATGCCCCCACCTTAAGGTTGTTGATGTCGCTTACCGATATCAAACACATTAAGGTAGAGAGAAAACACGCAAAGGAACAAGAGCTCTTGCAAAGCCCGTGCCTTCGAAGGTGACATGTGCCATGATCGCCAAATGTTCCCACAAACACATCGATAAAATTTGATAAGATAAGATAACAAGAGATAAGGTTAGAACATGTTATTCTAAGATAACAACCAAATCAAATCATGAAATATATGCATAAATCATTTATCAAAGACCAAGGCTACACTTACAGGTTCAGATCCGAGTATAGCCATTGGGCTTATACTACAGGTACCTCAGAATCGAGTG
The DNA here is from genome assembly GCA_027924645.1 of Cunninghamia lanceolata. Taxonomy (NCBI): domain Eukaryota; kingdom Viridiplantae; phylum Streptophyta; class Pinopsida; order Cupressales; family Cupressaceae; genus Cunninghamia; species Cunninghamia lanceolata. Next base: position 183,313 of record BSBN01000274.1, read on the forward strand.
TAACAACAAGGTGAGATACAAAATAGTCCAAAGTGCATGGAGCAACTATATTGCAAATGTTTATTAGAAGAGATAAGACAACATGATGCATCACATGGAGTGATTCTACTAGTCAAGCGTCGGATAATATATATATATACACCCCATCTTCATATATGGATTGGGTCCATTTTTACTTACTCGCTGGAGGGACACACGGTCTGTATTAGTATTTATTTGTTTTCATTATCTGTTGACTAGGTAGAACCACTAAAGAAGGTAAACAATAAAAATGAGAGAGGAGAAACAAGTTCCATCAAAACACCACATAGTAGGATGCCCCCAAGATATCAATGTAGTGATATGCCCCTACGACACACAACAATAAAATAGAGGAGAGAAGAATAGAATAATGATGAAAAAAATAGAAGAATGGTCACAATGGAGGCGGTCTCCCAGTATCCTTGACCTTACAAGAGTATCAAGGGTCATCCTAGGAGACCTAAACAACACATAACACATCATGGGAGAACATAACACATAGGAGAAGGCCACGTAAGCAAGCAAAGGTATGCTATGATAAAGGTGGCCAAAAGGGTTAGAAATACTTACCTATTTACACAACCAAACTAGCAGTTGTCGTCGAGAAACTAATCTTCCTCCCAATCTTGAATACAAGAGGAAATAAGCACATAAGGAACAACTGCCTAACTTAGATCATCATCCTATAATTCTTTGACCTTAAGCTCTTCTCTAGTTTGTTCGATGTCATGTGGTGGAATTGTCTCTTGTTGAGGTGTTGGTTTTTGAGCTAACACTTGTCATCTCTTGCTCCATTCTCTTTCTTGTCTATTCCTTATTATTTTGTTGGTGATGCTTGCAAAACTTTTGTCATGATTTTCTATATTCTTCGACATCTCAGAGGAGGAAGCTTGTGATAAATTAACCTTTTGTGATGAAATGTTTTGTTCTTTATGAGTATCTGTCAATCCTTGTAAGGATGACGATAGAGGAATCTCAACAAAGACTCCCTTACCTCTCGCTCTAGGGGGTTCTTCCAATTCATGTAGTTCTTTACTTATGATTTGTTTGGGAGGAGGTCCAGCCAGTTTTGGTAACAATTTTTCTTTGTATCGTTGGTATCCCAAGAATATTTAATCTTGTCATGGTTCAGGAGTTTCAGTAGGTCGTGGCCAAAAGTAATCAAGATTGAATTTTTTTCAAGTAACCATAGGTTGCCACTTACTATGATGAATAGTATGCATGCTTCCATGGAGAGGAAATTTTAGACATTTGTGAATTGTTGAGGGAACAGCTTTCATGACCTTGAGCCATGGATGGCCTAATTCTATATGGAAGAGGTCAGATGTAGGTATGATATCAGATAATTGTTCCAAAGCTTTATCAAATACCGTGATCAATAAAGTAATCTTCCCTATGGCCAGGAGGAAAGTTCCAATATGTGTTTTAATCATCATGTCAGTTGGTTCATAAGATTCTTGCATCAAATCATGTGAATAAAGGAACTCTTCAATAGCCACATTAGTCATACAGTTAGGATCAATAAGGGCTTCTCTTGTAGGATTATTCATTACTTTCACCATGATGTAAATAGGCCCTTCAATGCTTCCAATTGTTCTATCATGTGGTGTAAAGACTAATTCAGCTTCAGGAGTCTTCCTCTTCATATAAACTCTAAGAAGGACCATAGTATTTCTGTGATGAGAAGCCATGTATGTGAGATTATTTTGCACCAAAGCACTTGTTTGAGGAAATTAGCTTTTTAAAGAGCAAAACACACAAATTTCACAACAAACCAAGTGGGTAAGATGGAAATAGTGCTACACAACAAGGAAAGATGAGTGATTTGAAAGTTTGCTTGAAGAAGTTTGAAGAAAGTCTATAAAACCCTTAGTGTTGAAATTCATAATGTGTAATTGCAAAAGGTGAAAGTTTCAATGCTAGGGAACACTACACTTCAAAATCATATTTGAATGAATGTTGAAAAGGAGTAGCAAAATCTGAAAATTAAATTTTGACTACAAACCATAGTTTTTGCAAAGACTAGGTTATATGAAAAATGCCACTTTTTAAGAAAAACCCTAGAAAATGCAACTTGTAAATGAAAAAATTGATATGAATTAATGATTAATTAGTGTAATAAATATCAAATCTGATGCAAAAATCAGAAAACTAAATGTTTTTATGATATGCAAAACTATGCATAATGTAAGCCTGGAATGTTTGTTTTTTAAAATTTGTCAAATGTATGCAAGACTTTTCAATGCAGGATGATAAATATGATATGAAAGACTAATTACAACACTTAACAAGATGCAAGTTTAGTATAAACACGGGTTCACCAAAATGTTATATATGAAAAGTGGGAAAGATGAAAATAGTGTTAAAGGTGTCGAATCAAACCCTCATTTCACAATAACATTCAAGGACAACAATCGAGCCAAGTCATTACAATATGGAAAATGACTCAGTTGCGGGTCGATGTCACCTAGGAATGATATGGAAAGATAGATTAGATTGATAGATATGTCAAATTCTAGATCCAAAGAGCCACAAACCCTAATTCTAATGAAATCAGGTACAGACAAAAAAAAATATGACAAATGATCACACAGGAAGGAACTAAATATAGATTAGAAACATACCAGAATTTATATTTTCAGAGGAAAAAACTTCAAGGACAACGGGGTAGGCACCTAAGTCCAATAGGGTAGTTTTTCTGTTGATCTGGAACATTGAGGTGTGTAAGACTGCAACCTGCTTTAGAGTTTCCAAAACTGCCAGTCGAGAGGACTATGGGGTGGGCACCCTAGTCCAATAGGGTTGATTCTCTGCACTTTCTTCTTAGATCTGAAATTGCTATCCTCTACTTTGTTTCTCTGCAACTCTACTTCACCAAATCCCACACCTGTAACCTGCAATCACAAAGAGAGGGTTTTGGGGGTTGTGGTGTTTAGGAGCTTGCCTCGATCAAGCGTCGGAATGACATTCAAGTCTTCCAACACCATTGTTAGATAGAGTGTGTGTCCTTGGAGGACAGAGGCCAAATCAAATGATGAAATAGATTGATTGAAACACAAATAGATGTCACCTTGGAGGTGAAGCCCTCACGGAGGTGAAGATCTTTCACACCATGAGGAGATGGATTGATGAAGCCAAATCTGCAACAAACAAACACAATAACAACATAATTCTACTCTGCAACACAATGAATGCTTTGGAATCTATTAGCTCAATATCACAAGTTCACATTATCCATGTAGGTACAAAATGAAGACATAAACTCACATATATATGCATTCCTACTAACTTTCATAATTCAAATTGAAAAGGCCAACAACGGGAAGCCTTTTTAAAGGTCCTATGCCAACATTCTAAAATTTAGGTCCCAGCTAATTAGCTTGGACTAGAGCACAAGCACCCAAGTCCCAAGGCTAATTTGAGTCATGATTAAGCATTTAAATTGGGCCCCTAAGTACCATTTGTCATGGGTTTCAGGGGAAATTTCTCTGGGATAACAGTTAAGCATGCATAATGAAATTAAGGAGACCTAGGAGCTAAACTAGGAGGTAAAATGTTGTAGGGAAACTTTTTACGACATAACAACTATGCTTAACATATATGTATATATAATAAATATATATAAGATATATATTTGAAAATTATTTATGAAGGAAGTATACATATAAATGTGTATATATAAATATATATAATATATATTTATATAATACAAATGTAAATTAAATATATGTGTTTTGTATATACACAGCAGAGTGTATATACACATGGGAGTATATATATATATATTTATATATTGATATATTTTATAATACATACATACACATACACACACACATATATATATATTATAAAATATATCAATAAATTCCAAAGTATAAAGAAGGCTGAAGTAGAAAAGTTGTAGAGCTGATAAAAAATCACAAACGATGGTAAAGGAAAATGGTAGGCACCAAAGGAGGTGCAGGGATTGTCCAACCTAGCCATAGACTGCATAGTCTACAGACCAGTGGCTTGCAACCTGTGCAAACTGAGGCCCGACCGGCCAGGGGCGGGGCTCCCACTCCCACAAAGCCCACAAGCTCTGTGGGGATGGGGTCCCCGGACACCACGACCCACAGCCCTGCAGGGCACAAGACAAGGTCAAAGCCCTACTCACCCCCATGACCAAACCCCCTTTTTCTTTAAACTTAATAAAAAACCTAAACTCAACATTCAACATTATGTTTTTTCAATATTTATATAACCTTAAACTATATGCTATAATATATATATATTCTCTTCTTGTATAAAAAATAGAGATAAATAATAATAAAAACTAGAATACCCCTTCTATTCAATATATTTTAAACAATGAAAAGGGAGAATAAGTGTCATTTTATAAAAAAAAAACTAAAATAAGCCCATTTCACTAACAAATTTATTTAACTAACTATTGAACTTCAAGGATAGAGGGATAGTATGTTTTTTTGTAAAACAATAAAACCATTATTGTTATTATTATTATTTTTCCTTTTGTAACTTAGAATTGAACAAGATAGTAAATATGAGGGCGACAGAGAGAGTGCATTTAAACTACTTGTTCTTTAAATAACATTTCATTATTGCAAAGCAATTATAATGCATAAGGAAATTTATTTCTATTATTTTCCTTTGCAAATAAATACATCTTTTCAAAATTAGAATGACACACAATGGAACTTACAAGGGGAGGTTTAAAATCCATATCCTAATACTATCCATTTACAAAGCTCTTTGAGCTTAGGCTTTGACATAGCCATTACAAGTTATCAACATGTCCTAAGAACAAGATGAAACTTCACAAGGAGACTCTTCTCCTACTTCTCTTTGCTCATAGCCATAGATACTACAAATATACACAACACAAAGGAAACAAGGCTAATGAAGGGCTCACCACCCAATCATAGACTTGTAGCAAGCCTCTCTTGAGCTAGAAGGCCCACAACCAACCTTGAAATCACACACAGTCAGCAAGGGAAGAAAAAACTCACACAAGACACGTCGAGCACTCCCTCCCAAAGAGACTCACAAACCAATTCCATTTGAATGGGAAGAAATAGCAGGAGAGAATGGACTACTCTCCTCAAGGGGAAAGACACCAAAATACATTCTTAACCATTTTCTCAATAAGATCTTCTCATACCACAACCATCTAATTATCCCTTATGGCCCCAAACAATAGCAACAAGGGCACTCATGCCACCAAAACTCAATCTCAAGACATCAATAAAAGGCTCTTAGCCTACCGACTCCACATATGGAGAGGTCTTTCCCTAAGGAGGTTCACTCATCTCTCATTACCCCACACAAGGCACTTGCTCTTACACATGGAGAACTCTTTCCAACACAACCCAATCCAACACCAAAGAAAAACACATAAAATGACATAAGTCATACTCATACTTGCAAGAAAGAATAAATAAACTACACTAATAAGACCTTGAACTCTTTATATCCTATGTCTCAAGCTTCAAAAGTTGATGAAGGTTGGTGAAGATATCTTCTAATCTCTCTCCAAGAATTCCTTCCAACACTTGCTCAGAATCTCCTCTCCCAAGCCAAAATTCCCTCCAAAAAAAAAGACAAAAGAACTCTCTCTTCTCCAAGAGGGGGATATATAGGGTTTGAAAAACCATTCCCTTGAATGGGTAGGTGACACTTGTCACCTTCCCATTCACCCTCAATATCACATCTCCCCACAATTGATCTCACATGTGTGAGACATGGGGAAAAGAAAGTACTTGGGTTTTCTTCTCAAGAAGCTCTTCCATTGGGTGCTCTTACATGTGTAAGGTTTTGGGATCAACCCAATCCCATTCCTGAACCTAGGAGAGTGGGAATGGGATGTGACAAGTCACCCATCCCTCTTCCCAAAATCCCAACTCTCCACTCTTTTCCCAAGGCCATTTGGAGTGGCTAAATCTTGGTCAAAACACAAGATTTGTGGTACAAAAGGTACCTATCCCATAGGTATTTGACCTAGGACCCTAAAACACATAAAATAACCATAATAAAGATTAAAATTCCACTATTAAAAAGCCCTAAAAGCCCATGCACGAAATTTGACACTTGATTGACAACCTATCATCTAACTCACCTCTACACCACCCTAGGACACTTAAAAATTAAACATTACAAAATATAAATTCAATTTCACATTCAAAAGAAATCAATCAAAACCTTAGTCCACCATAGAGACTAGGTTGAGTGTCACAGTGTCTATACATGGGGGTTGATTAATGGATCTGTGAATTTCCACTGGCCATGGAATTACCTACGCGTGCGTGCACACACACACACACATAGCCAAAGAAAACTTGAACTACATCACTCATGAAGTCACACACTCATCCAAGTGTTCTCATTATGAATATAACCAATTTCACATTTCAATAATAATCCATTTCACTTCCTAAGTCAATTATCATAATCCTGACAATATAAACATAAATAGCATATTCAATTCACATATATCACTAAAATTTATTTTCATCCATAATTGAAATAACAAGGATAAGACATTCTTTCATCATAGAAAATGTAGAATATAACCTAGCATATCTAACTCAATCATCATCAATATAAAGAACGTAACTCTCTAATCTAATCATATAATAATGTCCATCAATGTCTAATGGATAGGATCAAAAGTCCACAATAATATCCAAAGTCAACATAAACTCAAGAGGTAACAAGTCTATCAGTTCAAATCAAGGTTTCTAAAAAGGGTGGGCCTCACAGTATTAATTACTTCAATCTATAAAAACTTTGGTACATTAGAAAAATTTATCAGGAATCAAACCATTTCCTTGATGGCTATATTTTTCCTTTTCACTAAACAATTTTTGCCATAGAAAATAGAGAGTGGCACGTTCTTTATGAATCCCACAAGATGTACAAAATTCATAAAACTCTTTATTTATGTATAATGTTCTATTAACTATTCTTAGTTTAAAGTTAGACTGGGTTTCAACCAGGGCTTTAAAATCCTTGAATTTAAAGAGAACCTTTTTTCTTTTTAAGATACTATACTCTTATCATCCTAGTTTAATCATCAATAAAGGTTAGGGAATACAAAGATCTACTAAGAAATGAGATAATTTATAAAGGTCCCATTAGGTCACTATAGACTAGTTCTATGGGGTTAGAAGAATTATCGATATAGTTCTTTTTGAAAGGAAAGTGTGTTTTTTACCTAACAGACAACATTCACAAGCATCTAGATTGCTTGTAATTTTTAGTAAGCTAATCACAATGTCATGAAAAACCATATTTCTTAGACTTATGATATTTACATGCCCTAGTATTTCATTCCAAAGGTAAGTAAAAGTTTCTCTTGAGAAACCACTAAAAAAATAAAGGTCATTCTTCTCAATGTCTTGGGAAATTAGAGAATCATTGTGATTTTTGATAAACTAGGTATCTTTAAGAAGAAGAATTTTGAAGTTCTCTTGTGTTATTTAAGAATAGGAAAGAAGATCTTTTCTTGTTTTGAAATAAACAACACCTCATGTTAAATTATTACACATTTCAGCTTTACCTTTCCCTTGTTTTTCTATAATTTAGTTGTCTCCTAGATATACTTTCTCATTACAATACTTAATATTTGTAAGAATGTCATACATATACATCGTATGTCTCAATGCACCACTATCTAAGATCATTATAAGTAGAGGTAGAAAGGATAGTATAGAACAAGTGTTTGATATTAATTTTGTTTGTTATTCTATATGTGATTATTATTTTGATTAGACTATCTCCTTATTTTTATGTTCCTAGGGTTCTTATTATTGAAGGACCTCTTATTATCTTTCTTTGAATAATAATAATTTTCTTTGTGACCAAAATTACCATATTTATTATAATTTCTAAGGAACTTGTAATTTTTAGAAACAAGTTTCTTACTCTAAGATTTTTAGGGTGATTATTTTGGTTACCACCCTTATTCTTAGATAAATAATTTTTCTTTTGAGTGAGCAATGCTTGATTAACATTTTCTTTTGATTCAAAGTTTGACATTACCTATTTTTCTTCAATAATAACTTTAAAGAGAGTCACAAGATTTGGTATGTCAGATTTATTTTTATATTTTAAATTTAAGATAGCCATGAAATTTCTAAATTTCTCATGAATATTCATCTAAATGAAAAATAACAATTTATCTCTAATCAAATTGATATTGTTACTATCTAATCGAGATTTAATATTTTTCACTTTGGTTAAATAATATATATTTTATCCCCTTCATGGGGGTAGTGAATAATTCATGAATTAACTTAATAGTTTTTAACCCTCATGCATTATTTCTAGGATCTTTCATGCTTCATTGGAAGAGTCTTGATTCCCAATGTGCAAGAGATTCATCTCCAATGCCTCAAAATAATGCAAATTACTTCTTGATACTTTTGGTGGAAAGTACTTACCTGATCTATATTAGCATCTCCTCTAGTAGGCATCCTTTTTGTTTCATTCAAAATGGACCATAAGTTTTTGGTCATGACTTTGGCCTTTAACCTAATTTTTCATATGCTATAGTTGTTTCCATTTAACATGTGTGATTTATCAATAGTAAAAATATTATAGGAACCCATTATGAATTTTATCAACATTCAAATTAGAAAAAAAATGAATTGCAAGAATTTTTAAAGCCAAGTGAACTGCAATACAAATTAGATTTTTACTAAAAAACATTTATAAAAAAAAAAAAACTCATCTTCAATTTTAATGTAGACAGGCCCCTCTCTTGACATCAACAAAACAATTCACTCACAAACACAATGGCAATTCCATTGATATTACTCTGCTCAAAACTATGCAATATTGCAATCAACTATTCAAATTGTCAAATCATACACATCACAGACAAATACATCTATTTCACTAGTTTTTATTTGTTTATTTGAAATCAGACAACTGACTTACATTCAAATTTACATACACAGACTTCAATGGTCCTTTCAACTACAAGTATGTATCTTCTTTTTTTACAATCTCATAGTTCTGTAGACACATTCCTTGGCTTCATTTATCTCTAACCTGATTTTCTCTTTTACTTAAGGTTTCTGTCAGCGCGGTAACTTACCTTCCCCCTCTGGCAACATCGGCCTACCAATCCTCCTCTTGGAATTGGCCTCCCCCCCTTCATTTTCCTCTTCTCTTATTTTTAATCACTTTTCTATTTCTTTTCTTTTAGCAGCACTTCATTTCCAGTTGGCTACTCCATCTTCTAAACTCTTTTTTAAAATCTGCTACACTTCCTCATATGTGGCATTCTAGCGCCTTCCTTGAGACTTTTATTCTTATCTTTATACTAAACTTATGTGATGCCTTACATATGAGTACTTTATTTTCCATAGGAAATAAGTGGAATGAAGTTTTAAATCAGTTTTTAGACTTTGCAATGTCTCTCCACATAGGCGTTTAATTCTACCCCACTCATTTTAGACTTTCAATAAGTTTATATCCACTAACTCTACATAATTTTAACCACTCAATAGTTAGGAGGCATCCTTGTGTTTTCTTACATCACAATCAATAGTATCGTTCTTAATAATTTGTAGAGCTGTAAATAAAATCCATACAAGAACAAGCATTGAAAATCCATGCCATCTAATGTTGAAACAAATTGTTGCAAATATGTCACTTTCTTCTTTTGGGGTCAACATGGATAATCCCTCCTCCTCCTTTTGCTTTGTTTCTCCCTTCCATATTATTGTGCCCTTGTAAAATGATAGAAGTAAACATGTCGCTCATTAATCAAGCTGAAAAATGAGTTTTGCAATATCTCCTCACCAGGTGCTCGAAATCTTACAAAAATTGATAGTGATGAGTGTCTTAGCATTCCTAAGACTTCCTCTAGAACATTTGGTCTTAACCATCACAAAACTTGAGATATTAATTTTTTTTCAATTTACCAGCATAAGTCAGAAAACATTAAAATGTTCAAAACCTGAAGGTATTTGCTCACGAAACCTCTGCATATAATTCTGGGATGGAATTAAGAATCTTCCTGTCAAAGGATTTTCCATGAAACTTCACCAAGCTCCTGGAACAATTCTTTAAGAAAACTGACTTCACACATGCTGGTACTGAATTCAAGCAACACTGCCAAACTACCTTCCTGACTATGCCAAACACACATAATGCTGAGAAAAGCCATGATGCAGAGGTAAACGCAACGGGAGCTTACAAATGGGAAGGAGGAGTCATTAATACAACCAGCATGTTATAATACCTATCGGCTTATCATCATCATCATAGTTCTTGCTAACACAGACAGCATCATCATATTTCGAACGAGCATGAAATATCCTCCTGCTAACTACTGTTCACTTCCTTATTGCCTTTCGCCTTTCGCCTGTCAGCAACATCATCATCACATTCGGTAAGCGCAAACATCCTCCTGATGTTCACTGTTCATCTTACCGCCAAACTCTATCTTCATCATCATGATGTTCAGCATCACCTTCATCAGCAGGATATAAAATATCTGGTTCCTCCGATATATCCTGATGACGACAACTTCAAGCACCTTTCCTTTGATGCTTACGTCACCCCGATATCCGACTACACAAACAATAGCATCAGGATATGACTTATCCGGTCATATTGAAACATCCTGATGATGTTAACCAAACTTTATGCTGATGACTTACACCGATGCCAAAACACTTAGCGACAACAGGATAAACTTGCATAGGGTGATATTCGCAATATCCTGATGACGATGACGTCACATGCACCTGATGATGATGTCAACAGGATATAAGACACTTATATCCTCCGCAACATTGATAATGAATATCCGGGTGATCTCTTAATATCTTGATGATGATCTTTCCGGTCCTTAGCCTAAAAGTGAACTTTCACTCCTGCATACGATAGCGATATGCGGATGATGGATACACACGAAAGATGATCCTGACGACGATATACACACTGAGTATATATCCGACTTATATCATCCTGATGCACTTGAAACATACAATCTTCGTCAGCTTCATAACCTGATCCAGATAGCGATATACTCGTAGATGTCGATGCGATTCACTCTGTCTGGAAAAGCACATACAGATCCTTGTATATCCGTCAGCTGCATGCAAACTCACAGAACCGCACAATTTCACAAAGAAAACATGATGATCGGGCCGGATCACCTTCAGATCAAAACTTAACAGTTTATCTTCCTAACCCTAGCACATGAGGATGCTAGGTTGATTCATAGCATGCTACCGATCGACCTCCCACACAATGAAATGCATAAACAGAAAACTAAAATACAACCTAAACTAACATGCATGACCATTCCACCGATTCACAGAATCAACCAGTGGAAGGGTTGAAAGAATCCATTAACCTGTAATCGGAACAGAAATCAAAACATAAACAGCTGATAAACCAGATAATGCAATTGATGAGATCTTATTCAGATGAAACACAAATGTCCTGTTTCTACAACAATGTTTCACAATGACTGGACTGATCTCTGGATCTCACTCAATCACCAGTACAACATAACACAACTACTACTCTCATCTACTCTCTATGATATCAAACCCTAACTGATCTGAGTTATTTATAGCAATATCCTACGAGTACTACCAACTTGATTCCCAGCGGCTGGGAGCTTCCAAACAGCTGGGAGAAGACAGCTCAGACTACCTGATCACAAGCTCTAACTACTTACACACTCTCCTAGGCTGATCTAATACATATGCTTTGGTCCAATGGACCTTATTACATTATGAAATCAAACATGCTAAAAATAGACTAATGTCCTGTCATGCGGACAATATCCTGTCTTGTAGGGGTGCTCCTGCACCATACTCCCCAGAAGAAGAAATCTCAAGTCCACTTGAGATGAGAGTACGAAGATCTACACCATGTTTCTGGATCTGCTCTTCAGTCATCCAGACTACTTCAGAATTAGGTTTTCCCTTCCAAGAGACTAGATACTCCAAGTACTGTTTGTTCCGGGTCTGTTTGACCACTCTGGTGTCCAAAACCTTCTGCAACTGTGGAGGATCATGCTTGGGAATGTTATCATTGACTGTATCCTGTAGGAGTTCCTGATCTGCATCTGGATAAGACTTGTATGGAGTTAAATCACATACATTGAATATAGGGGACAAACCAAGATCAGGGGGGAGTTGTATCTCATAAGCATTCTGTCCATGCTTGTGCAAGATCTGACATGGTCCAACTTTTCTCTGCATGAGTTTAGTATATTTTCCCTTAGGAAGTCTGTCCTTCTTCAAATGAACCCATACCAAATCTCCAACATCAAACTGTACATCCTTCTTCTTTTTATCAGCATATTCCTTATACTTCAAGGTGGTTTGTTGCAGTTGGGTCTTGACTTGATCATGAACCTCTTTGATGGCTTCTGCAAAAGCTTCTCCTTCTGCACTAATAGGGTCTACTGTAGGTAGATCTCTCAATTCCAAAATTCCTCTTGGATGCATACCATAAACTATTTGAAAAGGTGATTTCCCTGTGCTCCTATTGACAGTATCATTATAGGAAAATTCAGCTTGAGATAGAATATTATCCCACTTTTCTCCATGTTGTTTTGTCAAACATCTAAGCAAATTTCCTAAGGAACGGTTCACTACTTCAGTCTGTCCATCCGTTTGAGGATGATATGCAGAGGAAAAAGACAAATTTGTTCCAAGTTTCTTCCAAATAGTTCTCCAGAAGTGACCAATAAACTTCACATCCCTATCTGACACTATGCTCAATGGCAATCCATGGATTCTGACAATCTCCCTGAAAAACAAATCTGCAATGTATGAAGCATCAGCAGTGGTTTTGCATGGCAAGAAATGTGCCATTTTGCTGAATCTATCCACTACAACAAAAACACTGTCAAACCCTTTCCTTGTCCTCGGTAAACCCAAGACAAAATCCATACTTATGCTTTCCCATGGTCTGGAAGGAATGGGTAAGGGCTGATATAAACCTGCATTAGTCAACCTGCCTTTAGCTTTCTGACATATCACACATGTCTCTACAAACTTTCTGACATCTGATTGTAACTTAGGCCAAAAGTAATGTCTTCGGACAAGATCAAGAGTCTTATCTAGACCAAAATGACCTGCCATAACTCCATAATGTTTCTCCTTAATGATGTTTAACCTCATAGAACACCTTGGAATACATAACTGTCCACCTTTGAACAACAATCCATCCTGAATCAAAAATTCAGAGAATTAAGCATGATATTTCTCTCCAAAAGAAGTACATACACGATATATCTCCCCAAAATCTTCATCAGTCTCATACATGGTCTTTAGTGAATCAATGCCAACACTTTCTAACTGAATCTGGTTGACTGTTAGAACTCTCCTGCTCAAAGCATCTGCAACTTTATTCTTGACTCCTTTCTTATGCTTCAATGTAAAAGTAAAAGCTTGTAAGGTTTCTACCCATTTCATGTGTTTGTGGTTCAGCTTTTCCTGGCTGTTTATGAAACTCAGAGCCTGGTTATCTGTGAATACTATGAATTCCTTTGGCATCAAGTAATGCCTCCATTTCTTGAGTGACTGGACTAAAGCATACATTTCCAAATCATATGAGGAATGCCTCTTTTTAGCATCATTGAGCTTCTCACTGAAAAATGTAATAGGTCTACCTTCTTGGCTGAGTACTGCTCCAATGGCCATGTGACTGGCATCACATTCCACCTGAAAGATTTTGTTAAAGTCTGGAAGTGCAAGGACTGGCTGCTGTGCCACCTTCTTCTTCAATGTTTCAAAAGAATCATCTGCTCTTTGAGTCCAAACAAATCTGCACTTCTGTCCTCCTTTGATGGTATCAAGCATGGGTGCACAAATATGACTAAACCCTCTTATAAACTTCCTGTAGAAGGTTGCTAACCCATGGAAACTTCTGACATCATTCATAGTCTTTGGGGTTGGCCAAGACAATATGGCACTTACCTTCTCCTTATCCATTTGTAACTTTCCTTGTGAAATGACAAAACCCAAATATGTGATCTCCTCTTGCATGAACAAACACTTGTCTAAATTTATCATCAGCTGCTCTTCATGTAACCTCTTAAGAACCAAATCTATGTGTCTGAGATGTTCTTCTTTTGTGTTGCTGAAAATCAGAATGTCATCTAGATATACTATGACAAACTTACCAATGAACTCTTTCAAAACCTCATTCATCAACCTCATAAAAGTACTAGGTGCATTAGATAAACCAAAAGGCATAACCTTCCACTCATATAACCCTTCATTAGTTTTGAATGCTGTTTTCCATTCATCTCCTGGCCTAATCCTGATCTGATGATATCCACTCTTCAAATCTATTTTTGTAAAATACTTAGCACCTCCCAAACAGTCAAGTAAATCCTCTATCCTAGGGATTGGAAACCTATACCTGATTGTGATCTTGTTAATAGCTCTGGAATCTGTGCAAAGCCTCCAAGTACCTTCCTTCTTTGGTGCTAGTACAGCTGGTACTGCACATGGACTTAAACTTTTCCCAATCAGACTTGAATCCAATAATTCTTCAATTTGTCTGGCTACTTCTGCATTCTATTCTGGAGTTAGCTTATAGGCTGCTTTGTTTGGAAGTGTTGACCCTGGAATTAAGTCTATGCAGTGACTAATATCCCTGATAGGTGGTAGGGATCTTGGCATTCCCTCTGAGATGATACCTTTGTACTTATCCAATAGCTCTTGGATAGCTGGGTCTATGAACCTTTGCTTCTTCTCTTCCTTGACTTCTTGCTGTTGTTCTTTATTCACCCTCATACATGGGATTAGGGCATATGCAACTGCACCTTCTGCTGCTACTTCTTTCATGAACTGTTTACCTTCCATCAGCATTACCTTCACCTCTTTTCCTTTAGATTTCTCCTCCTTCTCTGTCAATGGTAGTAACTTTATATCCGTACCATCTTTATTGATTGTATAGGTATTTCTAATACCATCATGTTGTGCCTTCAAATCATACTGCCATGGTCTACCAAATAAAAGATTGCAAGCATCCATCATGGTAATGTCAAACAACTTATCCTTATATGCTCCAATCTGAAATTCTACCCAAGCCTGCTCTTCTACAATTGTCTGCTGACCTTGGGTAAGCCATGAGACTTTATATGGGGATGGGTGAGGCAATCTCCTAAGCTTAAGCTTTGTCACCATTTCTTCAGACACAAAATTTTTAGTAGAACCAGAATCAATCAAAACTTTACATGCCTTACCTCCTGCTTTGCAAATAGTCCTAAAAAGAGACTTTCTTTGAGGGGATTCTTTGTCAGGTACCTTCATGGTAGTCACTGTTCTTCTCATCATTAGAGACTCTCCACTTTCTGGGTATCCATAATTATCAGGAGCATTCACACTCTGGAAATCATTAGAGCCTGTCATACTTTGATTATCAGGTTCTTGGACCAGATTTGTTCTCCTTTCTCCTGTTGAGCTTGTGGCCTTTTCTGGACATCTGCTGGCTATATGGCCTTCTTTGTTACAGCTATAACATCTGATGGATCCTCTGCCCTGGGATCTTCCTCTGAAAGGTCTTCTACCTCTGAAGTTTCCTTGCTGACTATAATTTTCCCCTTGGTTCTGACTATTGTTTCCCTTACTATTGTCATGACTGGATTCTCCTTGATATCCATGTCCATGTCCTCTACCTCTAAAAGGACCTCTTCCACCCCTTTGTTGTCTTCCTCTTCCTCTATTGTGTTGTTCTTGTTTTCTCTTTAACTTCTCTTCCACTTTCAATGCCAACTGAAAGCATTTCTGAACTGTATCTGGATTATGCAGACTTAAATCTTCCTGAATGTTGAACCTCAATCCATTAAGGTATCTGGCTACCTTCTCTTCTTCACTTTCCTTTACCTTTGTTTTCATACAAAGCTTCATGAATTCTTCTGTATATGAGCTGACATCTAGCTCCTTCTGCTTTAGGTTTTGCTTCCTCTTGTGTAATTGGATATTGTAATCCAATGGGACATAAGCTTCCTTTACTAATGCCATCATTTTCTTCCATGTAGTGACTCTACGCTTTCCTTCCTGTACTCTATCATCTTAGACGAAATTCCACCATGTCAAGGCAACTTCTTTCATTTTTGACTGGGCTATTTTCACCCTCTGTTGTTCTGGTATCTCCTCTGTTTCAAAGAAATTGTTCAAGGAGTCTATCCACTCCATCACTGAATCAGGTTCCATCTTTCCTATAAACACTAGCAAATCCAGTTTCACATCCATGGTTCTCCTCTCCATGGCCTTGAGGGCGTTCAACAGTGGTCTCTGGTCTGCAGGAACGACCTCCTCGTTCCAACTAGGGATCTCTTCTTCTTCCCTATCTTCTTCTGTACCAGAACCTACTCTATTCCTCAACTTCGCTAACTCATCCTTCAATTCCTGATTCTGAGCCTTCACGGCCTTGCTCTCTGCAATCTGTTTCTTTACTAGAACTGCCAACTCAACGTTGGTCATCCTTGTCAGAATCTCAGATGTTCCTTCGTCACCTGACATCCTGCTATATCCTGATCTTTTCCAGAAGATCCTTCCTTTGCTCTGATACCACTATGATGCAGAGGTAAATGCAACGAGAGCTTACAAATGGGAAGGAGGAGTCATTAATACAACCAGCATGTTATAATACCTATCGGCTTATCATCATCATCATATTTCTTGCTAACACAAACAGCATCATCATATTTCGAACGAGCATGAAATATCCTCCTGCTAACTACTTTTCACTTCCTTATCGCCTTTCGCCTTTCGCCTGTCAGCAGCATCATCATATTCAGCTATCAGCATCATCATCACATTCGGTAAGCGCAAACATCCTCTTGATGTTCACTGTTCATCTTACCGCCAAACTCTATCTTCATCATCATGATGTTCAGCATCACCTTCATCAGCAGGATATAAAATATCCGGTTCCTCCGATATATCCTGATGATGACAACTTCAAGCACCTTTCCTTTGATGCTTACGTCACCCCGATATCTGACTACACAAACAACAGCATCAGGATATGACTTATCCAGTCATATTGAAACATCCTGATGATGTTAACCAAACTTTATGCTGATGACTTACGCCGATGCCAAAACACTTAGCAACAGCAGGATAAACTTGCATAGGGTGATATTCGCAATATCCTGATGACGATGACGTCACATGCACCTGATGATGATGTCAATGCACCTGATGATGATGTCAACAGGATATAAGACACTTATATCCTCCGCAACATTGATAATGAATATCCGGGTGATCTCTTAATATTCTGATGATGATCTTTCCGGTCCTTAGCCGAAAAGTGAACTTTCACTCCTGCATACGATAGCGATATGCGGATGATGGATACACACGAAAGATGATCTTGACGACGATATACACACTGAGTATATATCTGACTTATATCATCCTGATGCACTTGAAACATACAGTCTTCGTCAGCTTCATAACCCGATCCGGATAGCGATATACTCGTAGATGTCGATGCGATTCACTCCGTCTGGAAAAGCACATACAGATCCCTGTATATCTGTCAGCTGCATGCAAACTCACAGAACCGCACAATTTCACAAAGAAAACATGATGATCGGGCCGGATCACCTTCAGATCAAAACTTAATAGTTTATCTTCCTAACCCTAGCACATGAGGATGCTAGGTTGATTCATAGCATGCTACCGATCGACCTCCCACACAATGAAATGCATAAACAGAAAACTAAAATACAACCTAAACTAACATGCATGACCATTCCACCGATTCACAAAATCAACCGGTGGAAGGGTTGAAAGAATCCATTAACCTGTAATCGGAACAGAAATCAAAACATAAACAGTTGATAAACCAGATAATGTAATTGATGAGATCTTATTTAGATGAAACACAAATGTCCTGTTTCTACAACAATGTTTCACAATGACTGGACTGATCTCTGGATCTCACTCAATCACCAGTACAACATAACACAACTACTACTCTCATCTACTCTCTATGATATCAAACCCTAACTGATCTGAGTTATTTATAGCAATATCCTACGAGTACTACCAACTCGATTCCCAGCGGCTGGGAGCTTCCAAACGGCTGGGAGAAGACATCTCAGACTACCTGATCACGAGCTCTAACTACCTGCACACTCTCCTAGGCTGATCTAATGCATATGCTTTGGTCCAATGGACCTTATTACATTATGAAATCAAACATGCTAAAAATAGACTAATGTCCTGTCATGTGGACAATATCCTGTCTTGTAGGGGTGCTCCTGCACCAAGCCATTATAACTTAATAAAACAAACAAAATTGAAAAAACAAACCACACTCTATTTTTGGTTGATGTCGATTGCGCGTACGCTCGGGTGCTCCTGCGTCAAATTTTCATTACATAGTTTTTTTTTATTCATTAGTGTGAGGATATTTAGGCTAGCCCACTCCATTGGAGGTTACAAGGGGGGCCTCCTCCCCATCCACATATTCAACTTAGAGCTTAGAAGCCACTAATTCAACTCAATTCAACTTAAGAGCCACAATGCAAGTCCAAGAGCCACAACTTGGAGTTCCAACTATAGATGTTACTTGGGGGATTTGAACTTGGATCTCCATCTTTAGAACCTTATGGTCTTGCCATTTAAGCACAACCCCTTTCACAATTTTCATTGCATATTTAAATCAATATTTGTAAGAAATTTTTCTTAATAGAAAACTAATATCCTTTTTGTAAAAATATTGCATATAAAAATACTTCTTTTAAATACATAAAAAAATTGGCCCTTTTTACAATTTATATATTATTAATTATATACATTTATTTTATTTTATAATTTTCATGTCTCTCTCTTTAAAGCACACACACACACCATATGATATAAATTATAATTATTATATTTATATAATATAATATAAAATATATTATCTACTAGGAATTTAAAACCCTAAACTCCCACTAACTGTAATCAATTGAGTAAAAAAATTATTATTTTTATTTCACAAGGATTACCATAGTTGAATGGAGATGTTAATAGAGAGGTGGTTGATGAGATATACAACTATTAATAGCAATGGCCAATAGTAATATGTTTTAATATCATCACTAATAGTTGCAATATTAAAGTTGACTATTATAATATCAATGTCATTTGTTATTCGTTTATATTTTTTATTGGCCCATTCAAACTATTTACATATTTTTAAAATAATTTCTATTATAGTTTCCCTAAAATTATTTATATATATTGGCCCCACCATGAGGCACATTGAAGATGAATTTTGATAGAGCCTCTCAAGGATGCATAATAAGGAATGATTTGGGAATCCTCCTTTGGCCTTGCTCACTAAAACTTCCCCAGGGCACCAAGAATGTAGTTAAATTCACAACACTGTATGAAGGAATGAAGCTTTGTGAGATGAACAAAAGTGGATAAATTGATATTGAAGGGGATTCACAAGTTGTCATCAATTCAGTATTCTCACATTCGACAATAAGTTGGAAACTAACCAAATGGTTAGAATTGATCTACCCAATTTTAGATAAGATAGAAGACTACTTAATTAGTCATGTTTATCGAGAGGCTAACAAGGCGATATATTTTCTATCAAATTAGGGCATAGATCAAATGAAGAATGTGATTTTCTCAGATACATCAAATTCTTGGCAAGGATTGAATGTGATCATCTATACAAATATCCCTGCTGATTCTTCCTACACTCAATTGATCACATTGAAACCAAATCAATGATGCAAAACTAAGAACAGATAATGTAGATGTTTGAAAATAGTCACAACCACTTTCATCCACCTATGCAATCTAACCCTAGTTCACCTACATCATTCTATTCAATCCATATATTAATTAAATTTTTTTGAATTATTTAATTTATTTATTCTGCATATTTCCCCTGTCATAAAAATCAAATTCCTCTACTATAGTTTAAAAATTAAATATTTTTTACTATAATTCATAAATCACATTCCAAAAAATTAAATAAATTATCATATTTATTTAATTCCTATTTTGTTCACTTTTGATTACTTTTTGTAATCATCATTATTTTCTTCTAATACATGTGCACATGAATTAAATTTAATTAATTCATCATTACAAACCCCCATGTTTCTAGAAGTCCACTTGTCATCCTATGTACATGCATGTACATGACAAGTGGTACTTTGGAAGCATGGCCAAATCTTCCAAAAAGTGTACATTTGTCCTATTTCTTCCACCCCACTCCATGTGTCACTATTCATACAAATTTAAAATTACATGTGGCACTATTTGACACTATTCCTCTAATTTTTAATTCCATTTGTCCTCTCCATCCAATTTAAAATTCTTCACTAAATCCAAGCCTTACCTTTTTCATAAATGAATTCTTACATGTCATACACCTACCCAATCCTACCCATCCATCCATTCAAACTTGCAATCTCATCCATTGATCATCCCTTGAATCTTGGAGCAATATTGTCATTCAATCCTCTCATGCCATTTGTCCAATTCTCCTTGCTTGAGAATGCTCAAGTAATCTCAGCCTTGGATCTCCCAATTCAATCCTAGCCCTTCAATTCCATCCCCAAAAATCTATAAATTGAGGCCTCCACCTCCCATTTTTCATAAGCCATCATATACAAATACATTCTACCAAATTGAGTGCTCACATCCATCTAGCTTAGTGCAATCATAAGTAGCATAATATAATTTCAAATCCATATAGAGAAAATCATCATTAGCATGCTTAGATAGGGTGCATTAGGTGATTAGAAGCATACTAGTGATTTAGCTCAATCTTGAGGTCCCTTGGGGTTGGAATTGGGTGTAATTTAGGATAGTTTGCATGTAATTTAGGATCCCATCTTTTAGGTTGACATTCTTGGCACACCCGCTGGGACCCCCACCACCTTTGGGACTAACAATTGCATCTTTGTTTGCATGTTTTCTTGTGACAAGTCAAATCAGTGCTAGGTTTTTGTAAAGTAGCACCTATTCTACATATTAGTGCCTAGCTAGGATTTCAATGTCTGTTTCTACATAATCTCTCTGTCCTATATCAGTGCCTATTTCAACAAAGTAGCACCCATTTCTCAGAGTGGTGCCTAGTTTGTATATCAACGCCCATCTTTATTTAGCATGTTTGGCTAACCCAAGTGTCTAACAGAGGTTTTTAGCCTTCTAATCATCCTTTTCTATAGATTGTGCTCTTTGTTTTGCAGGAAAAATCAATTTTACAAGGGGGAGGTGTTGATTGTCCTGTATTAGTGCCTACTTCAACATATCAGCACCCATCCAGCATATCAGTGCCCAGTCCAGCATATCAATGCCCACCTTCAGATATAGAAAACTTTGCAAGTTAGCGCCTAGTTCTTATGGTGGCACCTATTTTTCTGAATTAGTGCATAGTTTTTTGTATTGGTGCCTAGTTATTGTGTTAGTATAAAGTTGATTTTCTTCATTTTATCTTGGACTAACATCTATCTTGCAACCTCATCCAATTGTCCAAGACAAAAATCAAACTACTAACACATTTCATTGTAGGGTTCCTCTTATGTGTGTTTGCATCTTAAAATAGGAACACTTGGTTTGGGGTTTTAAAATGAACTTGTGTGTTTAAAGTAGGGACATCTTAATTTGGGGCTATAAAAAGAACAAGTGTTTGTTGTACTTGCACACAATTTGTTAGTAGATTCTAAGGTGGAACAAAAGTATCCTCTCCCCTCACCTTTTAAAGGATCTTGGGGGTAAGAGAAATTGTTTTGTCTTCTTTTTTTCTTTTTAGGAGAGCTTGCCTTGGTGGGAAAAAAGGTACTCACCCCAAGGGACAACTCTAAGTGGTGATTTCAATTCAATCCTCTATATAAATGGTTTAGACAAAAGTCAAAGATTTCTTGGCGAAGTATTCTTATTCCGACAGTTCCCCAATATCCATACAATTATGTGTGTGATATGTCAGCCCCATTCTTTCCTTGCAAAAGGATTGATGTAAGTGGATGGGATAGTCTCTTAAGTGAGTCACTGCTACATGAATAAGCATCAAGTCCCCAAATTTCCACTAGACACCTTAAGATAGAAGCCTACCCTATTGACTTATTGGTGTCTTTTTCAATGCAAAGGTATGACGCCCCTAAGATTACTCACCATATGGCTCCCTTGAGATGAGATAGAAATCCTCAGCTTAGTATAAGCTACTTGTTAGCTTTCTGAGGAGAGGGTGATTGGGTTATCCTTCCAGTCCTGGAGGCCCCTACCTGTCCTCTCTTGCAAAGACAAAAGTGTATACACTCACATTAGGTGTTCCTACATTTGCGTCGATGAAGATCCCAAGTTGTGGGCTTGAACAAGTTGGCATTTTCCATTAACCTTAGGTAGACTAAGCATTGTTTTCAAGTGTATTCAATTGTGTCTAGACCCATGGAAATTTGGCCTTGAGGGGCTATTAGACATTATACACATAATGATTATACTTCTTACCAAATATTTGGCCATTGTGTTCTCTTATGTGATTTTTGCATACTTGCCAAGGAATTTCATCGACATTATCCAAAACCAATTGAATCATTTAAAAATTCCAATCCAACAGCTTGAAAATCACAACATACCATCAATGTCCTGAATTAGCACCCAATGAGCAAAATAGCACCCATTTCCTACAAATCAGCACTCAATTTCTAATTCAGTAGTCAGTGTTCTAAATCAACGCCTATTTTCAAAGCCATTAAAGAAGTCAAAATTTTGTCCTTTTGGTTGTAAAAAATACCCTTTCCATGTCATCACTTAACATTGCATGCCACCTCATCCATCTCCATGTCCATTTGTCTCTCTTAAGCTTGTGATCCAACTTTAATCATTAATCATTATCCCTGTCACCATCCTCAGTAGCTTATAGATTGTCCAAGTCATCCATAGTTAATTATCCCTAGCCCATCATTAGCCTCATAATCCATTGCCTTTAATCATCCTTCTTAATCATCATCACCCTTCAATAACCATTATCCTTAATCAATAGTTTGTCATAATCTTTGATTGTTCATCCTTGATTAATCCATAGTCAAGTCCTTAATCAATCCAACCTTGACCATCCATAATCATCATCGTTAGACAATAGTCTAGCATTATCCTTGTAATAATCAATCACTATCCTTAATCCATCCTTAGTCAAATCTTTGTTTGTCATCCATTATCATCCTTAATCGATCCTATCATCCTTAGTCAATCCCTATCAATCCATAATCAATCATTATCCTCAAATCAACCCAATCCTTATCCAATCATATCATCCCCATCCATAATCAATCCTTATCTAAATCCATAATTAAACCACAACACATTCATAGCCTAAGGTTAGAATCTAGATCAAAATCATCCTTTTGTTTGTGTTAAGCTTAAGATTTTGTCTATCTTAAGTCTAGTATAAACTAAACATCATCAACCCTCTTGGATAAATTAGCTTGGGAACTTAGACAACTCCTAATTTAGTTGATTTCAATAAATCCCTTTTTTCTTGGTGCATGTTGTCTACCCCAAGTAAGATAATCCTATTTTCCTTTTTTCTTAGGCTTTTTGTCCACTGTAAGTATATAGGATAATCCTTTATCTTCAATCATTTTGATCTAGATTATAAACTTAGAGTCAAATCCCTATTCATCATCATTGGTACCTCATCATCCAAATCCTACCCGAGTTCACTTTTTATGCCTCCCATCATGCGATCACATGCTAAGAAGAAAATGGATGCATGTTACCAACCTCTCTCTCCTCATGACTCTACCATGAGTAATATGGAGGGATATGTCAACCAACCTAAAGTGGGTGAAACATCCACTCATCATCGCCCATATTCCCCCACCTTTGTCGATTTTCTCAATGAAAAGGGACTACACAACAAATTTGACAAATTCATTGACAACCATAAGGATGAATTCCTCGAACATATCATTGAATATGGCGCACGCCTTCCATACTCATTTGACCATGATAAACTTAAAACATTTTCCATGACAAACCACCATCACCCATTCAAGATCAACCATGGGGACATACCCCTAATACCAACAAACCCATTTATGACAAGACATGGGCTAGCTATGCATACAACACTAACACCATCCACACCCTTGATCAAAACATAGGGGCAATGTTGTATCACAACCACAAGTATCGAAGCAACACTATGGAATGCCTTCTCATATGATGCTTGATCCCAACATGCCCACCAATCCAAAAATTGTCATTCCACAAAATATGACCAACATTCCTCGAGACCCATCCAACACCAATCTCATTCCACAATCCCTTCCTCCTTTGAATATCCCTCAAAGGTCAATAATCACTCAAATGGTGCTACAACCCATGACATAAACATCCATCCAAACCTCTAATCCACTCAATCAAACATAAAATCCCTTGATAAGTTATAACAACCTCACTCACATGTATCAATCCTCCATGCATCAAAAACCTCCCCATGGGTCCTTGATGCAAAATCCATACATCACTCAACAACAACAACCACTTCAAAACCAACAAAAGATTCCATATGGGTCCCATGTTTATATGCAAACTATCGGTCCACCTCCATACATCCAACAACAACAATACATCCATCCCCAACATCTACAATTGTCATCACAAAAACCCCGACACATGCCACAACCACCTCTTGGTAATCCTTTTGACCAAGAATGGAAAGAAATGAAAACACACTCAAAAACATCCAACTAGGCACCCCAAAGAAACATTATAAGTTCAAAGACTTATGTCCCTATCCATTTGATAGAAACATCACCATCACACCTTTTTCCCAACATTTCAAAATGCCAAAATTTGATAAATAGAAAGGAAAAGGAGACTCTCATGACCACATCAAGGAATTCTTCATTGCATGCCAAGAAGTAGCCAATGATGACCAATTCCTCCTTCCTCTTTTTCCATGAAGCCTAGGAGGACAAGTCCTTGAATGGTTTATGCACTTGCCTTATGGCTCCATCTTAACTTTTGCAGATCTTTCAGAGAAATTTGTTGCCCACTTCTCATACAATGTAGAGCATGAAATCACTATGCTTGATCTTTGTAACACCAAACAACGAAGTGGCAAGAGTTTCGCCACTTACCTACAAAGATGGAGAGCCCTTACTAGTAGGCTACCTTGGACAACCCCAGAAAAACAACTCATCCACATATTCATCCAAAATATCAACCAAGAGATGGCCTTCCACTTGCAAGTCCATTGTTCATCAACCTTTGATGAAATCATAGAAAAAGTGGTCACCACTAAAAAAATCCCTAATTGCAAAAGGTTTAGTCAAGATTTACAACAAGAATGATAACGACAAATCCTCTAACAACAAACCTAAATTTTGGGCTAAAAAAGAACACCATAGGAGATGGTGCTACCAATTCCAAGTTCATTCAAATCACTGCTCCTAAGCTAAAAGAGACAAATGTAGTCCAAAAAATTTCAAACAATGTCTCAGTTCCATCTGCTCCTCCAAAGCGAAATCCCCCTAACAATCCAAAATGTAAGTATACTCCCTTAGGTGAACCACTTGAGGTTGTATTCCAAAAGTTAGTCCAAGCCAACATGGTTGAGTTCCCCACAATGAAACCATTTGATGAAAACCAACCTAAACCTACGTGGTACAAAGAAAATGAGTATTTTGACTATCATCGCATAAAGGGCCATGCCACGAGCAAATGCATGAAATTGAAAAACTATATCCAAGACCTCATCGATCGCAGCGACATCCAAATAAAAGGAAACAACAACACATCACCCAATGATGGCCTAGGTGTCTACCAAGACCCTCTTCCCCACCGCAACAATAACCAAACTGCATCCAAATCATCATCCTCCAATACCAATCCTAACAACCAAGCCAACAACATCAACTACAACAATGTTCTACCTCCTTACGATAATGTAGTGAGTCAAATTTTGATTCTACTCGTGTTGCCACCATGAAACTCAAAAATACCACCCCCGAATGTGTCGTTACCACCCGCCATGGGCATGTAACCGTAAAGGGACCATCCTCATCCTCCACTACTACCACTTCCGAATACAACCTCCTCAACCATCTTGGGAAAACTCCCACACAAATCTCCATCTTAGAACTTCTCAAAACATCCACCATCCACTGTGAAATCCTTGACAAGGCTCTCCAAGAGTCCCATGTTCCCATTGACATACCACCTGCTCAATTCCAAAACCTAGTGGATCAATTATCCTCATCCTACCATCTCACCTTTAGTCATGCTGATATGCCACCCATCGATCCCACTCATAATAAAGCACTCCATATCGAAGTCCAAATCACCAACCACAAAATCAAGATGGTCCTCTTGGATAATGGATCTGGTTTGAATATATGTACCTTAAAATTCATAAAACTTAGGGGGTATTCAGCAACAGACTTAGAGTCTTTGGTCATCTTCATCAAGGCATATGACAACATAGAACGAGAATCTGAAGGAACTATATGCCTCCCTATCAAGGTAGGCCCACTCACCATGCCCATTCTATGTCATGTTATTGATCATGACCTTCCATATAATCTTCTCCTAGGCCAACCATGGTTACATGCCATGCAAGTTGTTCCATCCACCTACCATCAATGTCTTAAGTACCCTCATAACGGTGTGGAGGT
Source organism: Cunninghamia lanceolata (assembly GCA_027924645.1). Taxonomy (NCBI): domain Eukaryota; kingdom Viridiplantae; phylum Streptophyta; class Pinopsida; order Cupressales; family Cupressaceae; genus Cunninghamia; species Cunninghamia lanceolata. The sequence continues at coordinate 209,975 of BSBN01000274.1, forward strand.
CACTATTCCCATTGATCAACAACCTTTCGAAGACAATTCCATTGTCTGAGCACCTACAAGAACCATGTAAAAGACCCCTCATCCACTCCATCCACACGTCATTCACTCCACAAGTCACCATCGATCCATCACAAGATTCCACCTCATCTTCCACTCCTATGCTGCAAAAGGTCAAGATCATAGACAAAGGGTGTGGTGAATATGAGCTTCACAATGCCTTCCACGTGGGACAGTTACCATTGTACCCCCACTCCCATGGTCATCATCTCTAGAAGAAGGAACAAGAATAGCAATGTGGGATCATTGACAAAATACCCTTTGTACCGACACAAGTCTCTAGAGAAGAGGAAGCCGAAGAAACAACTTTGAGTGATTGGTTATACCATGATGAAACCACTCCCACACCTATAAACATAGAATACTTCAAAGAAATTCAAATTTCTACCAAAATGCCTTATCATGGAACAAGACTTGGTGCTGATGAACAAGGTGTTATAGAACCCATCCCAGTTGATCCTACATCTCCCAAGAAATATGCTCAATACTTTGGTTTAGGATATACTCCACTGACTGTGACAATCCATGGACCGACTAAAACTTTGGTAAAGGTAATGGACTCCTCTTCTATTAACATCACTCTGAGTGTCATCATAGCTTCATACGAATATCTTGATCTTTCATGCTTCTTCCCCAACAATACCATCTTCATTATTGACCTCCCCCTCATCCATCCTGAACTCATTGCTTGGGATTATCAAGGACCCCTACCTCTCGACATGTTTCCACATGATGAGGCTCTCTCTACATTCCTAGAACTCTGCGACACCTCACAGTATGACATATGCTGGCACACTCATGCCTACTTTGGGGAAGAGGAGATCCTTAGTCCAAAAAAGCAAAAATTGAAAAATAAAAAAATGTCCCCTAGTGAAAACCTCTCTAAGGCACTTTCAGACACAAAAGAGAAAAATAAAGATGTATCTCCTAGTGGAAACCTCTTTGAGGCACTAGAAGATGAGGAGCTCCATCTTCCCCCCATTCCACCCTACTGGCAAGAGCGTTTCAACATCTTGATTGAAGGCACCCAAGAAATCAACCTTAGCACACAAGAAGTACCCAAGCTTACATACCTAGCAGAGTGTCTCAGTACTAAAGAAAATTCCAATCTCTCCATCATGCTTCATGAAGCACTTGATGTGTTTGCTTGGTCCTATGCCAATATGCCAAGGTTGGATCCTTCATTGGTTGGTCATATGCCAAGATGCACCCTCAAGTTGCCTTGCTTGTCAAAGAAGAACTGTAGAAAATATTAGATGTCAACTTCATCTACCCTATTGACTATCTAGAATGGGTCTCCAACATTGTCCCAGTTGCTAAGAAACCTGGGGACATCTGAGTTTGTACAAATTTTTGAGACCTTAACAAAGCATGTCCAAAGGACAACTTTCCGCTCCCCAACATTGACATAATTATAGATCTCATAGCAGGGCATGAGATGCTCTCCCTCATGGATAGCTTCTTCAGGTATAACCAAATCAGAATCACCCCTAAAGATCAGCACAAAACTACTTTTACATGTCCTTGGGGTACATATTGCTGGCAAGTCATGCCCTTTAGTCGAAAGAACACTAGGGCAACCTATCAACGTGCAATGACTACCATCTTCCATGACAACTACATAAAATAATGGAGGACTATGTGGATGATCTCCTAGGAAAGTCTAGAATGAGAGAAGAACACCCTGAGATCATATGACAGATATTTGCATGCCTCAGAGAATACAAGCTTCACCTTAATCCCGAGAAATGTGTCTTCGGCGTAACATCGAGAAAACTCTTGGGGTTCATTGTCTCTTGTAGAGGAATCGAGGTGGATCCCGCTAAGGTCACTGCTATAACAGAAATGCCTCCCCCTTAGACACTAAAGCAACTATGCAGTCTCCAAGGTAAACTCTAGGCTATCCGTAGGTTCATTTCTCAACTCGCAGATAAATGTCAATCCTTTGCCCATTTTCTTCACAAAGACATACACTTCAAATGGGATCAAAATTATCAATAGGCATTTGACTGCATCAAGGAATATCTAGCTTTACCACCGGTCCTAATGGCACCTATCCCAAGAAGGCCCCTATTATTGTACATATCAACAACTTCAATAGCACTAGGGGCACGTTTAGCACAACACGATGATACTAGCCACGAAAGGGCTATATACTATATCAGCAGGACCCTAGTCAGCTATGAGCTTAACTACACCCCCATGGAACACACATGTCTAGTTGTCATTTTTTGTTCCCAAAAGTTACGACACTACATATTACCGAGTCATTCTATCAAGCTCATCTCTAAAGTCAACTCTCTAAAGTACCTCCTTTTTAGAACTTCACTCATAGGAAGAATGGCAAAATGGGTTATGTTGTTGAGCAAATTCGACATTGAGTATGTTGATAAAAAAGTAATCAAAGGATAGGTTGTAGCAGATCAGCTGGCTGAAGCACCCCTCACAGATCATCAACCGCTATCCATTGATTTTCTAGATGAGTCCATCTTAACCGTGACATAATCAACAAACTGGAAACTATACTTTGATGGATCCTTCACCAACCATGGTTCAGGGGTAGACATACTATTGGTAACCCCACAAGGCGACTATATACCTAAAGATTACAGGCTTGCTTTCCCATACACAAACAATGTGGCCAAATATGAAGCTTTGATCATTGGTCTCAAAACAACAGTATAATGGAATATCTCGTAGCTACATGTGTATGGAGACTCCCAGTTGATCATCAAACAAGTAAATGATGAGTTTCTCACCAAAGATGACAAACTTGTACCCTATAAGAAAATGGTTGATGAATATAAACTATTCTTCACCTACATACAGTTTGAACAAGTACCTCATCTTCACAACAAAGCAGCTAATGCCATGGCTACTATTGGTTCCCTTCTAGATATGCCTCATGACAACCATCAATGTGAGTTTCTTGTGGAACAGCTCCTCATGCCAGCATATCGTGTCCCAAGTCGTTTGTGAGATTGTTGGTCTAGAAAATCCTTGGTATCATGATATCTATACCGACCTCCAACATCACACTTTCCTACCTGAATACACCTATAAACAACACCAATCCCTTATTCACTGCACCGCTCGCTACACTATCCTTGCTGACACCCTCTATCACTGAAGCTATGATGGCACTCTTCTTCAATGTTTAAACACGAAAGAAGCTTCCCTTGCCCTACATGAAGTTCACGTAGGTATCTATGGAGTGCACACAAGTGGTATTATGTAAAGCCTTCAATTTCATCATAAAAGTAAATGAAGTAAATAATCCACTTAAATACAACATCACAATATCCAAAGTAAAAAGATGTAATTAATCCACTTAATTATAATATAAAAGATAAAAAGGGTGTAATTAATTCTCTTAATTACAATATCACAAGTAAAATGAGCAATCTCATAAATATGAATCAAAATGTCATTAAATCTTTCAAAATCATGTGCTTAATCTAGGTAAAAGCACTATAAATAATAGACAAAATCCATGGGCATTCATGCCATATTACATCCAATTTCAAGTTACAATAATTATGTGCAACAAGAATAAATAAATCAATATGCTCATCAATCGCACAAACCAAGTGGTCCACCACCTGCATGCCGAGAGACGGGAACATGACAAAGGTGCTTTTCCACCCAACCATGAATTAATTACACTTCCCTGATCCCTTCATGAAATGAAGGAAACCTTACCCTCCACGAAATGTCTAGATACCTGGAAACAACTGGTAGGAGGGAACACCTGATGCAACCCTAATGTCTGAATGTGCAATTCTAAATAATGAAAAGTAGATTATCTCACAATATGATGTGGCAGAGATATATATAAATAAGTTTTCTAGACAAAATAAACATCTATTTCAATGTCATCTTGATTAGATCTAATCCTTTAAATAGTAAACTGGTTCAATTTTTGAAAAGAGGAAAAGCCATCTCTGAAAATCCACATTCGGCATCCTAGCCCAGAAAGTAACCCAATACATTCCTAGATAAAAACTACTTCTTTCCCCAAGATGCAAGTAAATAAATAATAAAGAATTAAGAATTCAAGTTTACCAATAAATTAATCTAAAATCCCCTTCCCAAAACATCAATCAGGAAATACACTTTCCAATCAATAATCCATCTTTTGTTCATACAATTGCATCCATAAGTTTGTCAAATTTTATATAACTACCAATCGATATTTCAGTCACAATTCACTATAGAAAAGTCATTCTCAGTTTTATTCAAACCTACTGTCATTTCTGTGACAGGAACTACTCAGTTTATTCAATAAGTTTATATGTAACATTCAGTAACCTTCTTGTCATTTCAGTAACAAGAGCTATGGCAGAATTGAAATAAATAATGACCAGAGTTTAATCAGATTTCAATCATTCTAAAATAATGTTTACGAATATGTTTGAACATCAAATCACTAACGAAATATGTCTACATGAATATAATATTGTTATCAATTTTTGAGAGTTTGAATTTCACACATAGAAAGGTCGATACTTAACCTAGAACTAATTTCAAATAGCATAAAGAAAGATAGTCATATATGTCTAACAGAGAATATTCTAACAGTAATTGGGTCATCCCACAATAATGGGTTACACTTTTTGGCCAGACTTGACATTGAAATCGACATTTTGAACTAAATCTTCACTTTCTGACACCTATATCTGTTAAACCGTTAGGAATTTGAAGATGATGCGAACTAGTGATTTGTGAGATTTTGTTTGTAGATTCTAAATATATTTTTTTAAAAAATTTGGAATTAAATTGTAAAGTTTTTTGTGTCTCCTTTGATAACTAGTTTTTAATAGTAAACAACATTTTTTAAAGTGATGTGTATTCTGTAGCACATAACTTTTTTTCTACAAAGGATAAAATTCTGATTCTTTTGAATTTAGATTGGTAACATTGATATATAGGGCATGCATTTGATTTCATAATGTTTTGTTGAATGTTTTTTTTAGTTAAGTTTTGAAGTCAAACCAATTATAATTTAGACATAGGCGTATTCAGTAAAACATAACTTTTTCTATATGTATCAAAATTCAATTTTTTTTTGTTGAAACAAGGACATCAATACCTAGGGCATAAATATTTTTCAGAATTTTTTTTCACTAATTTACTAATTTTCCATGTGTGTAGAACAAAGAACTTGATGTTTAGTGAAAAACCTACATTCACAAGAAATAAAAAATAAATATAATAATCAAATTAAATATATTTAAAATTATACTTTTTGGGAAGCTTATAATAAGGACTACATACTTAAAAAACATAAATTTTAAATGAATTCATTTGATCCCCCAAAAGGTAAATCAAAAGTGGTTTTTTATCAGCATTTTGATAGGCGTAGAGGAGACTCCATTCTAGGTATGGTTTAAAACTAGTGGAGTTCTATCCAAGGGGGTTTGATCAAACCCTCTTCAGTTAAAATACTTTAAATGGAACCTTTCAAGGCTTAAATCATTATATTTTCTAAAAATATGTGATTTCAGCAAAAATCAAGATTTCCCAGAAAGTGTAACACATTATTGTGGCAGCACCCAATTGGGGATTTGGTTAATTTATTATTCCAACAGTTAAAAATTTAAGATCTAGAAAAGGTAATTTGCTAGGCATAAAAATAGAGATATAACACCATAGTTCGAAGAGTTGGGCGGCTAGAAATAAACAAAATAGCAAGTCAAAAGAAGGAAAAGTCCCAACGCTTCAACAAGAGGTCGATCCCATTCTAGTCACACAAAAAAGAAGCCAGACTCCACACAAAGGTCGACTCATAAGAAGAAAAATAAAACATAATCCTAGTTTTACATCTTAGCAGCCAGGTGAAAAGGGTCGATGCCAAAAAGAGAAAAAAAATAACAGCAAACAAAACAAGCATCTGACGGCTGGTGAATACATAAAGGTAGGTCATTCTAAACCATACACCATGGTCTTCATTTTAAGGCTGCATCAGAGATAAATTTCAAGAGAGAGAGAGAGTATAAAATAAAAAAAGGCACGTAGGTCTGGTCTATGATTTAGCGGCCAGGAGTTTACAACAAGCTTGATTTTAGCAGGTTGATTGGTAGTCAACGTAGGCCAGAAAAACATACACACCCAGGCTGATTTCTTTACTATGTTTAAGCATCCAAACCAACATCTAATATTGCATAAATATAAGGAAAATACCTATATAGATTTTCCTGAGAGGAAGTCGATCTTACCTACCCAGTCGCAACTACCTTCTATCTCCTGCCACTGTCCAACCAGAACCACGTCCTCTTTCTCTCTGCTGCTACATAATGTCCTTCTCTGCTTAATTCTTTGATGTTTTTTTTTTTTGCTCAAGATCTCTTATTTTATTAAAAATATCTCCCTAATTTTGGTGATCCCTCTTAGGTTTAAAGACTGAAGATTGATAACTGGTCCATACTCCAGTTTGCATGAGATTTTACCATTTAAAGCTCACAAAATTTCTATTTAAAATAAAATAACAACTATTTTAGTTAGCTTATTGTCACATGAATGACAGTAAGTAAATTTGTAATTCTTCCATTCATTTCCTAAATATAATAATACTATTTTTTAATATTATTTAACTATTTTTAATAGACACAATTACTTTAAATAAATCAAGAAGTGAAATATTAAGATTATATATATATATATATATCCATTATAATTTAATATAATTATTCAATTTATTTTACATATTGTCTTCCAAACATCTATAGAAAATGTTTATTATTTTTACTATTATTATTTGACATATATAAAATACCACCATAAATATTCACTATTTAATAATAAACAATTTAAAATATAATACGAAAAGACATTAATATTTTTGACTAAATCATACATTTGAAATAAACTTTTTGTAATAATTAAAACACAATATTTTCTAAGTATCCAATCATCAATCACATTTATTTTTCACACAATGATGCATAAAAATAAGCCATTCAAAACAATGCATATGAAACTACACGAGTGTGTGGTTGCATCAGGGTTAACCATCCCATCAGTTCTTGCCAAGTGGCTAGAACATCTCTACCTCAACCATGTTCTCATCTTCGACGAGTACCTGCATTCATTTGCACTCAACTCGACATCAATAGGTTAGTGCCTCAAAAACATAGCCGAAGCAACATTATAATCATATCAATAATATCTAATATCTAAATCAATTATCCAATTTTTGCATATCTAACTCCATGCTAATTACCTTCACACATATAAAATTACTTAAAGTAAAAGTCAATCATAGTAATTGTTCTCTAATCTAGATTATTAATATAGTCCATAAAAATGAGACGTGACATCCTTCCCCACTTGGAAGAGACATCATCCCAATGTCTTATTACACATCAAAACAATAAGGTATCAATCAACCACCAATAAAGTATCAAAGTATCACAAACTCAAAGTATCATAATCCATGCATAAATAGGAAATCTAAGTCCTCCTCAAATGAGGAAAAGATATATCAATCTCCTCCACATCCTCCCATGTGGTGCTGTCCTCTGAATACTGATCCCATTGGACCTTATATTGCACAACATCTCTACTACGCAACTTAATGTTGTGCTTCCCCAAAATTGGAGTGGGCTCCACCAGCACCAATCAAGACTATGTGACGTGTCAGGATGATAAAGCTTAAGTAAGGACACATAAAAAACATTATAGATTCTGGCAAGTGCAGGTGGTAGAGCAAGTCTATAAGCTACATGATTAATCACTTCTAGAACTTCGAATGGTCCTACAAAACAAGGAGTAAGTTTGGAAGCTTTGCCAAATGAAATTGTTCACTCTTATGAGGTTTGACCCTCAAAAAGACTTTGTCACCCACTGAGAACTGTCTAGGTGTTCTATTCCTATCTACATAACTCTTTTGATGATCTAAAGCTTGCTTTAACTTCTCCTTGATCAACTTCATCTGATCATCCATTTCTCTTAACATATTAGGACCAATCACTATTATGTCCTCCACCTTATCCCAACTGATAGGTGTTCAACACCTACACCCATAAAGAGATTCGAATGGTGCCATTCCCAAAGATGCATGGTATGAATTTTTGTATGCAAACTCTACCAATGGAAGATACTACTCCCATTTACATTGTTAATCCATACAATACATTCTGAGAAGGTCTTCTACAACTTTATTAACTCTTTCTGTCTGACCATCTATTTGAGGAGTGTCTCGATCTGAAATGATCATCTCAGGCACTCCATGCAATCAAAAAATCTCCTGAACAAACTTCTTAGCTAGAACCATGGAATCATCTAAAAGATTCCCTAGAATGAAATGTGCTACCTTTGTCAACTTGTCCACAACCACTAAAATGACATCATGCCTATTCTTAGGCATGGGCAACCCATGAATAAAATCCATATTTATCACTTGTCACTTATGCTCAGGAATACTGTGTGGGTACAACAATCCTATTGGATGCACAAGCTCGGCCTTAACTCATTGGCATTCCAATCATCAAACCACAAATTCCATCACATCCTTCTTAAGTCTAGGCCAAAAGTATAAAGGTCTCAAACCTTCGACCATCTTGGTCACTCCAGGATGCCCTAAATATGGTGCATTGTGGATCTCCTCAAGCACTAATTTCCTCAACTCTCCTGAGTTAGGAATATACATTCTTCCCTGAAATCTCAAAAGTCCATCTGATTCAATCACATAACCATCAAACCTAATGATCTAAGGGGTCTACTTCCAAAGCTTTCTTTACTCTTTCATAATGCTTATCCCCTTGAAAATTTTGAATTGCTTTCTACTTCAAATTGGATCTCATTGTAACCATGGTAGCTAGATATCTTCTCCTACTAAGAGCATCAGCTACCCTATTCTCTTTTCCTTTTATATACTGAATTCCAAATTCATACTCACTAAGGAAATCTAACCACCTTCTCTGTCATGCATTAAGGTTAGGTTGAGTAAATATATACTTGAGCCCTAAATGATATATTTTCAACTCAAATGGCTTACCTAGAAGATAATGCCTCCACATCTGAAGTGCATGAACTATGGCAGCTAACTCAAGGCCATGTGGCGCATAGTTGAACTCATGTTGCTTTAACTTTCTTGACTCATATGCAACCACTTTCCCATTCTGCATCAACACTCCTACTCCTTCTAAAGCATTAGTTATAACTATAAAGTGACCATTAGGATCTGGTATGGTCAAGATAGGAGTAGTTGTGAACTTTTTCTTTAGCACTTGGAAAGCTGCTATAGTTGAGAAGCCTTCCACAAACTTTCTATAGTAACCTACAAGTCCCATAAAACTTTTGACTTCTATCACACTCTGAGGTGTAGGCCATTCCATTATCACTTTTATCTTCTCAGGGTCAACTGCAATCCCTTTTGCCGAGATCACATGACAAAGATAGTGCACTTTATCTTGAAAGAATGTACACTTAGATAGTTTAATGTGGGAAATGTGGAGAAGATTGACATGGGATTGTTATCACTGGGAATTGCACCCGTATGCAAGACTAGTAAAGTTCTACAATTCTGTGTAACATGGGACTAATTTCAGGTTGTGGGTGCCCTATAGTGGAATTAGACCTCCAGATTGTGGGTTGGTTCCCTTCAAATGTTCTATTGAGATGATTTTTTTCTTATTTTGGAAAAAGGAAGAAAGAAATAATATGGTATGCAAAAATGTAAAATTTGGTGATGCACCTAATTTGGGTAATAATATGTAATTTGGCTCACAGTATAACTCAGAAATCTTACTTTCACACAATCGAATCTTGGCATAAATATCACAAAAGTGATTCTAAGGAAGGCCTAAAAATAGGCTTTCTATGAAGGAAATAGTTTTTCACAACACAAAAGGACTACTTCCGATTAACACAACCTAAGACCTGTGATGATTATATGCTTAATGTTGCAAGCAAGGAAGTCAGACAATAATTTTAAAGGTTTAAAGATTAAACACAGCAAAATTTCATCAAAATCACTTCAATAATTAGAACTAAATGGAAAGGTAACTTAATTGATCTCAAAGAAACAAAGGAAATTCTGCAAAGAAGACAAAAATAGAACCTGTAACATGTCAATCTCTCAATAAAATTGTAAAAAAATGAGCTACAAGAATTCTCCAATCTGTCTAAATCAGAATGAGAATCAAGAACTAGCAAAAACCAACTTTTTCTTTACAATATATAGGTTTTCTCTCTCAAAGAGACATGCAAAATATGAACTCGCAGATAATTGCCTCTAAAAATAATCTCTCACGAGAAACCTCCAAAATCCTCAAAATTAGGGTCTAAAACTGACACAAATTGAGCAAGAATAGCTCCAATTTGGGCCTCTCCATATGCTTGACCATAAAGTTGATCAAGAACCCTAAAAATACTCCTAAAATCATGCAAAAACCTCCTAGGTGGCCCAGCTAACTCAACTAATCAATTTGCAAGATTTTGCATTTAGCAAAATTGATTGTGAGTAAATAGTAAAGTAATAAAAATAATTACTTTATTATTGGTTACAACTTGTTATAATTTGACTTTACAATTTGAGGAAAATAATAAAGTAATTTGGAAAATATTACTTTATTATTTATTTAAAATTAATATCTTTTGTAAAATCATGCATGATGAGAAGAAAAAAAACACTCCTTGTCTCTCCAATTTACAGTTGCCTAATTTGCATGATTTGAGCATAAATAGGACTTAGAAGAAATAAAAATACCTTTATACCTCCATGTGAGAAAAACCCCTAGTTTGCATGATACATATTCATTAAGGCAAAATTTTACCCTTATCACTCCACATGCATTAAGGAGAAAATACTAATCCTCTCTCTGCAAGAAATTTTTTTTAAGTCATCCTATGCATTTATAATATCTAAATGCACAAAACAATATACATTAATATCCTTATGACTGCCTTTGATGCCTTAGTGCATACATATATCCTTATATCTTGAGATCACCTTATATCTCCATGTGCAATTTCAATATCAAGAAAACCTTATAACTCCATGCATCAAACATTACACCATTACATATGCTCACCTTGTCTGCCACCTTGTAAACCTACTCTGTCATCATGCATATCATGTCCTAACACAATTCACCTTTGACCTTGTCAGCCACCATGAATAATAAAGAAGGATCTCTGACTTTTGAATGTTTGCAAAAAAAGACAAAGAATCTTCAACTAGGCATGAGTTTCATATGAGGCAGCCTTGACCATGTCATTTAGTCAACCACACAGGAATTCAATAAATCATAAGGCATGAAGCCTTGCCTTCTCATAATACTGACCCTTTTGACTTTATAAAAATCAAGTGCGACAACGTTTGTCAGCCCCTCCATATCATGATGACTAGGAAATCTTCAAGACTAAAGTCTTGACCATAGGCGTTTTGGATAAGGTAATTGATTTTAGTCTTTTGTAAAGTCAAAAAATGAAAAAAAGAACCTTCGAACAAAAATAATAGATAACCCTAAAAGTTTTCTTCATTTTTCATTTGTCATTCTCCCTCATTCGCTCTGCAACTGCATTTTGTCAGTTAGGGTTTGAAGGACTCAAGCATATCTCTCTAGCTTTATACTCTCCCTTTGGTCTTCTCTTGGATGAATCTTCAGAATTCTGCATGCAAGAAAGAAGGTAACATTTGTTTTGAGTATACTGGCATCTTTGTTGGCATCTGTAGCTTCTTTCTCCTTTCATGGCTATCTTAATATGTTACACATTCTTTAACAACAACTCTTTCTTGTCTCTGCATCTTTATTCTCTACAACTGTTACCTATATTTGAAAGTTTGATACAAAAATGATGCCGCGGATAGGTGTCTCTTCCTGCTAGAAAAACAAGGTTAGCATCTGTTTCTTGTCTCTCCTATAGCTTCATTTGTCTCACTGTAACTAAAGAATGACAAGGGTCTTCTAAGATTTATTGAAATAGGTATTGCATTTTCTTGTAGAAAATGATATATCTCTTTCAGTCGTGCCTGTATACATCTCTTTTTCATCCTTTATTTGACTGTAGGTGCAAAAACTTTGAGGGTTTTTTGATTTTATGACAAGGGTTTGTTCTTTTTTGCACATACAAAGCCTTCATTCTGTTATGGCTATGCTCCATCTATATGTAGACACAAAAAATATGAAAAACTGCTTAGGGTTTCTAAATATGAAACAAGGGTTTCAATTTTCTTTGCATAAAACCCTTATAACTGTCATGGCCAACTTCCTATAATATTCACTGTGTTCTCTTTTTGACTGTATACAAAAAAAAAATAAGGGTTTTAACATATGCAGATGGGTATTCTAGTTTTAGCATGAAAATGTTATTTCCTGGCACGGCTATGGCAGTAGATACATTTTATCACTTTCTTTTGGTTGTAAGTGCAAGATGGCACTAGAGTTTGAAATTTTCTGACAAGGATTTAGTCTTTGCTGCACAAAAAGGGCCTTCTTCTAGCACAGCTATGATATTAGCTCCATCTTATGGCACTCATTTCTACTATATACAGAAAAGAAACAAGGGCTTTACCTTTTTGCAGATGGGTATACATTTTTAACATAAAAATGCTCTCTTGCTCACGGCCATGACATCTCTTCTCTGTATAGCAACTCTTTGACTGTATAAACACTCTGACACAAGGGTTCTGAAAATATGAGAAAGTTTGACATTTCTGTGCAATGAAGGTTCTCATGTAGCGCTGTTCATGACACTTCTTTACTAATTCAAGACTTTGTAAGTTTCTCAAAAAAATAACAAAAGTTTGGTATCTCTGCACCCTTTTTGTTTGATTTCTAGCAATGACTTGTCATTTCTTCTATAATTTATCACTACTAAATGCTTTTGTTAAATAGTTTGTCTTGATCATTCTTTATACCTCATGTGACTTAATAGTTTCTACATCTATACAATGCCAATGTTCTTGGTATATTATCCTCCTCACAGTGAATACCCTCATGTTGACTTTCATCCTGTAAGTGCTATGCATATGATGGGAATCCTTCCTCCCAGCTCCATGAGAAATGTTGCATATTAATGGCATATGAGATAATAACTGTTTGTTATGTGCCTCCGATGAGATTGCTTGATTGTATCATGACTATCTGTTTATCTTTTGAACATGCTTCAGTCCTTCCTCATTACAAAGTATGAATGTTTGATCAATGTGGTAACAAGTCTGAAATTCTATAGCATATAGATTTTATCTTCAATTGCTTTATGAATGTTGAGGCTCCTTTGTTTGTATCTATTATTCATTATTATTTGGCTATCCATCAAAATCTTCTTCTTTAACCTTGGCTAGCTCCATGAGAAATGTTGCCTTATGTATGTGATTGTGGAATCACTGTTGTCTTCATTTACATCTGGTTGTGGCATTCTTTAGATACTCCTTCTAGTTTCCTCTGTGCATGCTCACTTCTTATCTCATGATGCATTTGGATCCTATAGTAGTATACATATCATGCTTTTATCTCCTCCTCCAGTCCTTCATTATGGTAAATGTTTATTATAACTATGTCATTCAGAAACAATGGCATATGAGAAAAAAAATTGCTTATCTTGTGCCTCTATCAATCATCATCACTGTAACATTTGGCATATCCTATGCCTTCTACTGCTTCTCCTTCATCATTGATGTGGTATTCTCTTTCAAGAATGTTCTACTCTTGTTGTTGGACATGGAAGTTGGGAACTATTCTGACTGTATTTTCTTGCACAAGCCACTTCATGATCACTGTCATAACTATGCATAGTAAATTTGACTACACTTGTCTAACCATTTGCAAGATATCTCTTCTTGGCTATCTGTATTTCTTGGTCCATCTGAATCCATATGATGTTAGTTCCTTCACATTTGCTGACTGTAGCATGATGTCTTTTCACTGTGCCAAGGCATATAAGATAATGACTGTTTCTCTAGTACAGTGATGAGATGGGATCATGCTATGATTTCCATGTGTTACTTGAATATTTGATTACATTGGGAACTGTGGCAGCTACCTGAAAATATAGGCTCTCTATTGATGACTTAATCATATGGAATTTTGACTTGGTTGTTTCATCTTGAAAGCTATGACATAATTGTTCCACATATACTGTTTCACTTTCTAGATCATCTTGCTCCTTCATTATGGCATATGTCTACCAGAGTTATTGATGCCTTGCTATTTTGATTTTATCTTTTAAAAGGCATAATCTGTATCATTTATCTTAGCTAGCTGATCACTTTGAATACCTTTAACATGTCATTTTACTTCTTACTCTTTTATCATAATCAGATGACACTTTTACATGATCTATCCTGTAACTTGTTCAAATGATACACAAGCTCTGTGTCTTGGAAGCTTTATTCTGTTTCTTTTATCTTCATCAGTGATAGTAATCTGAACACTTTGTAGCATGTCCTTGTACTATGAATGCACTCTGTCAGTTGTTCTTGTCACTTGTGGTGAAATAAATACATGCATTCAAAAATGATTATGTACTTCAGATGGCTCCTGTAGCCTGTATATTCTTTTGTGGCTATAATCTAATTTCTGCACTTTGTCAACTTGACTCAATCATGTTAATCTGATTTGCTCCAATCAACTGTAATAATGTCATGATAACATAACTTTTCTGCAAGTTGATTAGATGATGCATGATATATCTTAAATGATGCATCCTGTCTTTCATTTTGATATCCTTTTCAAATGAATAGAAAAGGGAAACATGCTGGGCTCAACCCTTGTGGGAGCCACATTTTCTCCACATGTTTTAATGTCTTCAAATCAGCAACAATACTTGTCATATACCTGTACAGTGAACAAACAAGTTAGCATAAAAATATACCTGATAGTATTGATTGATCTTCTTCATGATTTCTTCCTGATTTGTGTCACTTATCTGATTTGATCTCTCTTCTGAATGCATGATGTGATAAGTAGATGTTTCTGTTTGATAAAAGCATGTGATAACTTTAAACATCCGGAGCACTAACAGGGCTGTCCCCAAAATTTTGTAGGATCAACTGATGATGGAGCTGAAGTAAAGACTGAAGACTTGAAGGCCGGCATTGACAAACAACTTTCTTGCTCAGACAATGATGGATGTTTCAATTTATCATGTGTTCATTTCTTTTCCTTTTATCAAATAGATGCATAGCTTGCATGTCTACAATTGCTCAGTCTAGTTATTCCCACAGCTTGTGTGGGACACATTTGAACACTTCTTTTAAACATGATCAATTAATTTATCTTATGCACTTGATGTATCTGTATTTCTTTTGATCAATGCATAAGATAAAGTAACAAATATTGAATGTATGTTCAAAACATGACATGAAATAATAGTTCAAAACAAAATATATTTCTTTCTTTTATTCAGAAATGATTAACTGAATAATCAATCTAACTTATAACTCATGAAAGATAACATGATGCAAAACAACTGTATTTCTTGAATGACTGGTACCTTGACAATCCTATTCTCTTGTTATGATAACTCATCAGTCTTGATTAGACTAATGGGTTATCCTGTCAACTGAATCTCCTTCTCTGCTCCTATCAAGATGTCAATAGTTTAATAAATGCATAACTTTGAAGTTTTCTTTTATTCCTTCTGAACAATTACACTTAGGTCCAACTAATTTTAAGTGTGAACAAAAAATTAGTAACAGGGATGCTAAGCCATCTCACCCTTATCCTTGTGTTGTGAAAACCTGTGATGTGTGTTTGGAATCATTTGCGTGTGTTTCCTTAGCATTCTTGCACTTTATTTTAAAATGGTTTGAAAAGCATGTTTTCCATGTTTTCAAATTAAATTAATGATTTTAATTTGGAAATTTCTATTTCTTCTTTAGAGAAAATGTTTATTGCATCATTATGTGCTTGTGGAACAAATTTGAGTGATTTCGGTTTAATTCTAAAATTTGATATCTTTTTGTAAAAAAGTAGAAATTGCATTAAATGAGAAAATTGAATGCCTAGTATGGCATGTTTGTACTTTTTTGGAATGAGACTAAATTAAATGATAATAACCTATTTGGAATAGTTGTGTTTGTTTGACTGACTATTTCCTTGTTATTCTTAGTGATTTATTTGGGTGTTTTCAAGGAAAATTGAAATATTAATGCATTTTGATTAAATGTTTATGTGATTCAAATGAAATATTGTAATTATTTATTGTTTGGAATTAATGAATTAAATGATTGAATTGTGCAAAGGCAATAATTTTGATTTGATTTATTAAATCACTTAAGAGGAATATTTTATTATGAAGAAAGGAATAGTGTCTTTGGAGGCATAAAAGGAAAAAGACATGTATTTTAAATTATTCTTTTTTCTCTCCAAAATTTGCTCTCTTGTTTCAGACCCTCTTGCTTGAAAAATGGATATATGATTGCTTGGAAGGGAGTTTTGCTTGGAATTGCTTGGAGCTTAGATTGGATTCAGGAGCTTGGTGTTTGCTTGTTTTGTGTGGATCGAATCTGATATTCAACCTCATTCTTTTCTTTGGATTTTGTTTGTATTGGAAGGTGAGTTTCTCCAATCTTCTCATTTAAATTGTTTTATTTAGTTTCCTTGATGCCACACCATCTAAAATGGTTGAAGATAGCTTTGCTTAGTTGTAGGAAACATAGAAAATTTATTTCAACTGGTTATTTATTTATCTCATATATTTTTCATTTTAGAAACATAGAAAGATAGAACCCTAGCAAAATTTCCCTAGAAATCCCCAACACATTTTTATTGCATATATTGGTTGTTGGGCATGTTATCTATGATGGGTAGTTGTTAGATCATCCATAGCTATTTAAAAACAAAAGTTATAAAATCGGTCAAACTTTGGTCAAGGTGCTAAAGAGAGCTCCAATGGAGTTTTTAAGGCCTTATGGTTATTTTACACTTTTAGGAAACATGAAAACTAAATTCTATACATTTCCTTTAGAATTTGCTTTGAGGGATGAGTTGACTCCTTCATATTATATGATTCTGCATCTTGTGAGACTATGTCGTGTTTTGGGACATTTTGGTGCATTGAAATCTGTGCCACTTATTTCTCCATTTTTGAAAATCTAAAAATTTCTTTGTATGCATTTCCTTGATGTTTTAGTTTGTGGGATGAGTAGTCTCCCATAGTAAATGATATTTTGCATCTTTTGAGTATATCTTACATGTTTTTTTGTCAAAATTGTGATTTTGTCACCTCGTAAACCGTGTCATGCCCAATTGGTTGAATTGGTGCTATGGGTGTTTAGGAAGAAGTCTAGGGGTAGGAAAGGAGTGGCTTCCATCATTCACCATGGCCTAAAGAGGTCGTTGGAATGAAGAGAATGGAAGTTTTAATCAAGAATAACATTTAAACACATTGTGTAATAAAATTTAATAATGTGATCATCTACACCAAACTGCATGTCCTAGTGAAGTGTTCGGCTTGCTTGGGTTTGGATGTAAAGAGGAATCTTTGGTGTAGTGTATGGTTGCACTATGAGGAGATTTTCCCCTCATGTTCTTCCACGAGGTGAGTATTGCCCTCGTTTGACACTCCTTGTCCTAACTACCTGGGTCTCTCTTCCTTCTTCTTCCACCATCGAAGTTTGACTTGATGTGTGATGTTTACCATGTGATTGCATGTGCATTGTGATGTTTGATTCATGCTTGTATGTTTCTATGATGGAATATGATTCATGCCTCATTTGGCATGCATTGAAGGTGTGATTATTTCCCTTATGCTTCAATGTTGTGATGTCATTCAATTATGCTTTGGCAAGTGTGCCATATGTTACTTGAATGCAATTGGATGGTAGTTGTACCATGTGTTGTTTATATGTATTGTATTGGCAGTTGTGCCATGTGTGTTGTGTGCATTGATTGATGTGTATTGTTGGTATTATTAAATATTTAATTACACTTGATTAAGTTTACTTAGGGCTAATTTTAGTCTTAGGTTATTCTTAAGTCATATTAGCATTTTTCTCTAACTTGCAAATATAAAAGCAAGTTCTCTCATGTAATTCATTAATCCAATTCATTAATTGCATCTAATATTGTGCAAATTATTCCTCTTTGTTTTTTTCTCTTGTGGAAGGTAAATCTTAGGTTTTGTAGGTAATCCCGGTGTTTCAAGTTTATCATAAACTTCAACATGGTATTAGAGCCTTCACTTGCTTCTCCTTCTCCTCTTATTGAGATCACATCTTTATTACCTACATCAGATTCCTTGCAGCAGGACATTATCAGTCTTCCAGAGATAGCTCATTGGGACACATATCTACTAGATATATCATTTGTTTGTAGAGTCCCATCTTGTAGATTTGGAGGACCACTTTGAGGACATTTGTCTTCTATTTGATGATAGCTTCTATGGAGTTGCATCACCATCATCTTCTTCAAAGATTGTTCTTCATCCTCCTATTTAGTCACAGTTTAGCAGTGGATTGGAGACATTTGAGCAGTTTTTAGGAGCATCATTGTTGTCTTTGGATCATGTGCAGAGTTCAAAGAAATTTATCCTTCTTCATGTATATTCCTATCCAGAATGGGAAGACATTATGCACACATCTGTAGTTCTATTTCTTACCAAGGGGAGGAATGTTGTTCGACATTCATGGGTCTTCATATTTATTCTATGTCGAGCATCTTCCAGCACTACAGGAGTCATCTTGAGGAGCGGATGCATGGTCTCTCTTATCATCTCTATTTTGGGAGGGAGCATTTTCTTGCATGGGATTTCATCCTCCTCATTTCTAGGGGGTTCATCAGACCTTCTCTCTTCTTCCTCTCTTATGGAGGGCATTCATGATTGTACTTTTGTGATGGATTCAGTTCTTGGGGGATCTTAATGTTAGTCCTTCTTCCATCACATGTTCATGTACTTATTTTTTCTCTCTTTTGTAGAGGATTTTTCTCCTTTTCTCCACCTTATGAGAGATTCTTGTTGTTCATGGCTACCTAACATGGCCTTGTAGCCGAGACCCATTCTTGCATTAGTTGCATGTTTTTTATTTCTCCCTAAGTTACACTTAAGGGGGTGTTGGTGTAATTAAATATTTAATTACACTTTATTAAGTTTACTTAGGGTTAATTTTAGTCTTAGGTTATTCTTAAGTCATATTAGGGTTTTTCTCTAACTTGAAAATATAAAAGCAAGTTCTCTCATGTAATTCATTAATTGCATCCAATATTGTGCAAATTATTCCTCTTTATTTTTTTCTCTTGTGGAAGGTAAATCTTAGGTTTTGTAGGTGATCCTAGTGTTTCAAGTTTATCATAAACTTCAACATGTATGCCATATGTTGCTATGCATACCATGGATTGAGTGAGACGATGCTAGTGGGTTTGCCATGATCACCTTCTTGTTGGAATTAGTCTAGACAACTAAGAGGGAGGGGGTGAATTAGTTGTCCCACAAGATTTTAACCTTTTATTCTTTTTAATCTCCTTCAACAACTTTCAATCAGATAAGCATTAAAGCATGAATCAAAAACACAATAGTAGAAATAAATTAAACACACATAACACTAGAATTTTTACGTGGCAACCTGGTTAAGGGAAAACTATGGTGGGGGTTAGCCCACAAGATTTGTACCCTGTTAAAAGTACTTAGAAAAGAAGAAGGCACATGCCTTCGGGCTCACTGCTCAAGAGAGACTCACTACCTATAGAATTTTAATATAGAAAGAATTAACTGATAAATATCATCTACTTCATGCCTGGTTTAGTTTTATTGAATGCTCACAAAACTTCTGCTCTACCACAAATACTTCTTTTCTAAAACATCTCTTTTTCTTCTGCTTCTCTGCTCTGCTTTGCCTTTGATCCTTTCTTTTGATTTTACTATTTTTACACAAGGATGATTTTCCACAACTTATCAACAAGTATTTATACGCTTCATCAACCTTGGAATGAACATCAAGGTCAGCACTACAAACCTCTATCTTAATGCGAATCACTAAGCTATCAACCAAACATAACTGGAACTCAAATCTTCCTTGATCAACATGCCACGCTTCATAGAATTTCTCTTAGATCATCCGCAACACACTTGAATCATTCAGTTAACCAAGACTGGGAAGAACAACAACACCAAGAAGGAAATCTTCATTGGTAAGATCAAACTTCAATGCAGACCTCCAACATAGCCGTCACACGATCCAAAGACCTCCACCAGCACATTAAATTCAACAAAAACATCCGCACTCCTCTAAATCATCAGAATCACTTGCATCTTCCTCTGGAACCTCAAGAACACTATCTGCCATGATTGTCACATTCGAAAGATTGCTTGCAGACCTCAAAACCACAAACCACTTGAATGGATGATACACACTGACTTCCTAAACATGTCTCTAGATCTGCAGATCATCATTTGACATATCCAGAACAATCTGCACCTCTTTCCTGTCACTCTGTCTCTTCTAAACACTGCAAAACTGGTTCAATTTAGCTGGCCATAGCTTCTTCAAATCTTCATGTGAACTCTTCAAAACTTGACTGGAGCTTCTTCAAAAAATCCTCTACTCAGCCATATGGTCCGCATACATTAATTTTCTCAATATCCTCAACAATCCAGTCTTCTGTATAGGTGGCAAAATAGGATATAGTTGTCACCAATGGTAACAAGGATATGTTGACATCAATGACAACACCGCTTAGGCACATATTTGCAACAATTTCCCCCTTTGTCATTAATGGAAACATATGATGTGAAAAATTGATTTGACCATCAAGACAAGACCTTCTCCCCCTTTCACTTCTGCAATCACTTTCTTCATTGCTCCCCCTTTCATCAGCAACTAGTTTTTCACATGAACTTCTCTCCCCCTTTGACATCAATGGCAAAGGTCACATATTTGCAATCTTTTCTACCTTTTTGTTTTAGACCAAACTCAAAAAAATGCATGCAGACTACTCCCCCTAAATAGTTCCTTCTTAACATCAATCTAGATCACAAGATATGATTGTGTGTTCCACCAGACTAATGCACTTTAGTGCATCTTAATTCTGATCAGGAGGGGTAACAACCCCTAACTTCTCTTTGAGATACTCAAAGGTATCCTTGGTAAGAGGCTTAGTGAAAATATCCGCAATCTAGTCCTTTGAAGACACAAACTCTAACTTGACTTTATTCTCATTTACTTTCTCTCTCAAGAAATGAAACTTGATGGCTATGTGCTTTGTCTTTATGCAACACCAGATTCTTTGAGATGCTTATTGCACTTGAATTATCACAGAAGATTGTGACAGGCTCCTCAAACATAATTCTAATGTCTTTCAACATTTGCTTCATCCATAAAACTTGAGTACAATTGTTTGTTGCTGCTATATACTCTACCTCTGTTGTAGATAGGGATATTGCCTCCTACTTTTTTCTTAGCCAAGAAACTAATCTACTTCCCAAGAAGAATGCACCACCACTAGTATTTTTTCTATCATCCACATCTCCTACCCAATCAACATCTGTACATGCATGTAGAGTGAAGTCATTATCTTTTGGATACCATAATCCATAATCAATTGTCCCTTTGAGATATCTAAAAATTCTTTTGACTGCTACAACATGGGATTCTTTAGGATCAGCTTGGAATCTAACAACAAGCCCAACTGCATTCATGATATCAGATCTGGTCTGAGTCAGATAGAGCAGTCCTCTAATCATTGATCTATACCTTTTCTGATTTACCTTAGGGGAGTCATCATCTTTACTATACTTACATCCAGTTACCATAGGAGTACCTACTGGCTTTGAATCCTCCATTCCAAACTTCTTCAACAATTCTTTTACGTACTTAGACTGAGATATAAAGATACCTTTATTTCTATCTCCTATTATTTGATCTTTAGGTTGACTCATCCTTACATACCTGGGAGTTTTGGGATTTGCTTGAACTTCTATTTCTTGAGCTTGTTCCTCAACTTCTGCACTATCCTCTTGAATTACTAGATTTTTTGGATTAAACTAGATCTGAATTTGAGTTTTCACTTTCCTTTCTTGACTTGGATTTTCACCTTGATCATCTGAATCATATCTGCAAGACCTATAATGTCCTTCTTTGCTTTCATCAACTCTAACTTTAGCACTTTCAACAATCTTTTTCAACCTCTTGTTAAAGCACTGGTATGCTTTACTTTGAGTGGAGTAACCCAGAAAAATTCTTTCATCACTTCTTGCTTCAAACTTGCCTAGATCTTCATCTCTTTTGATATAGCACTTACTACCAAAAACTCTGAAATACTTCACAGTAGTAGCATGACCAAACCATAGTTCATAAGGGGTCTTACCAGAATTGCCTTTGGTTTGCACTCGGTTAAGAGTGTAGACATCAGTACTCACAGTTTCTCTCCAATAGACTTGTGGAACATTTGCTTCCATCATCATGGTTCTAGCAACTTCTTGAATGGTCCAATTTTTTCTTTCCACAACTCCATTCTGCTGAGGAGTCCTAGGAGCAGATAACTCTCTTTTTATTCCTTGTTTCTCACAGAATGAATCAAACTCACCAGAGGTAAACTCTCCACCTCTATTGGATCTTAGACACTTTATCTTCACACCAATCTCATTTTCCACCATAACTTTGAACACTTTGAATGTCAAGAGATTTTGATTTTTTTTAAGAAAGTTACCCACATCATCTGGGAATAATCATCAATCAGCAACATAAAATATCTGTCTCCTTGCACACTCCTAATTCTAGTAGAACCACATCGATCAATATGCACAAGTTCCAATCACCCACTTGAAAATTGTTCTTTACTTTTGAATGATGTTTTGTTCTATTTACCCAATTGACATTCTCTACACATGCTATTAGGTTTCACAAGTCTTGGAAGATCTCTCACAGCCTGAGTAGAACCTATCTTGACAATGCTATCAAAATTCACATGACACATTCTCCTATGCCACAACCAACTCTGATCTGTTTGTGCAATCAAACAACTTTTACTAAAACTACTTAATTGAGAGATGTTACCTCTAGTTTGTGTACCAGATGCAATTTCAGTTTCAGAGCTTTCCAAGATTCTGCATTTACCATCCTTGAATTAGAGATCATAACCATTGTCAACCAACTGTCCAACACTGAGAAGATTATGCTTCAGTCCTTCCACATACAAAACATCATGTGTGTTATTCTTACCATCAAAAGAGATGGATCCTCTGCCACAGATTTTAACAGCTGAGTTGTCTCCAAATTTCACAATTCCACCTTCATATTTTTCAAAGTTTATAAACTTACTTTTATCACCAGTCATATGATGAGAACATCCATTATCAATCACCCCTTCATCCTTTTCAACAACCTGAGTAGCCAAGGCACTTTCCACATTTGCACAGCTAGCAAATTCAGTAGACACTGGATCTTCTTCTTTGATAGCAATGAATACCCAATCATCTTCAGTGGCACCTCAATGATTAGATTCATCATGTGTGACTCCTTCTTCTCCATCTTTTTGGACATAGTAACAATTCTTCTGACCTTTATATCTATTGGTGTTTGGCTTTGAAAATTCTTTGGACATCTTGAGGCAAAATGACCATTCTTATTACAAGTAAAACATTTGAATGGCAACTTTCCTTCATACTTACCGGATCCTCTTGGCATTCTTTTGGCAATAAGAGCTTCCAGTTCTATAGACTCAAATTCATCATCTTCAAGATCCTTCCTTGCCTTAGAAAATCTATTTGATCTTGTAGAAGAGTTTTCACGTAGATAATATCTTTGTTTTCCATATACACTAGCCTTAAAAGCAAATTCAGACTTAGGTAGAGAATTACCAAACTCACTTAATTCAAAAGCTGAAATTTTTCCAACCAGCTGATCCCTTGTGACTTTTGAGACAGTCTTGATCTCTTCTATAGAAGCAACCTTATGTTTGTATGAATCAGGTCAAGATCTGAGCACTTTCACCACAATCTCTGATTCTTCCAAAGTTCCACCAGCACACTTGATACCACACACAAGTTCATTTATCTTTTGCATGTAGATTGTGATGTTTTCATCTTCACCCATCCTCAGATTTTCAAATTTTCCTCTCAAACTTTGTAGCTTGGCACATTTGACATATTCATCGCCTTCATAAAGATTCTCCAACTTCTTCCAAATTTCATGAGCAGTTTTTAATCCAAAGAAATTTGACATTTTTGAATCAGTCAGGCACTCAACAAGGCTTCTTTAGCTCAAAGGTTATTTTTAGCATCTTTAATTTGATCTAGAGTTAAAGGGCCCTTCTCCAGAGGTTTATACTCATCATTGGTTATCACCCAATAAGCATCACCCATGCATTGCAAATGGCATTCCATGCGACTCTTCCAAACAAAGTAATTTTTTCCATCAAATCTTAGACTATCCTTTTTGTATGTCGACATCATGGATCTCCTCAAGTGGTCAAGCTTCTTTTAGAGGATCTGGCTCTGATACCAATTGTTGGAATTAGTCTGAACAATTGAGAGGCAGGGTGAATTAGTTGTCCCACAAGATTTTAACCCTTTCTACTTTTTAATCTTCTTTAACAACTTTCAATCAGATAAGCATTAAAGCATAAATCAAAAACACAAGAGCAGAAATAAATTGAACACACATAACACCAGAATTTTTACTTGGAAACCCGGTTAAGGGAAAACCATGGTGGGGGTTAGCCCACAAGATTTGTACCCTGTTAAAAGTACTTAGAAAAGAAGAAGGCACATGCCTTTGGGCTCACTGCCCAGAGCTCACTACTCAAGAGTGTCTCACTACCTATAGAATTTTAATACAGAAAGAATTAACTGATAAATATCATCTACTTCATGCCTAGTTTAGTTTCATTGAATGCTCACAAAACTTCTGCTCTACCACAAATACTTCTTCTCTAAAACATCTCTTGTTCTTTTGCTTCTCCTCTACTCTGCTTTGCCTTTGATCCTTTCTTTTGATTTTACTATTTTCCTACAAGAATGATTTTCCACAACTTATCAATAAGTATTTATATGCTTCATCAACCTTGGAATGAACATCAAGGTTGGCACTACAAACATCTGTCTTAATACAGATCACTAAGTTGTTGGCCAAACATAACTGGAACTCAAATCTTCCTTGATCAACATGCCATGCTTCATAGAATTGCTCTTAGATCATCCGCAACACGCTTAAATCATCCGGTCGGCCAAGACTGGGAAGAACGACACCAAGAAGGAAATCTTCATTGACAAGCTCAAACTTCAATGTGGACCTCCAACATAGCCATCACACAATCCAGAGAGCTCCACAAGCACATTGAATTCAACAAAAACATCTGCACTCCTCCAAATCATCAAAATCACTTGCATCTTCCTCCGGAACCTCATGAACACTATCTACCATGACTGTCACATTAGAAAGATTGCTTGCAAACCTCCAAACCATGAACCACTTGAATGGATGATACACACTGACTTCCCAAACATGGCTCTAGATCCGTAGATCATCATTTGACATATCCGGAACAATCTATACCTCTTTCCTATCACTCTTTCTCTTCTAAACACTGCAAAATTGGTTCAACTCAGATGGCCATAGCTTCTTCAAATCTTCATGTGAACCCTTCAAAACTTGACTAGAGCTTCTTCATACAATCCTCTACTCAGCCATATGGTCCATATACATTAATTTTCTCAATATCCTCAACAATCCAGTCTTCTATACATGCAGCAAAATAGGATACAATTGACACCAATGGCAACAAGGATATGTTGATATCAATAACAACACCGCTTAGGCACATATTTGCAACACTTTTCTGTAGCTCAAGGGTTGCCTAGAGTTACGTAGATAGCTATTGCACTCAACAATGGTAATATGGTTGGGAGGCAAGCAACATTTCCCCATTGGTCCTTCATGATGATCTTCAGGTGTTGGATGATTCCCTTATCTTCTTGCAGGTTCATTATGTTGTGCTTCACATCTTGTTGCACCTTGGAAAGCATGTTGGTTTTTGGGTGGTTTATGCACTTGTATATTATCATTATTGATTATTGTAACCTTTGTAATTTATGTCTTTTGAGACTCTTATAATAAGATGTAATTAATGCTATGAGTTGATTTATGATGTTGTCTATGATTCATCTATGTTTAGGATGAAGCCCTTTAAGTATTGTAATTATTGGATATTGTCTTGTATTTTTCCACGCCTCGGTTTGTGAGGATATTAGCATGTTTTGATAGATTTTACATGTTAGAATCTATCTATAGTTAGCATGTTTAGACTTAGTTATTTGATGTTGTATTTGATGTTTATGGATATGTTTGTGTTGGATCGTATTCATCCCACATAGGTGGTGAGGATCCTATCTTTTCTTTTGGCATGTGTCGACGTTGGTGTTGAACATGTGTAGCCTTTTGTATCACTTTTGTCCTTTTTGGCATGTGGACATTTTTGGTTCAGCACCTTAATGTTTTTGGCTATGAATCCTCTTTGATATTGATTAATGTTTTTAGGCACCGTATGTGTTTTGGTTGAATTATGGGCCTTTTTGGTAAATTTTGCACTCTTGGATTATTCTCTCTTTTTCTTTGGAAAGCATGCCTTTGTACGAGTTTGTCTTGTGACCATTCCAGTTGGTTTAGGACTTGTACCTCCTAGTTGGACCATCTTGTGGGTGAGCATTACCCTTGTGTTTGGGATGTCTTGTGTCATCATGGAATGGACTGAGGTGGATGTCACCCTCATCCTATTCCATGTGTTTGCGAGGGAGAAAGGTTGTGGACGTGTATCTGATCCTCGTCATGGAGTGAGCTTCACCTCTTTCTTGGTCATCGTGGTGAGTTATCACATGATGGGTGAAGTCTTCCACTTGTACCATCTTACTTAGTGCAATGGTGATGTTGTTTTAGATGTTTTTGTGCTTCTTGCGACACCTTGTGTGTGCGTGAGTGCAATGCGACATGTAAATGTCACACTTGCAAATGCAAAAAATTTGCTGGTTCGGTGTTTGTTTGGCTAATGCTTTGGGTGAAAATTCAAGGCATTACACAACGTCCGCTATGGAAAAGGCCTTAAAAGGTGACCCTCCTACCCACATGTATAACATGGTCCAATGATCTAGGGCTACATAAATTATGGGCTACTCAACTACTGAATGCTTGATTCACCAGGGTTGGGATAACCACCTCTATTCGATTGCTAAGAATAAAACTCCCTCAAATGTTGCCTTCACTTTGCATAGTGAGAAGGACCACCATTGGCCTAACCACCTTGTAGTCCCTATTGAGGCTTCTACCTCTTATGTTGTTTTTTCTACTGTTGAGGAGCCCTAGAGGGTGTAGAAGGAGCCTTGAAACTCTCCTTGGGTTAGAGTTGAGATCCCCAATACTAAGATCCTAATTGATAAGACACAATTTTCTAAGCCCCATACTATCCTATGTGGCTCTTAGCCACATTCTTCTCTACTAGCTTTGCCTTCTCCACAACAAGCTCCAAGGTCTCAGGTGCTATCATATGCACAACACCCACAATGTTAGAGTCCAACCCTCTCACAAACTTGTTCATGAGCAACTTCTCATCCTCGATGAAACTTGCGTAAGTTGCTTTAGCTCAAATAAATAGTTTTCGTATTGAGCCACCATCATCCTAAGCTGTTAGAACTCATGAAACTCATTTGCATGACATTGCCTCAAGTGCTTAGAAAGGTAATGAGAGCAGAATCTCTCTTGGAAGTCTCCCATGTGATTGTGGAGAGGTCCAAATTCTATTTTTGCTCCTCTTGGTCTTGCTGAATAGAAGCATATCCATGAAGTTGGATGATGGAAAAGTGAGTGTTTGTGTTGCTCTCATAATGCTACATGATAAAGCACTGATCTAGAGACAATAACCAAGCCTCTAACTTGAATCTCTCAATGGATCCCTCAAAATTTGATGGATGAAAATGAAGGTCTTTGACATGACCTACTATTGCACTAACACCATCACCCACCTCCCTAGTTTCCTGATGAGGCCTCTCCTACCTAGGTTGATCCCCATCCTAAACTAGTGTGGACTCCTAGAACACCCCCTCTCTCAGAATTGGCTATGTCTAATCCCTTGAGATAGCTAAGAACCAATTGCCCATGTTTTCTCTTGCCTAGGGGAAACCTCAAAAGTAGCTCTTATAGCAAACCCACTATATGTTGTGTGCCAATGCCTTCTTCAAGCTAAGCATGCCTCACTATTAGTGTCTCATCACTCTAGATCTCTAGAGATTCTCGATTAGGGCCTACATAATGAGTGTGGTAGTTCCTAATAGGCATTTTCCTTCACAAGCAAGTTGCATGGATTAGCACAAACATGTTAATCCAAGTATGCAATTATCAATGCATGTAAAGAATAAATTTTGTTTGTGAGATAAAAAAATCAAAACCGATTCAAATTCATATTATCTTAAATAAAATTTGTGGATGTGAAGGATAACTAATATTGATTTGTTTCCATGCGAGATCTCAAAAATGATTTCTATAATCATTTCCAATCTCCCCATGTTTATATGAGAGATATTAGAATCACTTCTACAATTTATAATACTACACCACCAATGGACACAAGAAACCAGAACTCGCAATGCTACAACAAGGACTCTGATACCAAATGTAATGCCCCAAGCTTTCACTCAAGACTTTAATGGTAAAAACACGAATGTACATTTTTTTGTGATGTAAATGTGATATTATCATGCCACATTACATGCCTACGTACTCGAATGCCATGACATAACACAACATTCAAAGTATGCAACACCAATGCACCAAGCATGGCAACACAATGGAAGACATAACCTTGTCATATGACAAAACCACCACAACAATCATACGATAGGATAGAGTTTAAAAATTGAAAGCTCCATCCAATTAAAACATAATTATGTACAAAGTTTGATGAGACCCTACTATCTAATTAGTACCACTCACTCCATATAAATGTCAATTAAGTCCCAAGATTTATTATACTTCTTCGTAGCTTTATTTGATTAGATGACATAATAATAAAAATGTACCAAAAGACCTTGTGGTTAGAATTTTCCAGTCCCCTTAGTTGGCGACAACACATGCGAATCAAACTAACACTCATTAAATAATTTATTTAATGTATTGACCCACTATTTCACTTTCATATACCTTCATTGCATTCAATAATTTATTTAATCTAGTGAGCTACTATTTCACCCTCCTATACCTTTATTGCATTCAATATTTTATTTATTTTAGTGACCTACTATTTCACCTTCTTATACCTTCGACATAAGAAAGGTAAATTGAAACTTTAACCATATGATTTGATGAAGGGGGTCCTTTGACAATAAGGACAAACATATGTTTGATGTATATGTTATCATTTGATTACTAGTCTATATCCTCGTGCAATTGATTGGTGTGCACGAGTATAAGATGAAGGGTGATTGATAATGATGATTTAGAGAGGTAAAAACGTTGTATTAGCTAATCTCAGAACAGGACAGATCATTATATGCAACGTGAGACATAGCTGTGGACACCATGGGTCAAAAGACAACTACTTTCAAAAATAATCCCCACCAATACGTCCTTTGTTAGATCATCACAATCACCATCTCCATCACAACTGTCAACAGCCAGCATTCTTATTGTCTCAACTTTGGATGTTGGATTTAAGCCTTAATTTAGTAAACACACTGACTTAATAATAAGATGGAAGACATTAATGTACATCTTAAGATCATACCATTGTTTGAAAAGAGTAAGTGTAATAGTAAGTTGTTGAAGTTTAGGTATTAAAGTATTGTGTTTAATTTTTCAGGGAGGTTTCACTGTTGTGTTCATCCAATGCTAATACAGAAATACAGAGGAAGGTCTAATTTCTTAAAGGAACAGGGATCAGTCCCATGATTGTGCCCTTCAAAATTTGATCAATACCAATACAGAAATATAGAGGAAGGTCTAATTTCTTAAAGGAACAGGGATCAGTCCCATGATTGTGCCCTTGAAAATATAGAGAGAAGAGAAGAGAGAGAACACAACAGTAAATTCTCACCATGAAGACAGAGCTTTACCCACTTCCAACAGTATAAGGTTTGATTACACCAAACCATGGTAACCCTTTAGTGGGCATCTCTATTATAAAATTACGAAGATAAGATAAAAACATAGCCTATCATCAGTACTTGGCTTGTGTTTGTTCTTACTTTAGACCAAAAATATAAACAATAGACAGGACATAGACTGCATGGAGATTCTTCTCTTTCTGCTTCTCTTCATTCCAAGTTGTAAATGGAAGACATAAATGCTTGTTAAAGCGATAATAAATTATATAAGCCTGTGGTTTATGCAGGCTATCCTGCAGGAATATAGAGATGGCAGGATACCCAATAATCATAGCTCAAAAAATCTAATTACAAATATTGATCAATCTTCCTATTTAACTTATAATCTGATTAAACAATTGATAATCATCGTCATTGCTTTCTATATCCCCATGAGGCTCAAACTCCAGTGGGTTTGTGGTGCTGAAATTAGGACAGAGACCTGCATTGAGCTGATGATGGTGCTGTTCATGGTTTTCTCTAGAGCATTCTTTAATGGGGGGATTTGAACACGCCTCCTGCTGAGACAAAACATGGAGTTTGCTGTCTGCAAAATCTGCAGCTGATGGACTGGTGCTGTGTGCAGACGAAGGATCTGCTGTGCTATTCAATGTTAGACATGATTTTTGAAAGGAAGCTTCTGATGTATCCAATGGTTTAAGATTTGGATTTGGATTTGCCACTGCCTGTGGGCTGCTTCTGCTATTAAAGCTGGAGTTCCTCTGGATTAATGGGCTGTGTACAGACCCTAAAACTGGCGGAGTTATAGAAGTTTGTTGATCCGGAGATGTAACAGAAGGCAGCTTGGATAATAAGGCCTGGAGGCTGGACATGGATGGGATCAATGGGATTGCAGTGATTGAACGTTGAGGACTGTTCCAGCCTAGGTTGACAGCCTTGTTTGGAGAAAGGCATGACCCCCCATATTTCATTAATTGATCCGGTGGTCTCTTCATTCCTACCAGCTGGGGATGATCTTTGGCAGGTGAAAGATTTTTCCTGTTCATCATTGATCCTATTGGTAACCTTTCATGGTGCTCCCCACTTTCCCATATATTTTCATGAGAAGAAGAAGGGGCTACTTTAGGTTTTCTGAGCTCAAAAGACAGTGGTGGGTGAATGGCAAACACCCCAGGAATGCTTTGGAGATAGTTAAACTTTCTTTGTAAGAAGATAACAAAGTTCAGATCCTCCACAATCTGCACAGAGAGTCATTAAACAGGTTTAGGTTTGTGACTAAAATAAGGTTTACATTGAAAAATTATAAGCAAAGATAGGCAAAGAGAGAGACCTTGTGAAGTGATCCCAACTGGATCACACCTTCTCTAACCGCAACAACTGCAATGGTCTGAAATGCCAAGATTGCATAGTCAGGCACCCAATTAAAGTTTTATTTATTAGCAGAGCATTTGCTAGACCATCTAATACGGTTTCTTCTAATCATAACCACATATCAGAGAGTTGTATTTTAGTCTCTTGTAAGAAGGAAGTTAATTTGAATATAAAGTTGAACATGAAAGAAGAATTTAACGATATTCATATGGCTGGATAATATGTGCACCTGGATGCCTGATTTGAACTGTGCTTCCCATGTTCTTGGATGCTGTTTATAAAAATAGAAAAGCCATGAGTTCTAAACATTCAGTATATCAGAATACTTTTTAAGACAAAAGACAATAGAGATCATCTAGGAGGAGAATTTTGCTTGCTTACTGGATCGAGAGAGCCATGCCAAGAGGACAAAAAGTTAATGTCGTTCTCAGGAGGCTCCTTGTATACCCATTTGTGGCTATTATCTGCTGCCACTTTTCCCATCAATCTGTTCAGGCTAAGGTCAGAATCTGGAAAAGAACCCTATTCTTATCTCAGAGCCAATTATTGACAACTGGATGAAGAAGAAACAACATATTCTATAAGCAATAATTTGTTAACAATGACCTGTAGAGTTCTCCGTGTACATACCCTTCTCCATAATTGTAGACTTCATGAGACATCTTGAAAAAAATATCTGGTTGGAAAGATTCCCCCACCACCTGCTCTTCTGCTGCTGCTTCACTGGTGGAGCAGCGGTTAGAGAGAGTGTTCGCTGCTCTGGAACAGCATGAGAAATCACAAAAACCATCTTCCCATACCAGAATCCTGCAAATTGATTAACCCCAATCAAAGACATAGGAGAGAGGATATATACACGGGTATCCTAGAAAAAGGATAATTACACATAATTCCCAATCAAAGACATATCAGAGAAGATATATACACATGGGTTTCCACAAATGGATGATAACACACACTCTCCCCAATCAAATACATACCAGAGAAGATATATATTGATGCACCTATCCTACAAAAGCTTAATAAAGAAGCTATATCCATGGACCTTCAGTATGCTGAAAAACCTAACAATATGCAATGCATAGGAGTGATATTACATACACTTGTATGTGGAATGAGCAAATAGATTGAACATATTCAAGTTATTGTCTGTGATATGTAGATAACATACATTTAACAGAATCCATAAGAACTGATCAGGGAGGACCTATACTAGGAAAACATGATTAATGCTCCCAAGATTGCATTCTCCTAGATTGAGTACTCAAGGGGATCAAGGTTCAAACCTACCAGTTCCTCTTGTTCCCCTTGGACCTGTCCAGAATGCCTCCTTCCATATCCCACCTGCAGATGAACATAGAAATATACTTGCAGCATTAGCCAGTTCTACCCTATGTACCACCAAAAGTTACAAAAATATTATCTATTGAAAATGGTGAGCTGACATGAGTTTTAGAACTAGGCCATCAAAAAACAGCAAGAAAATTTACAAGGAAATCAGGATATCTAAAACTGACTTTGGAGGTGGGTAGTTGCGAGGCAAAATTCTCCAAAACACAGCATAAACCCATTGTGAATCAAAGCACAGACTTCTCAATGTGTGCTGCAAAAGATAATTCACCATGGGCAACCCAGCTGCATCCATTCTGATCAGCAGATAGTTATATCCCTTGGACTTGACCAGCCCAATCAAGCAAGGCAGCTATGATTTACAAATATTCAAAATAGATCATCAAGACATTATATATACAAACATATATAAAACTCAAGGCCACTGATCATAATGATACTTTTCATGTCTTGTTCTTCTGAGGACCCACATTGTGCATTGCAAGCAGATAGATTCCTCATTCATATATTGTGTATATATGCAACAGCCCACCTGCCTATCTCTCTCCCATGGCCGTGCAGTTGTCCTCCT
Source organism: Cunninghamia lanceolata (assembly GCA_027924645.1). Taxonomy (NCBI): domain Eukaryota; kingdom Viridiplantae; phylum Streptophyta; class Pinopsida; order Cupressales; family Cupressaceae; genus Cunninghamia; species Cunninghamia lanceolata. Next base: position 243,294 of record BSBN01000274.1, read on the forward strand.
TTTGTTCGACCTCCCTTCCATGAACTGTCCCTTCTTGCCTCCTTTGCTCCTCGTACTCTAATAATTATTTCACACAAATACACCATTACAGGAGCCTTAAACCATGGAGATTTAAATCATCTTACATTATAGGTGGCTACAGCGATCTCTCTTATTACAGACTTCATTGCAGAAAGGTGTGTTTGCCACGTGAAAAAGCATGTAACGGGAGGATTTGTTTTAAAACTCCATGTCTTAAAGGCTAACACTAGGGTTTGTCAGAAAAATTAACCCTAATTTCCAAGTTATTTTCCATAATTATGAGAATGAAGTACACTAGATGCTTGGGCTAAAAGTCTATGCATTTCTATTTCTTATATTAGTTATAGTGTGAGGAAATGTGTATCAATCACAGTAAATGGTAGACTCCATTGATGGTCATATCAAAATGTATGTGCACATGGAATGTTAACATATCCATATGAACAGACAAACTCTACCACATAATCTGATCCATTTATATGCAGTCATCAAAAGCACTCCATTTTTACATTTTATTAAGACCTAAAGTATATTTTGCAAGTTATCAGAGGTTTAGCACGTACAATTTTGTCATAAGAGAAGTTATATAACACATTAAAAAGTGGAAAGTGTGATGAACACTTAAATTTGCTCTTTCAGTGTGCATTTAGATTTTAGTATTTGTTAATTGGCGTTTTAATGGTTACGTATAGATTTAGGTTTACAACTAATTAATATATGATTTTTAAGTACGCTTGAATAATTTAAATAAATCACCATGTAACACACATGGGATATGAATTAATAAATCATTAAGTCCAATCGTATAACCATCGGACCATAAGTTGCGAACAGATTGAGTATGTGAATAAAATTTATTTTGAATAAGTCTCACAATTTCATATAAAAAACATTTATACAGTGTTGAGATGGCTCCATGTCGAGTTTGTTGGTGTTTTGGAGATATAAATTTATTCATTCTTATTGCCCCTCCTAAAGAATGTTTGGATGTTAGTATGCAGAACAATTTTTTATTTTACTACACAGAATATAAAAATTTCTCTCTCTCACTCTCTCATTTATATTATGAATACTTCATTCTTTTATTTTTATGTTATTTTGTGTGAATGTTTTCTATGTATGATTTTAGTATATAATTTTTTTTTTTTGCATTTATTAATCTTAATTTTGGAACCAAGACTCTAATATATATGTAGAATCTTCCATCTGGGAACATACTTGACTCGTTTCCTAGAAAATTGCTCATCCTAAATAGAATTGCACTTAAGACTCTATTCTCTAGACTAGATCATGGGTGTGATCTTGTTCCCAATTTCAAAATTCATTTTTCTCGCTTTCCAAGACCAACAATCTTAGGATGTAACATGACTAGTTGATGCCGGTGCCAAAATTTTTAACTTGTGTGTCTAGTGTTGTGCATTTAAAGACATCATCCTATGTCACTTTCAATCATTGAAAGATCATCAAATATTATCAACTATCACTCTTTGAATATCACATGTATGCTAGTTTGAATTGACCGGGGCTCCCTTACATCAGACTTCACCATAATCAACAATGGCATTTATTATCAAATTCATAATCAAAATTTCACCACAAAGGCATCTATTGGTCTAAGCTTGCATTGCACATTAGCTTGCCTTGGACTTTAGCATAACCAATGATCAACAATTAGAGTTCATTGTCATCACTTATCTCTTTCCCATTACTATTAAATCCATCTAGGGGATTGACTTACAGTTAAGGAAGCTTCATACTTAACACTCTCATAGCATTGCTTCCAATAGTGCTCTTTAGCACCGCATTGTTTTCTTTAACACAAATATCATCCAAACAAACAGTTTCTACAACGAACAAAATCATGCCACTAGGACAAGATCACACCAAGTGGACTTATTCCTAACCTATCAAAATCTTAGATCTCAAAATTGTCTCAATTAATTGATCATTGATCTAGTTTCAATTTTCTATTTACATATTGTTTTTGCAATGTTGTAGTAGTTAAAATCATCATCAACCCATTTTCCATGTAATCACTCTAACCTTTCTCATTTCTATTTACCATTTATGTTTCTTTGTCTCAGTGACTCAAATCTCTAGTAATTTAAATAATTTAGTTTAAATAACTGCTTTGATTAATTTGTCAATCTCATTTAGACTTTTCAAATTAATGTGGGATTAATTTAGTTTCATACATTTTGATCTAACGCCCATAATTTCCATGCCTATCCTTTAGGCTAGAATCTTCTAAATTTTTTGAGTTTCAAATATGATTAGCTTAATTTTTTCAATTATTTTTAGATTTGATTATTCTTTGTGCATTTAGGGTTGGCATGTAGTTAATTTTCACTTTTTTAATCCCTTCTTGTGTGAAAGTGTGATTCTAAATATGTATGTGCATGGAAATGGGAAACATAAGAGAGGTCAAAAGTGGCCACTCTTTTTCCAGAATCAAATAAACCTAAACATCAACAAATAATTCAAGATGCCTACACTCAAAATTTTGAAGATGCATGATAAAAACAAGAATTGTAGTACTCTAAATCTAGTTTCTACAATACGAAGGATATTTTAAAATGATTAAGATTAAGAGGGTCAAATACTAAGCACACACAAAAGTGTTCCTATTTCTTTCTCTGAAATATAACATAGCATTTGATGTGCATCCCTTTCTCCTCTCACTACATATCACTCCATTTCTTGTTGAATTAAGTAAGATTCAAATCCAATTAGTGAAAAGATAACTACAAGAGCTAGTACTACAAGTTTTATATTTATTATCTTTTATTGAGAATTTTTTTATGATTTTTTGAAGTGGATGTATCTTGAAAACCACAACATTGAGTTTGTGTGTGTGACATAAATTCCACAAAAATAATAAAAAGTGTAATTATTTTCAATGTTTATATAATGAAGCATAGAACAATCCTATATATTTTTTAAAAATTTAGATAAACAAATCAAAAATATAAAAAAAATCAATATATATGTGTTTGAGGAATATGAAGACTTCAATAAAAGTAAATCAAAATATTTATATAAAAATTATATGGTTATAAATCTTTGAATTAGATCAACATTTTGATGGTAATTTCATGCCATTTCAATCTAAAACAAGTAAACTTGATGACGAAGAAGTTTACATTTCTTTCTTTTTTGTAAAATACATATTTGGGTGCCTAAATTATCAATCCAACTCTCAAGCTTGAAAAATTAAAATTTGGTCTAAGCCTAATAGAGGGATTTGATTGGTTTAGAAGATAACACATACACATTATACTACATGTATGCACTCCAAAGAGTGCATGCAATCCGTAACATGATTGTGTTGCTGCTCTTGCATGTTTTTTTGAGCACTTACATGTTGTGCTTTGAATTACATGTTTGGCTAGTGTCTATCCCACATATTAGTGTACCTATCAAAATCCTAGTTATAGATTCCCATCAACCCTTTTCTTTGGCCTATATTCATGCACGTATCAATGATTTCAATATGTTCTAACAATTTGTTATTTGTAACCCTTTGACCCTTGATCACATCATGTCCTTCTACCACAAGGATGATGAGGAATGCTCCATGGATGCATTATTTCATTGCATATATATGAATTTTTTTCCTTCGTGAAACTTGTTTTGTATTTTCCTTTTCTTTTGGATGATTTCATTTCTTTTCCATAAGCTTAATGTTGGTTATACTTCTCCTATGATTTGTGATCTAGTGATTTATAATGCCTAATGTTGATCATTCTCTTTCTATGACTAGTAACTTGGTAATTTACCCAAAAGTGCATACAAGCCATAACATGATTGTGTTACTACTTGTACATGATTTTTAGAGCACTTATGTGTTATTCTTTAAATTGTATGTTTGGCTAGTTTTTATCTCCAATCTTGGTGGACATTCCCAAATCCTAGTATGAGATTCCCATCAACCCTTGTCTTTGGCATATATCCATGCATGTATCAAGGATTTCAATGTTCTAATAGTTTTTTATCTCTAACCCTTTCGTCCTTTATCACATCATGTCCTTCTACCACAAGGATGATGGGTAATGTTCCACAAATTATTTATTTCATTGTGTATATTACCTTTCATCCTTCATGAAACTTTTTTTATTTTCCTTCTCTTTTGGATGCTTTCATTTCACTTGTCCATAAGCTTAATGTTGATTATACTTCTATGATTAGTGATAGTGATTAATGACTAATGTTGATCATTCTCTTTCTATGACTAGCAATTTGGTAATTTTCCCTTGAGTAGCTTCCTCCCTTTCCATGATATATCTAATATAGGAAGACCAAGATTTTTGCATTAGTGATGTTAATTATTTTTCTCCCTCACATGATGTTTCTTTGATTAATGATGATGATTATGATCCTTGGATGACATGTGATATTGACTTGGCCTTATGTTTATTAATGCATCTAGGGACCATAATTAAAGTGATAATATTGTTACATAGGTAATGATGATATTCTTCATACATCTCATGATACTGCTATCTCTACATCCATGAACTCTCCTGTGCGTGTACCTAGTGATTCATTGTTTCTTAATTATTTATCTAATGAACCTTTTAGTGATTCTTTCTTTCTTTATGAATGTGATGCATCTTATTATTCACATGTTGTTGTTGTGTAATTATAAAGGATGATAATTTGTCACAATTAAATCATGACAATAATATAAATGTAAATGTTTTTATATATCATGATGGATTGGTTCGTGCTCATTACAATGCACATATTATTAGAGATCTAATTATTGATGTATTTAGTAGAAATAAATATGTATAATTTAATCTCAAATCATTTTTCGTTGAATTTATTATCCTTGCATGCATGATAGTTCTTTCTTAATGTATGCATAATTTAGAGAACCTTTGATTGAGAAGGATTTTCAATGGTTTGGTATGTTTCATACTCATTATAATGCATTCATTACTCTTGCAACTAACTTTATTGAATACTTTACTCCTCATCCTAGAGTGTGCTTGCATATAAGCACTAATATTTCAACCTCTATTGGTCATTCATTGGGAGGTCTTATGGTTCCACTCATACACTCTAACATGATACATCCTTTTAAATATCCATAATGAGTCTCTTAAGGAACATTATATTATCTCATTACAAATCATTCTTTAGAGACCACTATAAGCATGATTATCATTCTTTCCTATATACATATATCCCACTACCCAACATGAGACTACACGCTATATCAATACTATCACTACTTTTCGTGAAAATTGTTTTTGTAAGTAAAACCACAGGAGTGTAGAATTTTTTATAGATTGGTGGTTCCTCATTCAACATAATGCTAGAACAACTTATCACCTTACATTTGTCAAGCCTTTTGTAGATCTAGAGGTTACACAAAACACTTCAATGCTAAGTTAATTTTTTTTTATTATCATCAGATCTATGTGTTGGCAAGAGACACTGTGTGGCTTCATGAATGTTGTCATTGATGGTAACAAAGTCTTTCCCACACATCCGCAGCACATAGTATGTCTCCACCAAAAGATAGATTGAAGAGTGTTTTGGTCTGGTAAGTAAGAACAGAGCATGTAGCAAGGTTCAACAATCAGGTCTGGATCTCTCAGAGGGTGTAACTTAACAAAGTGCGGACTTGGGAAAGTCAAGAGGAGCATCATGACTACTATATTCCAGAGATTGAGCCTCCGGTGATGAATGAGTGAAAAGATATGAGCATCCAAGTGTTGGGTTCCTGACAAGTAGAGTAGATTGAGGATGAACTGATTGACAGAGCATCAGACTTTAATCCGGATGAGAAATTGATGGTGATCAAGCTATTTGAGGGATCATACATGGTTGGCCAACATGATTGATGACTTCTATGTCTATGTCTTTGATACGCATCACACATTAAGCATGGATTCAACCGACAGATCAATGTCTTGGAAATATCTTGAGTATCCTAGTTGCTGACTAGACAGATGTTGAAATCCTTGATGTAGATATATATACCAAATGGATTTTGGTATGAAGGTGTGAGTGTGGTGTAGTGTGCAAGGAAAGGCAGAGAGAAGTGTGGAAGCAGTAATACAAGTCCGGTATGTGATAGAACAACAGCACTAAAGCAGAGGAAGAATGAAGTGCATTAGATCAGTATATTGAGCCTAACCAGAACCGAACCTCAGCATGTGTGGATGCCTCTCTTCAATTCAAACACCTGGCTACCTTCTATAAACATTGTAAACAGTGAGTCTCTTGTAGGCAGTGTACCTCTTGTGAGCAGTGTGCTCAGGCAGTGAGCCCTAATTGGCAAGTGCCATTTTGTACTTCTTATACTTTTAATAGAGAATATAATCTTGGGTTAGTCACCTCGTGGTTTTTCCCTTAACAGGGTTTTCCACGTAAAAATTATTGTGTTATGTGTGTTGATTTTATTTCTGCTCTTATGGTTATGTATGCTTATATGTTTTGATGTTGCACTAATTGTTAACAGGAAAGAAAGTTAAAATATTTAAGATAACTATTCACCCCCCCTCTCAGTTATCCACCTTATTTCCAACAATTGGTATCAGAGCTAAGTTCCTCCAAACAAAGCCTAACGGCTTGAGGAAGATTTGGGAATCTCAATGGATATGTATGGTATGAAGGAACAACTTCAGTCTGCCCTAGATGATCTTGAGCAATCTCACTCTGAAGTCAATAACTTGAGAGAAAGACTCAAACAAGTTGATGATTTCATAAATGAGCTAAAAGAAAAACTGAGTATCTCTGTGAAAAAGAGAAAGGAACTACTTCAAAAATTAGCAAGTCGGAGTGAAGCCAATGATACTAATGAAGATCTAAATGAGAAAAATAAGCTATGTGAGATGCTATCAAAAGAAGTCATCATGGTAAGAAATGAGATGGAATCAGGGGTTATGAGATTCACCCAAGAAATTGAAGAGAAAAGAAAAATTGACGATAATCTAAAATAATCTCTCAAGGAGAAGTCAGAGGACTACCACAAAATGGATAGAATAATCAAGCATCTGGAATTTGATCTTGAAGAAGCTAGAGATAATGAAGAATGGCTTGAGAATCAGATAGACACTCTCAAACAAGATCTTCAAACAACAAATGAATACAAAGAGAAATTCAAGATAAGCTTTGCTCAACTTGAAGTTCTTCTTGAAAGCCAAAAGAGGGTAGATGGCAAGCATGGCTTGGGATATGAAAAAGGTGAAAGCTCCGGATCCGGTCAGAAGAACTCTGGATCAGGAAATCCAAGGAAAAGGCCTAAAAGACCTTTGGCAAGGCAACCAAATGCTCAAAGATATTCATCCTTCAATGGATATTGCTACAATTGCAACAACTTTGGTCATAAAGCAACTCATTGCAAAAGAAGAATGAATCAGACGAATTCATCCTTCTCCGGACAGTGTTTCAACTGCAAAAGGTATGGTCACAAATCTCATGAATGCAGAAATATGCAAATAAACAATTCATTCAAAGGTAGATGCTTTGTATGCAATAGAATGGGACATATGGCTAATCAATGTAGATCAAGAGGATATCAGTCAAATATGCAAAGAAATGTTGTTTGCTACAATTGCAATAGATCCGGTCATATTGCCAAATTCTGTAGAAGTAAGAATCAGGATAAAAGGGGTCTAGTGCATCATAATCAAAATCAAGATAAAGGAAAAGGCAAAGTGAATACGGATGAAGTTCAAAGGGAGATTAACACAATTTGGGTAAAGAAGAGTACAGAAAATGTTAGGGATGGATCCACACCAAAATCTAGTGCTGATGTTCCTTTCGGAAACTAAACAGATGAGCTCTGGCTCAGGGAGAGTCACAAAGGAAAATAAATTCCCCCAGCTAGTCAATTGGTGCCTAAATTTGGCACATGGAATGTTGCATATTAAAGGGTTCTTAGAGAAATATCTAAATAACCCTCTATAAAAATATGAAAGATCCGCAAGGAGTTTTGAAGAGTTTAATCATCCAAGTTTGTTCTGGTTTCACAGCCATCTAGTAAAAGCAGGATTCTCACAGTTAGATCCGGTATGACTCAAAATTGAAATATCTTGACCTGCAGATAAATGGAATGATTAGAGGAAAGGAGATACATTGTCAATTATCACTAAAATTGATTCTAAGTGTACCTCAGAGATTCAGAAAGATCTCTCTCAGAACAAGGCAACTAGAATAACTTAAGTTGTGCATTTATTATAGGAAATTAGGGTTTGCGGAGAGATAAAAGGGTTCTTTTATTCATCATTTGCACATTTGAATTCAAGAAGAAGAAAGGAAGAGCTCTGCATCAAGATTGTTACAACCTTCTCAAAGATTGACCGTAGAATCTGATTCAACCAACGATCTATTCCGGCTCATATTGTGAACCCTAGAAGTGTAAAAGGCATTTCCATTTTTGAATATCTCTCTCTGAATCTTTTGCAAAGATGGCTACTCCAAATGTTGTTAAGATCACTGATAGGCCACGCCCAAAGTTCAAGAAACACCCCTACAAATCCCTAGAAGTTAATCACTTAGGCGCCTTCTCTAGCATTCCGCATGGGGTTCTACACGTAGAAGATGTTAGGGTGTACATACATGCAAATATTGAGGAATTTAGGGAATCCAAGCTGATGGATATCTATCATAAACAATTAATAGATGAAACGTTTGAACTTAAACCTCAATACAAGGCCCTCTGGGATAAGCATTTTGGACATTGCATCCGCTTTTCCTATTTTACAGAAGATGAATGGGTTCGATATGTTCTTAGCAGAATACATGACAACTTCATGTGGTTGATGAAGCCCTTCAAGATAACAAAAGATGCCATTAGGGCAGTAACTGGATTGTACTCATCCAGTGGGTTGCCTACTCTCAAATCTGTCAAGAACCAAACAGTAAGTGAGGCTACCGGATCTAAGTTTAACAAAAGATCAATGACAATAGAGGATATCATAGATCCAGATATAAAGTTTACCTCTATGATAATTGGTTACAAAATCTATCATTCTAGTAGGGAGAATTCTGTGTCCAAAATTGCAATATATACTGCATATCAGATGCTAAGGGAAAATGTAGATTATGATCTATGCGACCTTCTCCTAAACCAACTATTAGAAAACTTGCAGAAGATCAAGAAGGACAAGAAGAACTCATTCAAGTATGGTGTCTTAATATTGTGTCTGTTCTTTTACTATATGAATGAGCTACCCGGATCAAGTGGATGGGTATGGAAAAATGATAGACCAGTTGCCATACAAATCAGAGACTACATGTATGGGCTTGGTGATGCCAAGGCTCAAAGTACAGCACTCTAGGGATATTTCAAGAACTTCCAAAGTATGATGCAGGCCAGAGAAATAATTCCTCAATCTCTAGTTGAAAAATACAAGGATACAGTGTGTTTTATGGTAGACACTGATCAATGCCTAATGGAGGCAGTTAATCCCAGAACAGTATGGATAATGCCAATGGGCTACGAAGTAGATGAGAAAATTTTGGAGCTACATGTTCAACACCTGCTGAGTCAGCCAAAGGACCATGAGGTAGAAAGATTTGGAATCTTTGAAGAATTAAGTGCAAAGATACATGTTGAATTGAGACAACCAGAGATAAAAAGAAAAGTGAGAAGGGAAGTAGAGGAAATTAATAAAAGATATGACATATCAAAAGAAGTAGTTGATGCAAATAGGGAGAAAATAGAAAGAGCTGAGAAAGAGAGACAAGGAGTAGAAAAAGAAAGTGTTTCGGTGCAAGCCTCCTCCCAGACTAGATCCTCCAAGAGCTCTACACCTGCCATCTCTAAGAGCTCAAGAGCCTCAAAACCAGAAGCTAGGACATCCGAAAAGGGAGAAAAGAGAACAAAAACAAAGGCCACAAGGTCCTACATAAGCCAAAAGGATGATGAAGAAACAGAGTCAGATGAGGAAGTTAAGAAAATGAAGAAGAAGAAGAGGAAGAAGAATTTTTTGAAAATAAAGAAGAAGAGGAAGAAGGATTTTTTGAAAGGCCTACTCTCTATATTGATGATGTCATCAAGGCAATCACTATGGATGAGAATCTGTAACTAATGACTGAATTTTATGATGAATATAGTGACGCAGACAAGAAGATCTTGGAAGATGCTATAGTCAGGTACCTAAACATTTATAATAAAGCATTCATTGAAATCATCTCTCTAATTCCCAAAAGTTTAGAGAAGGAACTTGAACTGAGAAAGGAGAATGCTAAGGCTAAGGACCTAGAGATCCGAGAGTAGATTGATATACAACTCTATCCTTCCATTACTCCAAAACAAATGAACATGATCTTTAAGGACTGCAAGGATGAGTTCCAGAGGAAAGCAAGAATGAACAAACTTATGCTTGGAGAGACTGTTCAAGTGGCAAGAAAAACAAAAGACATCCTCCAAAAAGCCTTTCAAAGATTCAATCTTCCTGTTATAGAGGAAATAGATGAAGAACCTTCTACCATGGATGTCGAAGGATTAAGTGCATCAAAAGAAGAATCTACTGAGAAAAATGTAGAAGAGTCAAGGGAGGTAGATGAGGAGAAGTCTAAGGACTTGGATTCCTCTATTCTAGAAGAGGAAGTCCATGAAGAAGTCAACACCGGTCCTCTGCATCCCCCTACAGACTTAGGTACTGAAGGAGAAAGAAGAGAAGAGGAGAAATTGAGTCAAGAAGAAGAGGTAAAGGGAAGAGAAGAAGAACAAACAGAGAAGATCTCTGATGACAGTTCTGAGGCAGCAAAAGGAAAGAAGACTCAGTCTTTGGCAAGAGACACTACAGAAGCAGTGAAGAATTTCTTGACCAAAGAATTGATGGAGATAGATGAACCGGAACTACTCCAAGTACCACTAAATTTTGACTCCCTCTCTCCGGTCTAGACAATGAAGATAACATCTTTTGCCCAAGCTAAAGCAAGAGAAAAGCTTCTGAAGTCTCACATGAAAGACCGTGAGTTGATAGAGATTGCATCTGGGATGCTGGAGAAGATCATGCCATCTTCCAAAAGGATATCTCGGCCTCTCCATCCGGTAACCTGAAATCTTTGGTTAACTCTGTTAGCACCCATTTTGATTCTTTGGAGAAATTGGTAGAAGAGAAAGTCTAGGAAGAATTTTTGGGAAAGAGATTCACTAAAATATAGAGACTCATAACTAATGATAGCAGGACCCTGGATATTGGGATAAAGAGCCTAGAAAATTCTCTTAAAGATGGTGGAGAAATGTATAAATTTTGTCTATCCTGGTCTAAAGTGATAGAGGATATTGAAAAGAAGGTGAAAGAACAAGAAGATAAACTGTCAAGTTTATCTCATAATTTTGATCCCCTCACCACTTCTATAACGAATCAAGAGTGATAGGCCATTGCCATTATAAATGAAATAAAGAGGCTTGAAAAGGAGAAGAAGAATATAATAAGTAGGATGAGTGAACTTAGAGGGATAATTATCCCTAAGTTTGAGGCCATGCATGAGGCCTTAACTGATGCTCAGACCACAGCCAGGACCAGTGATCCGGAAGACTTAAGAAGGGCAGAAGCTTATGCATTCTTGTTGAGTGGCCACATTTTAATTTTGGACAGGATGAAGCAGAGTTGGGTGATAGAATTTGTACAATTGAAGACCACCTTTGCAAGTATACTTAAGTATATGTAAATACATGTTTATATACTTATGTGACTATGTATAGGTTGATTTTTGCAAATTTTGGTTTGTGGATTCCACCCTTTGCCAAGTGAGGAGTAGTGAAAAATGTGGAATCTAGCCAAGGGGGAGCTCTGGTAAAAGTGTACATAAGACAGAGCATCAGCCAATCTAAGTGTTGCCATCAATGCCAAAGGGGGATATTGTTGGCAAGAGACACTATGTGGCTTCATGAATGTTGTCATTGATGGCAACAAAGTCTTTCCCACACATCTGTAGCACATAGTATGTCTCCATCGGAAGGCAGATTGAAGAGTGTTTTGGTCCGGTGAGTAAGAACAGAGTATGCAGCAAGGTCCAACAATCAGGTCCAAATCTCTCAGAGGGTGTAACTCAGCAAAGTATGGACTTGGGCAAGTCAAGAGGAGTATCATGACTACTATATTCCAAAGATTGACCCTCTGGTGATGAATGAGTGAAAAGATATGAGCATCTAAGTGTTGGGTTCCTGACATGCAGAGTAGACTAAGGATGAACTAACTGGTAGAGCATCAGACTTTAATCCAGATGAGAAATTGATGGTGATCAAGCTATTTGAGGGATCATACATGGTTGGCCGACATGATTGATGACTTCTATGTCTATGTCTTTGATACGCATCACACATTAAGCATGGATTCAGCTGACATATCAGTGTCTTGGAAATATCTTGAGTATTCTGGTTGCCGACTAGACAGATGTTGAAATCCTTGATGCGGATATATATACCAAATGGATTTTGGTATGAAGGTGTGGGTGTGGTGTAGTGTGCGAGGAAAGGTAGAGAGAAGTGTGGAAGCAGTAATACAAGTCCGATATGTGATAGAACAACAACACTAAAGCAGAGGAAGAATGAAGTGCATTAGATCAGTATATTAAGCCTAACCGGAACTGAACCTCAATATGTGTGGATGCCTCTCTTCAGTTCAAACACTTGGCTACCTTCTATAAATATTGTAGATAGTGAGTCTCTTATAGGCAGTGTGCCTCTTGTGAGCAGTGTGCTCGGGCAGTGAGCCCTAATTGGCAAGTGCCATTTTGTACTTCTTATTCTTTTAATAGAGAATACAATCTTGAGTTAGTCACCCCGTGGTTTTTCCCTTAACAGGGTTTTCCACATAAAAACTACTATGTTATGTGTGTTGATTTTATTTCTACTCTTATGGTTATGTATGCTTATATGTTTTGATGCTGCACTAATTGTTAACAAGGAAAGAAAGTTAAAATATTTAAGATAATTGATTCACCCCCCCTCTCAGTTATCCACCTTGTTTCCAACACTATGGAAATACTACATGTAGTTGTCACATTAAAGCATAAAATTTAAAATATTATTAATAATAAGATTATTCAAGTACTAAATTAATTTTTATGATTATCAAGATGCATATAGACATACTACATGTAGGTATATCACATTAAAGCATAAAACTCAAGATAATATTGATAATAAGATGATTCAAGTTGCGGATAGGGTAAGTGCATGGAACTGGAATACAAAAAGGTAGTCAAAAGTGGCCACTTTTTTTCCTAAAATTAGCTAAACTTGAACTTGGATGAGTGATTTGAGATGCATGCACTCAAAATTTGAAGATATGAAAAGAACAAGAATTGTAGTACTCTGAATCTAGTTTCTAAACTACTGAAGTTTTTAAAAAATAGTTAAGATTAAGAGGGTGAAATGTTGTGTGCACACAAAAGTGTTCATATTTTTCTTACTAAAACATAACTGTGTGTGGTGTGTACCCCCCTATTTTTTTGTTGCATTTATTAGTTTAAAAACCGGTTGGCAGAAATATAGCTAAGAGTGAGTACTAGAAATTGTGTATTTTTTTGTAATTTTTAATTGATTTTTTTTTGTGATTTTTCAAAGTGGATGCATCCTGAAAATTGCATCACTGAGCATGTGCATCACATAACTTGCACAAAAATAATTGAAAATGTAAATTTTTTTCGAATTGATAAGGAATGAAGCATATAACAATCCTATTTTTTTTAAATTCGATAAGTGGATCAAAATTTATAAAGAAAAATCAATACATATGTGATTGGAGAATATGAGGACATTGTTTAAACAAAATAAAAATAAATATCTTAACTAATTCAAAATTTAAAAAATTATATGGTTAGAAAGCTAAGAACTAGCTCATCATTTTGGTGGTGGTTTCATAAAATTTTGTTATAAAATGAATAAATCTGATTATGTTGAAGTTCAAAAATGTTATTGACTATGAAAGACATGTCTCTGGGAGGTATCATAGAGGTCTAATCCTTAGGCTTGATTGCCCAAGCCAATTCCAAGCCTAAAAAGGTGGGATAAAAAATTAGAAAAAACAAAATCTGAGTGTGTTTTGTGTTGCACAAAACACAAGCACATTTGGTAAGTGCAAAAAGTTGGGGGGCCAAAAAGTGGCCAAATTTTTTTCAAAAAAAGTTAAGACATAATGTGAGCGCGTTATAACACGCTTGTGCTATGGTTTGGTAATGACGAGCCTAAGGCTTGGCAAAACCAAACCATAACGCGCTCGCGTTATAATCCGAGTGCGTTATGTTTAATTATATATATATATATATATATTGCTCATTTGATTTCTTTTTTTTCTCTACAGCCACGGCCTACAAACCCTAAGGAGTGCACTCACATTTTTGAAGACCTAATTCAGCACCAAAATCTCGCCGACGATGTCGAGAAGGCCAAAGGAGTGAGTTTTATTTTTTTTTTATTTGAATTTGTTTCTAAATAGGTAGGTTTGAGTTGATTTTTGATGTAAATTTCCTTAATTGTTAGGAAATGTTAATGCACCTCCTCCTCCTCAAAAGCCACAAAATCTTGAAGAGGAAATACCTGCCGAAGAACAACCCAAACAACAAACTCCTCCATCCATTCCTTGACATGCCCTTGGAATACAAGAAAATCTAATGGGGCAAATTGAAAACAATAAAAAAGAAATTGAAGACATAATTGCAAGGTTGAAAGAACCTGCAACTTCAACCTTGCATAGATCCATTCTTGCTCAATCCCTTGAATCTATGTTATCAAATGTAGATTCAATAAACAAGGAAATCACTAGTTGGATAGAAAAGAGGAGAGAATTTAGAGAGTCTTATGCTGACAAGTTGTCATATGAACAAGTTAAAAAGGAACAAATAACAAAACTCAACTTGTGTTCTATTTTCATAGACCCACGAACAAATGAATCTCTACCCCTTACATGCAAGAGGTTCCCTATCTATTGGTGTAACAACCAAGCGATAAGGGACAATTTTGTGCAGAGGTGGTGGATGGTTTTTGACCATCCTCCATGCAACAATAATGAGGTCCCATAATATTTTTTGATGAAACTCTACTACGAGTTTGTCAAAAATAAAGAGCCAAATTATTTTGATATGCAGGAGTTCTAGGGTAGAGGTAGGGGGTCAGCACAAGATAGACCAGGGGTACGTGTTGACCCACAGTGGCTAGCAAGATGAGCACTCGCTAGACTGACCCATGAGCACATTTCTATCCCTTCCATTGTGAAGGAGAGTTTTGAGCTCGAGACACTTCAGTCCATTAGTGCCTTGATCCAGAGCATCTTACAGCATGCTAGTCATGCAACACAACGTGGGCCGAGGGAGAGTTCAAGTATGGTTCCACCCCATACTTGTCAAACTTGCGGGTCAGCATGTGGTTATGACCCCATGGATAGTCATGACACAGGTGCGCAGGCTACATTTGTAGTTGAGTAGATGGTGATGACATATGCCCTCCTAAGTGAGACTTTCGGGCTTGATACTCAGGTAAATCTTAGCAAGTTCATTGAATTTAATTATTAAATTTTATTTTTGAAATGCAAGATTAACTAATTTAGTTTGATGATTTTAATGAAATTTCAGGGTCATAGCGTTGATGCAGTTTTCAGTGGTTCTCCACCTACATATTACACTACATCATCTATTGTTAGGGTATGTAACTAGTAAACAATTATAAATATTACATGTGAATAGCATCGTTATATGAATGGTATTCTAATATCTGATTTTGGATGTTGAATAGGTTAATATTAGAGATTTCACAGCAACACCTGCCAGCGGTGGTGGGCTTCAAAGCTTCACAGAGGTAATAAAATAAATAGTTTAATGAATGAATTGTACTTACTAGTTTTGTGTATGTGACTTGTGTGCTTTATTGTGTGTACTTCCATGTTTAGGTGAATGTGTGTGTATGTTAGGAGCCATGATTTGCATCACTATTATAGTTTTCATAATTGAATAATGTTGTTTTATTTCTAGATGATGCAGGCTGCAGAGACACCTCCCGATGTTCATAGGGCAATGGAGCATGGTGTGTCCTCTACGATTCATAGCTCCATGCCATTGACAGTGGTATGAGGCAGATTAGTAAATTTTAATTTACATTCATTGTTATAGTTGTTTATTTTTGAAAAATCAAAAGATTATTGATTTGAAGTTTAATTTCTATCTGGATAGTTTCTATAGGACATGACATCACCATAGCCTAATCCTGCTACTAAGGCAAGTG
Source organism: Cunninghamia lanceolata (assembly GCA_027924645.1). NCBI lineage: Eukaryota > Viridiplantae > Streptophyta > Pinopsida > Cupressales > Cupressaceae > Cunninghamia > Cunninghamia lanceolata. The sequence continues at coordinate 259,507 of BSBN01000274.1, forward strand.
AGGAGATAGATTATATGGTAGTGGTAAGTGATTATTTTGTTAAATATTTTATTTTTTATAACATGTAATTTCTATATATTAATGTCTATACTTTTTATTGTAACAGCTACAGATGCATGAACAACTAAATAGGAGGAGCAGCCCTCGTGTTCGTAGTAGACCACCCACATACGCGTCTCCATCCCCTAGAAGATCAAAGGCTACCCGTGATCTATTCTCTTTACCAGACATAAGGGAATGACTTTTTATTGTGTTCCTTTGTTGTATGCCTTTATGGCATTTGTAGACATATATTTTATATTACATATAGTTGACATTGTATGCCTATATGGCATTCTTGTAAGCCTATATGACTATTTTGTATATATGTTATATATATTGATGTATGCATGTATGGATATTTGGTTAATACAAATCTTTTTTATTGATAGCATCCATACTTACATTATAAATCCATGTTTGAGGGTGAGTGTGAGATCATGATGGGCCAAACAGTGGCAATGGAGAAAAAACTTGTTGGATGAAAAAGTACTAACATTTAGACTAATATTTAGATTTGGATGGAAAGGGTGTTAAAATTTCTAGCTCAAATATGGATTCCCTCCAAAAATTCTTTGGGATTACCTCATATTTAGGCCAGTGGGAGTCACAAAACTTGCCAAAGAAACTTGCAAAACCACCCATTTATGTTATCCTAAAATTTTACACAATTTCATCCTTGAAGCTGACAAACTTTTTTGTAACTAAATTTTATCAAATGAAAAGGGTTTATAGAGGAAGCTATTAAGATTCTAAAAATTTAATATATGCCTCATAATAAATTTAATAGGTAATTATTTTTAATTTTCTACATACGCTTTGTCTGATTTCCTGATATATATATATATATTGAAAAACATCCATAACTTTCAACATATTAATCCTTTTTTAAATCCAAAAGATGTGTCACACTCTACGATTTATTGGGTATACATTAAAATTTAAAATTTTTGAGTTTCATATATTTTTGACCAAGTTAGGTTGGCTAAAAAATTATTTTTTAATATTTTTAAAAATTTACGGTAAAAAATTTATAAATAATTATTTATTTACTTAAAAAATTCAAAAAAATATGCGTCACATCCACTCATGTGTCCTTTACTTAAATCCAAATCATGGAGAAAAAATATTACCTTTTTCTCATACTTAGGTTAGCTAAAATGACACATACTTTTTACGTTTTTTTGAAAATTTTAGTAGTGCTTCATTTAAATATCCAATTTTTACCAAACTATTCTTAAAACTTTAAAAAAAAAAGTAGCAGCCCATAAACTACATTCAATTTATTACAACTTTTATTACTACCTTATTTCTAGATTGTGTATAACTCATTCAATTTTTGACATGAAGTTACTTAAGTCTGTTTTTCACATTGAAATTGCCACTTAGGGGTAGTGTTTGGCTCATCATGATCCTACACTCACCCTTGAATGGATATTTGTAGATGGTTACTTCAAATATTTACAGTCCAATTGTATTACATAGGATTTTTGTTGATCCAATAAGCCAGCTATTGTTATTCAAGTATCACCTAAAGCTCATTTTGGAACTAAAAGATAAAAGGTGTATTTAAAATAAAAATGAATCATGTTGAATAGAAAATATTCATATTCTTTATGAGTTTCTCAATTGAAAATATTCAAATTAGTATGCTGATCCATATTCTTTATGAGTTGGTCAATTGAAAATATTTCATAATTTCTTGTTATTATACCATATTGGGATGCAAAGAGTATGTTTGTTGTTTTGAATAAGATAGTCAAAATCATATGCTTATGAGCACCTGATGACCATTGTGGTTATTAAATGTAATTCCTTTTGCATATAAGACGAGGTTATGAGATTACATTGAGTCTTACCTAATTTTAGTATGCAACATAACATTGGGGCTATAGGCTTCCATAAGTCATCAACAATCAATGGTTCAAGGTTGTCATTGATGTCAAGGTTGATGCCATGATGTTGATAAGGTGATACAATGATTCAAGGTAGGTGATGTTCATGAGGTGCATGATGTTGTGAATATGGTTTTCATGATAAGGTCTCTCAATTCATGTTGATGTTGCACAAGACAAATATGGTTCATATGATGCAAGGTTCATGTTCATGGTGGATGTGGTTTTGTTCATGCAAGGATTTTTTGTGAATATGGTTTTCATGATAAAGTCTATCTTGGACGGTTGATATGATGCAAGGTTCATATTCATGGTGGATGTGGTTTTGTTCATGCAATAAGAAGTTAGAGAACATACAAGCTTTCATAATCATAATCTTATTGATAGTTAGGGTTTGCATATTGGGCATTAAACCCTAAAAAGAATCTACTTTTCTTAAGACTTTAAATGGTGCAGAAGCACCTACCTAACAGCTGGCCTCCTTGAGGCAGTTAGTAGTTATAGGTCCGCATGATGACATACAAGATCAGGATATAGGATAACATGATCAGGATATAGGTGAATTGTCCGCATGATGACAGGGCAGTAGGCTATTTTTAGTATGTTTGACTTTATCATGTAATAAGGTCCATTGGACCGATGCTATGTATTAGATCAGCATAGGAGTATGTGTAGGCAGTTAGAGATCGGGATAAGGTTATCTGAGCTGTCCTCTCTCCCAGCCGCTTGGAAGCTCCCAGCCGCTGGGAAGTGAGTTGGTAGTACTCGAAGGATTTGTTATATATACCTTCGATCTGTTAGGGTTTAGATATATTGATATTGATAGTTCATATTGAGTTTGATAGATATTATGTTCAGGAGAGTAGTACTGGTGATATGCTGTACTGGTGATCAGTTCAGATATTGTGAAGCAGAATTGTAAAAGTAGGACATTTGAATCTCAATTGAATAAGATCTCATCTTTTGCAGTATTTGAATTGATCAGTTGTATCTGTGTTGATTTCCTTTCTGTTTGCAAGTTAATGGGTACTTTCAACCCTTCCACCGGTTGATCCTGCAAATCGGTGGAATGGTCCTGTATCATAGCTTAGTTTGCATTTGTGTTTTCTGTTTATGCATTGCATTGTTCAAGAGATCTGTTAGGAGCATGCTGTGAATCAGCCTAGCATCCTCATGTGCTAGGTATAGAAAGATAAGTTGTTAGACTTTGGTTTGAAGGTGATCCGGCCCGGTCGTCACATTGTCTTTATGAAATTATGCAGTTCTGAGTGTTTACATGCAGTGGACGGATACACAGGAGTCTGCATGTGCGTTTCCAGCCAGAACAAGCCGCATCATCATCTGCGAATGCATCGCCATCAGGATCGGGTCGTGAAACTGTTGAAGTTTGCAAGTTGAAGTGCATCATGATGTTCTAAGTTGGATATATACTCAGTGTATATATCGCAGTCAGGATCATCTCTTGGGGAAGCTCATTATCCGCGTATCGCTAGCAGATGCGGGTGTGAAAGTTTAGTTTTTGTCTAAGTATTGAAGAGTTCATCAGGATATTGTGTGACGTCATCGTCATCAGGATATGACGTCATCGTCATCAGGATATTGAGATATCCCCCTATGCATATTGATCCTGTCGTCGCTAAGGGTTTAGGTATCGGAGAAGGCTCTCGGCAGAAGGTCGTGTTAACATCATCAGGATGTTCCAAGACAACCGGATAAATTAGATCATGATGCTGTTACTTGTATCGTCAGGCAGTGGAGCGTCGAAGGCAAGGTGTTAAGTTGTCGTCATCAGGATATTGGGAGCAACCGGATATTTGGATATCCTGCTGACGAAGGTGATATTGAATATCATGATGATGCCGCTTGTGTTTGGCACCCGATGAACAGTGCAACCGGAGGATGTTTGCGCCTATTGAATATCATGATGATGTTGATAGGCGACAGGCGGAGGAGGTGAATAGTAGTCGGCAGGAGGATAATTGCGATCATCCGAAATATGATGATGCTGTTGGTGTTGTTAGGAAATATGATGATGATGCTGAGCCGATAGACATTTTTATCAGGTTGTTTGTATTGTTGGCAGCTCCTTCCTGTTAGTTAGCCTCCGTTGCGTTTCACTCTGCATCATAGTGGTATCAGAGCAAAGGTTAGGATCTTCTGGAAAAGATAAGCAGGATGTCAGACGACGAAGGAACATCTGAGGTTCCAGCAAGGATGACCAACGCTGAGTTGGCAGTTCTAGTGAAGAAACAGATTGCAGAAAGCAAGGCCGTGAAGGCTCAGAATCAGGAGTTGAAAGATGAGTTAGCAAAGTTGAGGAGCAGAGTAGGTTCTGGTAGAGAAGATGATAGGGAAGAAGAAGAGATCCCTAATTGGAGCGAGGAGGTCGTTCCTGCAGACCAGAGGCCACTGTTGAACGCCCTCAAGGCCATGGAGAGGAGAACCATGGATGTGAAACTGGATTTGCCAGTGTTTACAGGTAAGATGGACCCTGATTCAGTGATGGAATGGATAGACTGTCTGAACAATTTCTTTGTAACAGAGGAGATACCAGAACAGCAGAGAGTGAAGATAGCACAGTCAAAGATGAAAGAAGCTGCCTTGACATGGTGGAATTTTGTCCAGGATGACAGAGTACAGGAAGGAAAACGTAGAGTTGCCACATGGAAGAAGATGATGGAATTGGTGAAGGAAGCTTATATTCCATTGGATTACAGTATCCAGTTACACAAGAGGAAGCAGAACCTGAAGCAGAAGGAGCTAGATGTCATCTCATATACAGAAGAATTCATGAAACTCTGTATGAAGATAAAGGTGAAAGAAAGTGAAGAAGAGAAGGTAGCCAGATACCTTAATGGATTAAGGTTTAATATTCAGGATGATTTAAGTCTGCATACTCCAGATACAGTGCAGAAATGTTTCCAGTTGGCATTGAAAGTGGAAGAGAAGTTGAAGAGAAAACAAGAACAAAACAATAGAGGAAGAGGATCAGCCCATAGAACAAGGCAAACCAATGAGAGTCAAGAAGACACTGGTAAAGGACAGGGACAGTCTGATTTCAGAGGTGGATGGAAAGGTAATAAAGGAAGATTTGGAGGTGGTAGAGGTTCTACTACATTTTCAGGGAAATGTTACACCTGTGGTGAGTTTGGTCATCCATCCTTCAAATGTCCAGAGAACAAAGGTTCATCATCCAGAAATGATGGAACTAGTGACAAGAGAGTACAACTTGTGCAAGAAGAGAAAGAAGAGAAAAGTGTGCAGAGTCCAAACATTTATCAAAAGGATCAGGAGGCTGATAATGTTGGATATCCAGAGAGTGGAGAATCATTGATGCTAAGGAGAATTAGTTTGCAGGCATCAAAGGATATGATGCAAAGAAGAGCTCTTTTCAAGACCACATGTAAAAGCAAAGGTAAAGTATGTAAGGTTGTCATTGATACTGGTTCAACAGACAACATGGTATCTCAGAAGATGGTGGATAAACTGCATTTGGAAAGGATTCCACATCCACACCCTTACAAGGCATCTTGGGTAAGTGATAGGCATTCACTTTTTGTCTCTGAGCAGGCATATGTTGATTTCCAGATTGGAGCATATCAGGATAGAATTTTGTGTGATATTTTGCCCATGGAATGTTGTCACCTACTGTTGGGTAGACCATGGCAATTTGATAGAAGGGTACTGTATGATGGGTATGCTAATACCTACACCATCCAGAAAGATGGAAAGACTATTAGGTTGATGCCATTACAGGAAGCAGCTGCAGCACAGAAGGCAGCCAAAGTCATTTTAATGGGAAAGAAGGAATTTGTGCAGATGCCTAGAGGAGCAGGCATAAAGGCAGTTCAGGACATTGCAAGGGAAGAAGTTGTTCAAGACAACAAGCTGAAGAAAGTTTCAGTTGTGACTGACAGAGGTCAGCAGCAGGTTCAGAAACAGGATGGTAAATAGCAACCAGTTCAGAAGAATGACAGGGATGTTGTCATAGTTGGGACTATTGCTTGTCCTATAAAGATTGACAGGAAGACAGAGTTGAACATTTCAGAAGTTCAAGATGCAGTTTAGACAGAGGTTCTGGTCAGAAAACCTGGCAAACACAGGGTATGTGAGAAAAAGGCCTATATCAACAGGCATGATGATTTACTTGCCAGATAGCAAGTTACAGTTCAAAAGTCTTGGAGCAGCCAAGAGACAGCAGCAGACAAAGCTGGAACAGGGCAGAACATTACACAGGCCAAGTGTAGAGGTGGAGGACTTCCATATTCTAACTCATGGGACATGAGTTATTTTCTTTTGGGGAGTATGGTGCAGAAGCACCTACCTAACAGCTGGCCTCCTTGAGGCAGTTAGTAGTTATAGGTCCGCATGATGACATACAGGATCAGGATATAGGATAACATGATCAGGATATAGGTGAATTGTCTGCATGATGACAGGGCAGTAGGCTATTTTTAGTATGTTTGACTTTATCATGTAATAAGGTCCATTGGACCGATGCTATGTATTAGATCAGCATAGGAGTATGTGTAGGCAGTTAGAGATCGGGATAAGGTTATCTGAGCTGTCCTCTCTCCCAGCCGCTGGGAAGTGAGTTGGTAGTACTTGAAGGATTTGTTATATATACCTTCGATCTGTTAGGGTTTAGATATATTGATATTGATAGTTCATATTGAGTTTGATAGATGTTATGTTCAGGAGAGTAGTACTGGTGATATGCTGTACTGGTGATCAGTTCAGATATTGTGAAGCAGAATTGTAAAAGCAGGACATTTGAATCTCAATTGAATAAGATCTCATCTTTTGCAGTATTTGAATTGATCAGTTGTATCTGTGTTGATTTCCTTTCTGTTTGCAAGTTAATGGGTACTTTCAACCCTTCCACCGGTTGATCCTGCAAATCGGTGGAATGGTCCTGTATCATAGCTTAGTTTGCATTTGTGTTTTCTGTTTATGCATTGCATTGTTCAAGAGATCTGTTAGGAGCATGCTGTGAATCAGCCTAGCATCCTCATGTGCTAGGTATAGAAAGATAAGTTGTTAGACTTTGGTTTGAAGGTGATCCGGCCCGGTCGTCACATTGTCTTTATGAAATTATGCGGTTCTGAGTGTTTACATGCAGTGGACGGATACACAGGAGTCTGCATGTGCGTTTCCAGCCGGAACAAGCCGCATCGTCATCTGCAAATGCATCGCCATCAGGATCGGGTCGTGAAACTGTTGAAGTTTGCAAGTTGAAGTGCATCATGATGTTGTAAGTTGGATATATACTCAGTGTATATATCGCAGTCAGGATCATCTCTCGGGGAAGCTCATTATCCGCGTATCGCTAGCAGATGCGGGTGTGAAAGTTCATTTTTTGTCTAAGTATTGAAGAGTTCATCAGGATATTGTGTGACGTCATCGTCATCAGGATATGACGTCATCGTCATCAGGATATTGAGATATCCCCCTATGCATATTGATCCTGTCGTCGCTAAGGGTTTAGGTATCGGAGAAGGCTCTCGGCAGAAGGTCGTGTTAACATCATCAGGATGTTCCAAGACAACCGGATAAATTAGATCATGATGCTGTTACTTGTATCGTCGGGCAGTGGAGCGTCGAAGGCAAGGTGTTAAGTTGTCGTCATCAGGATATTGGGAGCAACCGGATATTTGGATATCCTGCTGACGAAGGTGATATTGAATATCATGATGATGCCGCTTGTGTTTGGCACCCGATGAACAGTGCAACCGGAGGATGTTTGCGCCTGTTGAATATCATGATGATGTTGATAGGCGACAGGCGGAGGAGGTGAATAGTAGTCGGCAGGAGGATAATTGCGATCATCCGAAATATGATGATGCTGTTGGTGTTGTTAGGAAATATGATGATGATGCTGAGCCGATAGACATTTTTATCAGGTTGTTTGTATTGTTGGCAGCTCCTTCCTGTTAGTTAGCCTCCGTTGCGTTTCACTCTGCATCATTAAAACCCTCAATTATCTGTCATGTGTAAAGTGCACTTTTGTTTTAATTTAATATTGACTTATAATCAGAAGTTACTATCACTTAAATCAACCTTCTAAAGGGTATTTAAGTCATTAGTTCACCGGCCCTTCAACCTAACTCAACCAGCGTCTCTGGTAAACTCTCACAAGCTCGAGCGCCATATCATAATCAAAGGTCATATTTAATTGATATGAGGGTAGGAAAAAGGATTGGAAGGTTGGTATTTAAAAGGAATTTGGAATACAAACAATCATCTTTATGCGGTTGAATTTGATGGGCATGACTTTATAAAAGGCTAAAAGACAGCTTTATGCAGGATATCATGGTATTTGTAGTGTTTGAAGATTGAAGACTAGTTAGTATTTGTAGCTCAGACTGTTTCAGCATGTTTGGGTGCGAAAAAGGACCATTCCTAGCCTAAACGTACCCATCCAGATGCATTGGAATTGTCAGTTTGGCCACATGAGGAGAAGAACAAAAGTTACACCCCTTTGCAACTTTACACTACCTCCTTTTGACATTTTTTGGGGCAGCAAAAAACCTTTCACCACGGGCAAACGCCTCAGAGATATAAAAAATGAGAGAGGTTATTGTAGAGGGACCATACGTGATCACATTTGCTCAAATGAAATGTATCTAAGTGACACAATTTTTGAGTAACAACTCATCAAAGATTGCTGCCTTTTTGCACTTTGGACTCTTCAGGGATATCGCTGGTACAATGTAGCTTGGACTGTTTCGACATGTTTGGGTGCAAAACAGGACCATGCCTAGCCTAAACATACCCATCTAGACATGTTGGAACTATCAGCTTGGCCACATGAGGAGAAGAACAAAAGTTACACCCCTTTGCAACTTTACACTGCCTCCTAATAATTTTTGGGGCAGCAGAAAACTCTTCACCACAGGAAAACACCTCAGAGATATAAATAATTGAGAGAGGTTATTGTAGAGGGACCCTACATGATCGTATTGCCTTAGACAAAATGTATCTAAGTGACATAATTTCTGAGTAACAGCTTGTCAAATATTGCTGGCTTTTTGCACTTTGGACTCTTCAGGGATATTGCCGGTACAATGTAGCTCGGATTGTTTCAGCATGTTTGGGTGCAAAAAAAGACCATACCTAGCCTAAATGTACCATCCCAATGCGTTGGAACTATCAGTTTGGTCGCATCAGGAGCAGGACGAAAGTTACACCCGTTTGCAACTTTACATTACCTCCTTTTGATGATTTTTGGGGTAGCAGAAAAGCTTTCACAACAGGCAAATGCCTCAGAGATATAAAAAACTGAGAGAGGTTATTGTAGAGGGACTCTACATGATTGTTTTTCCTTAGACAAAATGTTTGTAAGTGACGCAATTTTTGAGTAACATCTCGTCAAAGATTTCTGCCTTTTTGCACTTTGGACTCTTCAGGGATATCGTCGGTACAATGTAGCTCGGACTGTTTCGACATGTTTGGGTGAAAAATAGGACCACGCCTAGCATAAATGTACTCATCTAGATGTGTTCGAACAGTCAGTTTGGTCGCATCAGGAGCAGGACGAAAGTTACACCCCTTTGCAACTTTACACTACCTCCTTCTAACAGTTTTTGGGGCAGCAGAAAACCTTTCACCATGGGAAAACACCTCAGAGATATAAAAAATTGAGAGAGGTTATTGTAGAGGGACTCTACATAATCACATTACCATAGATGGAATGTTTCTAAGTGACACAATTTTTAAGTAACATCTCGTCAAAGATTGCTATCTTTTTGCACTTTGGACTCTTTAGGGATATCATCGGTACAATGTAGCTCGGACTGTTTCGACATGTTTGGGTGAAAAATAGGACCATGCCTAGCATAAATGTACCCATCTGAACGCGTTGGAATAGTTAGTTTGGTCGCATCAAGAGTAGGATGAAAGTTACACCTCTTTGCAAATTTACACTACCTCCTTCTGACAATTTTTGGGGCAAGAGAAAACCTTTCATCATAGGTGAACGCCTTAGAGATATAAAAAAATGAGAGAGGTTATTGTAGAGGAACCCTACATGATCATGTTACCTTAGATGAAATGTTTCTAAGTGACACAGTTTTTGAGTAACATCTCATCAAAGATTTCTACCTTTTTTGCACTTTGGACTCTTCAGGGATATTGTCGGTACAATGTAGCTCAGACTGTTTCGACATGTTTGGGTGAAAAATAGGACCATGTCTAGTGTAAATGTACCCATCTGAATGCGTTGGAACACTCAATTTGGTCGCATCAAGAGCAGGATGAAAGTTACACCCCTTTGCAACTTTACACTACCTCCTGATGATTTTGGGGCAGCAGAAAATTTTTCACCACGAGAAAATGCATCAGAGATATAAAAAACTGAGAGAGGTTATTGTAGAGGAACCCTACATTATCACGTTGCCTTAGATGGAATGTTTCTAAGTGACACAATTTCTAAGTAATAGCTCATAAAAAATTGTTGTCTTTTGCACTTTAGACTCTTTAGTGATATCGTCGATACAATGTAGCTCAGACTATTTCGGCATGTTTGGGTGAAAAAAAGGACCATGCCTAGCTTAAACATACCCATCTAGATGCATTGGAACTATTAGTTTGGTCGCATCAAGAGCAAGACACCAAAAATATAAAAGTTGCTTTGTGCAACTTGACAACATTGACACTTTTTTGCAACAACACTCAAAGACTCAAACTGACCCCAAATGACTCAAACTGACTCAAAAAATATATGAAATAGTCTTAGAAGACCTTATTACATACAATTGACTCAATCAAAACAAAATTTCATTTTTTTATCCCTGTTGGAGGCATGACAACTTGGGTACCCCTGCACCATTAGTGCAACTGAAGTCGGTAAAGTTTTCCTATTAAGAAAAAGAGCTTCCCTTAGCTTCAAGAAATATAAATATTCTATACTGACAAGGCCAACCATGTGAAGGTGGAACCTCATGTGGCCTCACCTAAGACCTAAGACACATGTATTCTAGTAGACGTAGGACACCTAAGACACCTATTATGGTGACCTAGTTGACATATAGTACCTACCTAAGACACCTAGATTAAATTATAGAAGACACCTACCTAGAAGACACCTAGATCATTCTAGATTATACCTTATTCTAGTCTTTAGATAGGTCATTGATATATATTATCTACCTAAGACACCTAGATTAGATTAAATACCTTTTTTCTAGTCTCTATCTACCTAGTTGACATATCGTATATACCTAAGACACAATTAGAGACACCTATTATCTAGTTAGAAACCAAGACACCTAGAGACACCTATATTTTATACATTACCTAGATTTTATACATTATTCTCAGGATCAAATTCATCCATCACTTAGGTCTAACCCCATGAAGCATAAAATGATGATGTAAAAATGTGTATATGTGTAAAAATGCAACAACAAATAAAAAAAGACAACCCTTACAAATTAATGTGCATACTTACAACTCAATGCAATATGACTTTACAAAATCAATGCCAATACTTACAAATTAATCCAATGAACCATCTGGGTCTTCTCTACTCTTTATTGTGTCAAGTATTGCTTCATGGTTAGACTCACGCACCTTCCACAAGGACTTGTTCAAAGGTCTACCCTAATATTGTATCAAATGAATATTGGATTCCACAACAAGGTTTGAGTAATGAAGAATCTTTCAATGCGTGTCAAAGTCTTGAAACAACCAAACATTAACACTCTTATGTGGGCACCTTCTAAGCCATGTTCCAATAATAACCACTGAGCCTGCAGGGTATTTGATGTTTTCTCCATCTGTAACCGGGGCCTCCAATTTCTTTTTATCCTCAACACAATGACACAAGTAATAATATGTTCCCTCTTCATTATCTTCATCTACTATAACTGCATATACATGCCCTACATTGATATGTGTAGAAAATAAGATGAAATTAGCCAACATTACAAAAACACTACAAAGTAAGATGACATTAGGAATTTTAAAAACTATGCAAATAGATATATTACCTGGTTGAACTAGATCTGATATGTGGTCAAAGTCAACTGATGATTCCATCTGTGTTAGTTCCAATGTCGTCGGGGGTCGATACGTGTCAAGTGGGCTAAGATAACTTAACTGCCATTCGTCAACCTACTCCTTTGACTCGCACTCATCCCAGGCTTGAATTGTATAGGAAGAACAAAAGCATGACATCTTTCACATATGGATACTCCATGAACCTACAATTGAGCTTCTGAAAGAGTGCATCTCACTTGATCCTGTCAGTGTAGAACAGTCCTCATATGGTGCAATGTTAGTATCATCTATCAACCAAAAAAATCTACGAACTAAAGACTTACTTTCATTACCTAGACCCATGGAAGCATTACACCACTTGACGATTGATTTTGCATTTGTCAACTTTGCATTGTCTTTATACTTTAATTCTTCTTGTGCTATGACTCTTTTGATACATGATCCTACACCATCATGCTCCCCCTTTTCATGCTTGGCCTCACAAAGTTCCACATATGCTGAATACCTGTAAAATTACGCCTCCTTCTCAACCAATAGAAATTCTGTGAGTTTTTGAATTGTGACGCACAGTTATCTGACCATATGATATGTTGACTGAATGATATGCCCCTTCTAGCCAAATCATTGTAGAACACCTAAAAGCAACCTTGCACGAACTCCATAGAATGCGTGCGATCATCACTGATATAGATATGATACTCCCTTATGATCTTTCTGTCATCCTCTATACTATCATTCGCATGAATGAATGTGATGTGCACAAATATAGAAACCTGTGTGGAGTTGTAATATTGTGATTGCACCTCACATTGTGGTTGTAGACTATAGTTCTCTACAAATTCGACAACTGAAACAATGCTACCAACCGAAAATGTGTCCTTGAATAACTTGAATTGCAAGTCCAACCATCGAGCTCTATGGGTATGTCTTGCATACTCATACACTATACTGTCATGAAATATAGGCATAAACTAATACACTAGAATCTTTTCAATAACCAATTCATTCCTCTTTGCTTCTTTACCATCTTTTATATTGTATGCCACTGTTTTATACTTGCCAAACTCTACTAGTTCATTTCCAACCGCATGTGTTCTTTCCATATGTTCACATATTGGAAAATGTTGCAAGCCACTGCAATGATGACATGTGCCATCCAAGCATAAATTCTTGTAGAATATTTGACCTTCCTCTCTTTCACATAAAATTCTTGATATGAAGTCTCTTGAAGATGTTGGTGGGGCACGTATGCCACAACCCTGCAAAACATTGTTAGTATGCAAATCTAAACATATAGACCTATAAACATCAAAATGGTTAGAAAATTCAATATGTAATCTACAACAACAAGTAGTGCGTGTGTGATTTATCTTGACATAGAAAGGTTTTAGCATTTCAAAATATCTTTGACAAATTTTAATTTGAGGATACTTCTCTAGAAATTTACCATAAAACTGTGTTTGAGTCTCATCCAAAAAATGCTTTGGATGTGGCTCACGGTTCTGACTACCAATTCTCCTTCTTACCACTTCCCTTTGATTCAGAGATACACTTGTGTAATTCTTCCAAAAGTCTTCAATTAATGATCTCAATGCTTCAACAATTGGTTTATGTTTTCGTGGTAGTCTCCCCGAGAATGCCCATACTTCATTGGCATTAGTATACTCAATTCTTTGGCATCTTCCAATGGCTCTTGATAAAGTTTTCCTATTAATTCTCAATTCTTGACTTGTCTTTCTAATGAGACGAGCTTTCCTCATTTGACTACTTGCTATAGTCGATGTAATCACATGTCGTGTTGCATTACTATCTTTTGTGCGTGAGGTGTTACCCACACTCTCATACACACTCATTAGATTCTTGACAATAGATTTTTCACTTGAAGCCTCTTATGTTCTCAAGCCAAGAATCTTCATGATGGACCTATACTTTATACTTTGCATCATTTCAATGAATAGTTGACATCTTGTAGTCTCATTTAACTTTTCAAAGAACAATCTCCAAATCTTATGAGCATATCTTCTACAAGTGCATTTTCGAATCTTTCCTTCCATTGGCTACAAAATATTCTCATCAATATCAATCAAATACTTTGGTTTTCTATGCAAAATTCTAGGTGGTGTTAAGTTAGGTAAATTCATCTCAACATTAGGAATTTCATCAACATTTAAATGATATGGGCTAGATGGCATACCTTTGATTGAAGATGGAATATATGATATACCTTGAGGTTGAGGTGGGAACGATGGTGTACCTCCTTCATCACAAGTGAGTGATGATGTACTCTCAACTTGAGATGCAGTAGATGGTGTCCCTACATGTTGACTTGTGGTAGAGGACATGTCTCTGGTGGGGAGGTGCACAACAGAAACTGCAGGATGGGCCTTGATTCCTTATAGTCAGCAAGACTTAACAAAATAGCCGCCGATACATCTCGATCGGTCAGACAACAATGATTGGTATGACTTTCTCAAGTCTCACTGTGGATATAACTTACACCGATAGCTCAACTCCTCAACGTCGACGAGACTTACTTCGTTGACGGGATCTTTTACTCCTCTTCTGATGCGCTGATAAGCTCCAACCGTCGGTGTGACTTCCTTCGTTGGCAAACTCCTTGTTTATTCTCTTGATACGCCGATGGCATTTGCCTTCGATGAGACTCATTATGTGGGCAAACACTTACGATCTTTGGCCAATGAGCCGATGAACAACACCCTCGGCAAGACTTGCTCTATCGGTGGAACCTTTAACTCACCTACTGATGTCGCACCTCTTCCCAATGGTATTTACCTTCAGTGAAACTTTCACTATTGGTCAGACTTTCTCCAGAGCTACCGATAAGCTGATCACTTTGATGTCACTTCAGACCTTCACTCGTCAACGTGATAACTACTATCGGCCACCTTAGAGTTTTTTACTCCAATACACCGATATGCCATAATGTTGTTGTATTGCTGCATAGTCTACCTTCTCCTGAACCCTAGCACATGGAGATGCTGGGTCAACCTATTGTTCATCTCGCACTGTTTGGATCCTCTGCGCCGCCGAACAATGAAACAAAATAGGAAACAAATGAATATTGTACAACGAAGCCATTCCACTGATTTCAATAGAAATCTCACCAGTGGAATGCTTCACATCGACATTTTGTAACAATGGAAATATAGAAAGGAAAGGAAAACTACAGCTATGCAATTTGTAATTATAGAGAACGGAAAACAAATTGACGAAACAAAATAGTTCAATTTCTCCTTAATACAATGCACAGTTACATTCAATCTCTCCTATGCTCTAATTATCCATGCATATTTGGTTCCTTCCTCTAGCTTTATAAGCATGCCTTGAGGAAAACCAACTAATTCCAAGCAGCTGGGAGAAAAACCAACCGATTCCAAGTGGCTGGGAGACCCACCGTCTTGGGATTAACAACTTGACAAATGTGATCTAAGTCACTTGGAACTTACAAATAGAAAATGAAAATGCATTGGTCAACTAGACCTTATTACAACACAAAACATGATTTTCTAGGTGCTCCTGCACCATACTCCCTGGGTGAAAGTTGTCTCAAGTCCTCTTAGAGACTAACTATTGTAAATCACCACCCTGCTTTTTGATGTCTTCTTCTAGCATCCATGTGGCTTCTGATCTGGAAGTCCTTACCATTTGACTAAGTGCTCAAAATAGGTCTAATTTCTTGTCTTCTTGCCTGTCCTGCTATCCAAAATGCACTCCATCTTCGGTGGTTCCTTAGGTGGTAAATGTTGCACCCATTCTGCATTGTTTTGGACAGAATCTACTGTACCTTCTCCTGTATCAGGACTCCTATATAATGTTAGATCAGCAACATTGAATATAGGTGAAATAGCAATATCATCAGGAAGTTCAATTTTCTAAGCATTAGGACCATATTTCTCTAGAATCTAACAAGGCCCAATTTTTCTCATCATCAACTTGCTGTGTTTTCCTGTGGGCAGTCTGTTCTTGTTGAGATGAACCATGACCATATCTCCTATTTGGTACTGCACATCCCTTCTTCTTTGATCCACTCTAGCCTTGATCTTCTGACTATTCTGGTGAAGAGTATCTCTAACTTGTTGATGGATCTCTTGTATAGCCTTTGCAAATGTAACAACATGTCCACTCCTTTTGTCCAACCATTGAACATCTCTCAATTCAAAAATTCCTCTAGGATGACTACCATAGACAACTTCAAAAGGACTTAGACTTGTACTTCTATTTGTAGAATCATTATAGGCATACTCTGCTTGTGGGAGTACCACATCCCAACTACTACCATGTTCTCTTGTCAAACATCTCAGTAGATTACCTAATGACCTATTCATAACCTTAGTTTGGCCATCAGTCTGAGGATGATAGGCTAAACTAAGGGACAAATTTGTACCTAATCTTTTCCACAAGGTTCTTCGAAAATGTCCCACAAATTTGCCGTCTCTGTCAGATACAATACTCAAAGGCAATCCATGAATCCTGACAATTTATTTAAAGAAAAAGCTTGCAATGTAGCTAGCATCATTGGTGGTTTTACAAGGAATAAAGTGAGCCATCTTGCTTAACCTATCTACCACAACAAACACATTGTCATAACCTGTCCTTCTCTTGGGTAATCCCATCACAAAATCCATACTCAAACTTTCCCAAGGTCTGTTTGGTATGGGCAAAGGTTGGTACAGTCCTGCATTGGCTGAGACTCCCTTTGCTCTCTGGCAAATCATACAACTCTCAACAAATCTTCTGATATCAGATTGCATCCTTGGCCAAAAGTAAAACCTTCTAACAAGATCTAAGGTCTTATTAAGCCCAAAATGTCCTCCTAAACCACCACTATGTTTCTCTTTTACTATATTATCCGTCATTGAACACTTAGGGATACATAGTTGACTCCCCTTAAACAAAAGTCCATCCTGCAATGTATAATCTGCAAATTCACTATGGAAAGTATTGGCAAACTCACTACATACCTTGTAAATCTCCTTGAAATCTTGTTCCTCTTCATACAACCCTTTGAGTGCCTCAACACCCATGCTTTGTAGCTGCACTTCTTGCACAGTCAACACCCTTCTACTCAAAGCATCAGCAACCTTATTGGCTATCCCTTTCTTATGCTTGATGATGAAGGTGTATGCTTGAAGACTTTCCACCCACTTCATGTGTCTATGACTGAGCTTTTCTTGTCCATTCAAAAAACTGAGAGCATGATTGTCAGTGTATACAATAAATTCTTTAGGAAGCAAGTAGTGCCTCCATTTTTTCAGAGCTTATACAATGGCATACAACTCTAAATCATAAGAGGAGTATTTCCTCTTGGATTCATTTAACTTTTCACTGAAGAAGGCTACTGGTCTGCCTTCTTGGCTCGACACTGTGCCTATGGCTAGTCCACTTGCATCACATTCAATTGTGAAAACCTTACTAAAATCAGGAAGTACTAAAATAGGATACTTGGCAACTTTCTGCTTCAGACTTTCAAAACTTCACCTTACCTCCACCCTTGATGGTCTCTAACATAGGTGCACAAATATCACTATAGTTCTTAATAAATTTTCTATAAAATGTGGCCAAACCATGAAAACTTCTAACCTCTCTTGCTGTCCTAGGTGTAGGCCAATTCAAAATAGCTTCTACCTTGGAAGAATCCATTTTCAAATCACCCTTAGAGATGACAAAGCCTAGGTAAACCAATTCTTGTTTCATAAAGTCACACTTTTCCAAGTTTATCAATAACTTCTGATCTTGTAGCCTCTCCAAGACTATCTCTAAATGTTTCAAGTGTTCTGCCTTGCTCTTACTGAACACCAAGATATCATCAAGGTAGACTACCACAAATTTCTCTATGAATTCCTGCAACACCTCATTCATTAGTCTCATAAAAGTGCTAGGGGCATTTGAAAGACTAAAAGGCATCACAAGCCACTCATACAACCATTCATTGGTTTTGAACATTGTCTTCCACTCATCCCCCTCTCTTATCCTTATCTGGTGATACTGACTCTTTAGGTCTATCTTGGAGAAATAAGTAGCACCCCCCAAATAATCCATCAGATCTTCTATTCTAGGAATAGGAAACCTATACCTAATGGTTATCCTATTTATTTCCCTAGAGTCAGTACACAGTTTCCATTTCCCATCCTTCTTTGGGGCTAAAACAGTAGGTACTGCACATGGACTAAGGCTCTTTCTTAATAGCCCTTTGTTTAGGAGTTCTTGAATTTGATTTGCTATCTCTTCATTATGCTGAGGGGTCATTTTATATGCTACCTTATTAGGAAGTACTGCTCTAGGTATGAGGTCTATCTGATGGCTAATGTCTCTGACAGGTGGTAGGGAGTCAGCTATATTTTTTGCAATCACCCCTTTGTAATTCTCAAGAAAAACTCTGACCTCCTTAGGCCCTACTTCCCTCACAATTTCCTTCTTTTCCCCCTTAGGCTTCACAATCAAAGAAAAACCTACTCCATCACCTTCCTTTAATGTGTCCATGAATTCCTTTTCTCCTACCATCATTACACTAGACCCTACATGATGTGGATCCTCTTCTACCAATGACTGTATCCTATAAGTCACACCATCCTTTTGGAATGAGTAAGCATCCTTTTCTCCATCATGATGAGCCTTTCTGTCAAACTGCCATGGTCTACCTAACAAAAGATGGCAAGCATCCATTGGAAGGATGTCACACAAAATTTTGTCTCTATACCCCCCAATACTAAATTCTACCCATGCTTGTTCATTGATGAGTATGTGCTACCCCTTATTCAACCAACTGACTTTATATGGACTGCTATGGGGTATCTTTTCTAACTTCAACTTATTCACTGCTTCCAAAGATATAATATTATCAGTAGAACCAGAGTCAACAATAACTTTATAAACCTTACCTTGGATCTTGCAGTTGATTCTAAACAAAGCCCTTCTTTGCGATGGTTCAATCTACACTGGTTCCTTGAACAGCGTCCTTTTGATCATTAGATTTTCTCCCATTTCTGATGCTAGATTCACTTTAGGAGATGTCACACTCCTTGCATCTTCTTGAATCAAAGTGGTTCTCTTCTCACTACCATGAGAAGTTGAGGCCTTCTCTGGACACTTGTATGTTGGATGCCCTATCTAACTACAGTTATAACATCTCATATTGGAGAACTTGGATCCTCTACCTGATCCATTTGTCCCACCCCTTCCATTAGGCCGTCTTCCTTAGTAGCCTCCTCTACTACTTGAGTCTCCAACTTGCTCTTCTTGGCTAGACTCACCACTAGGCCTCTGGTTAGGACTTCTTCCTCCAAAACTGCCTCTGCCTTTGAAATTTCTTCCACCTCTACCTCTATTATTCTGCTCACTCTTTCTCTTTATCTTCTCTTCAGCCCTTAAGGTCATTTGGAAACACTTGTTCATTGTTTCTAGTGCTAAGATGTTGATCTCATCTTGGATGTTCATCCTTAGACCATCCAAATACCTAGCCACCTTCTCTGACTCTTCTTCTTGTCTCTTTGATCTGAGACTGAGTTTATGAAAGTCTTGTGTGTATGCATTCACATCAAGGTCTCTCCATCTCAGGTTCTACAATTTCTTATACATCTACACGTTATAGTCCAGGGGTAAGAATTGTGCCTTGATTTTGGTCTTCATCCTTTCTCAGGAGGTTATCATATTCTTCCCCTCCTTGACTCTCTCTCCTTTCTCATAATTCCACCATTCAAGAGCGGATCCCTTCAATCTTGCCTTTTCCAACTTAACCCTCTTATCATCAGGGACTTCTTTGTATTTGAAGTGATTGTTCAATGCCTCAATCCAGTCGATCACCTCTTTAGCTTCCATAATTCCACTATACATAGGTAACCCATCTATGGTGTCCCTATTGACTGACTTCAGTGCATTTACAAATGCCCTCTGGTCTGCTATTATCTCCTCTATCTTCTTATTGGTTTCATCAATTTCTATATCACCTTCATCGCTGTCACTTTCATCTTCCCTATCTTTGCTTTTGGACTGCTTGAACTCTCCCAACTTGGATTCAAGTATCTCCTTGATCAGCATCTTGATGGCATCCTACGACATACTTTTGGGAGGCATCCTCTTCGCCTCTATCTCGCTTTCTCTACCTGACATACACTATTCACAGACACCACCCAAATGCCAACACTCCTACAAATCCTCAATTCAACTTGCCGCCCAAATCTTTTCAGGCTCTGATACTAATATGGTGGGGAGCCACATAGCAAAAACTGCAGGACAGGCCCTAATTCCTCATAGTTGGCAAGACTTAACAAAATAGCCACCGATACATCTCGATCGGTCAAATAATAATGATCGGTATGACTCTCTCAAGTCTTACCGTGGATCTAACTTATACCGATAGCTCAACTCCTCAACGTCGATGAGACTTACTTCGTCAATGGGATCTTTTACTCCTTTTTTGATGCACCGATAAGCTCAAACCGTCAGTGTGACTTCCTTCATCAGTGAACTCCTTGTTTGTTCTCTCGATACACCGATGGCATTTGCCTTCGGTGAGACTCGTTCTGTCGGTGAACACTTACGATCTTCGGCCGATGCACCGATGAACCAACACCCTCGAAAAGACTTGCTCCATCAGTGGAACCTTTAACTCTCCTGCTAATGTTGCACCTCTTCCTGATGGTATTTACCTTTGGTGAAACTTTCACTATCGGTCGGACTTTCTCTAGAGCTACCGATAAGCTGATCACTCCGATGTCACTTCAGACCTTCACTCGTTAGCGTGATAACTACTATTAGCCACCTTAGGGTTTGCTATGCCAATACACTGATATGCCATTACACCATTGCACTGTTTCACAGTCTACCTTCTCCTGAACCCTAGCACATGGAGATGCTAGGTCAACCTTCTGTGCATCTCGCACTGTTTGGATCCTCTGCACCGCCGAACAATAAAACAAAACATGAAACAAATGAATATTGTACAATGAAGCCATTCCACTGATTTTGATAGAAATCTCACCAATGGAATGCTTCACATCGACATTTTGTAACAACAAAAATACAGAAAGGAAAGGAAAACTACAGCTATGCAATTTGTAATTACAGAGAACAGAAAACAAATTGATGAAACAAAATAGTTTGATTTCTCCTTAACACAATGCATAGTTACATTCAATCTCTCCTACGATCTGATTATCCATGCTAATTTGGTTCCTTCCTCTGGGTTTATAAGTGCGCCCTAAGGAAAACCAACCGATTCCAAGCGGCTGGGAGAAAAACCAACCGATTCCAAGTGGCTGGGAGACTAACCATCTTGGGATTAACAACTTGACAAATGTGACCTAAGTCACTTGGAACTTACAAATAGAAAATGAAGATGCATTGGTTAACTAGACCTTATTACAACACAAAACATGATTTTCTAGGTGCTCTTGCACCAGTCTCCAACTATGGTAGTCAAATCTCTCATAGCACGAAGTTTTTGCATTCGTTCTCTTTATGCCACCAATACCATATCTCTTTGTGATGGTTGCATTTCCTCTTCAATTGGCATGTCTTCATTTATTGTGTCCAATTTCCTCTTCTCATGAAGTTCCCTCATAGCCACTGCTTTCTTTGCATTCTTAGCTTCTATCTCTTCCTATGTTGGTTTAATTCTTGGTCGTTTCCTCGGCATGACAAAGAATTTGTCTGTAGCATTATTGCACAATGTTATTGCAGCCATACAAAGCATTATGGTACAAAGTTCACTTCAGTCCTACATGAGGATAATGTCAAAGGAGAGTAAGGATTGTATTTTAACTTGTTAATATGACAAGATAATAGTGGGATTGTATTTTTTTTATGTTGTAAGAATTTATTCTTGTATAGTTTGACATCATGGTATGTTAAGGTCTGTTTATTACACATAATTATTAAAGAGCCCAAGTGTAAAAAATATACATTACATCATGTGAGATTGTAGGCTGCTTTCTTGATTGGGAATGTGTCTATTTTAATTAATGTTGACCTTTAAAATATATTTTATTATGCATACCATGAACTAATTTAAAACATAGTCTATTATATAAACACAAGATATGTATACATAGTCTTTTATTATGCATACTAGATACAAGTGATATAAACATGTATGATAAAGCATAATAAAGTAATTCAAATTGAATTAAGGAAAATGTAAAGAACATGCATGTAAAGAATTGACATACCTAAAAAATGGATATTCGAATGGAGAGAGTACCCAATTATGTAGTGTTTTTTTCTTCTTGCATCAAACTCCTTAACAATTTGAGTTTTTCACCACTTTCTTCCTTTTCAATGTTAAATTGAATAACACTCAAATATAATTAGTAACAACAATACTATTAACCAATCTATAATGTTAAATTCCTAAAATTGAATCACAATTAACATTACAACACTACAAAAATTGAAACTTGAATAGATATATATCAAATTTGATGTGAAAACTATGTTATTTCCTCCTTCTTAAGTTGGCAAAGTAGAAAAGGTGGTGGAAAGATCATGTAAAGGTGGTAGAATGTGAAAAATGTGCATGTTAACTTCCCAACAGTATGAAAGCACTTCTTTTTTGTTGAAACGCACACATAAATAACATGAAAATAGAGCATGTGGGCCTGGATCACAGGGGTCCAGGCTTTTTTACCATTTCTATAGCAGGACAAAACGTGCTCGCATTTTGTCCTGCTATAGATTGATCCATAAATATTTGTGCCTATCTCACCTTCAATAGCACCTTTACAATATCTCACCTCTAGTTCCATTAGCTCATGTTCTATCTCTCACCTCTCTAACTCTCCCCTCTCTATGTCTCTCAGTCGCTCCTTGTCTACCTCTTGATCCATCCTTAGCCATCTAGGTCTCACTTAATCCTAAACCCTAAAGCCAAAACCCTCAACCCTTAAACCTTAAATCCTAAACCTTAATCCATCAACCCTCAATCCTAAACCATATCCCTAAACCCTAATCCCTCAACCCTCAACCCTAATCCCTCAACCCTCAACCCTAAATGCTATCCCTATTCCTAAACCCTCAACGAGATCGATACTATACCTTAAACCCTAATCCCTTATCCCTAAACCCTCCAACCCTATCCCTAATCCTTATACCCTCGACACTCTACTTTAACCCTAATCCCTTGACCCTCAACCCTACCCCTAAACCCTCAACCCTCAAACCTCAACCCTCAACCCTTAACTCTAATCCCTCGACCCTCGACCCTCAACCCTATCCCTAAACCCTCAACCCTAAAACCTCAACCCTCAACCCTCAACGTCAAACTGTAATCCCTCAACCCTTAACTATAATCCCTCAACCCTAAACCTATCCCTAAACCCTCAACACTATACATTAAACCCTAATCCCTCAACCCTAAACCTTGTCCCTAAACCCTAATCCCTCATCCCTAAACCCTAAATGTTTTTACTAATCCTAAACCCTCAATGGGCTCGATACTATACCTTAAACCCTAATCCCTTATCCCTAAACCCTCCAACCCTATCCCTAATCCTTATACCCTTGACACTCTACTTTAACCCTAATCCCTCGACCCTCAACCCTATCCCTAAACCGTCAACCCTCAAACCTCAACCCTCAACGTCAAACCATATACTTTATACTTAAACCCTAAAACATATCCCTACACCCTCAACACTTGACACTATATCTTAAACCCTAATCCCTTAACCCTCATCCCTAAAGCCTCAACCCTAAATCCTTAAACCTTAAACCTTTAACCCTATCCCTAATCCCTCTACCCTTAACACTCTACTTTAACCCTAATCCCTCAACCCTCAACCCTATCCCTAAACCCTTAACCCTCAAACCTCAACCCTCAACCCTCAACGTCAAACCCTAATTCCTCAACCCTTAACTCTAATCCCTTGACCCTCAACCCTATCCCTAAATCCTCAACCCTAAAACCTCAACCCTCAACCCTCAATGTCAAACCCTAATCCCTCAACCCTTAACTCTAATCCCTCAACCCTAAACCCTATCTCTAAACCCTCAACACTATAGCTTAAAACCTAATCCCTCAACCCTAAACCCTAAACCTTATCCCTAAACCCTAATCCCTCAACCCTCAACCCTAATCCCTCAACCCTCAACCCTAATCCCTTATCCCTAAACTCTCCAACCCTATCCCTAATCCTTATACCCTCTACACTCTACTTTAACCCTAATCCTTCGACCCTCAACCCTCAACCTTCAACATCAAACCCTATACTTTATACTTAAACCCTAAAACCTATCCCTACACCCTCAACACTCGACACTATCTTAAACCCTAATCCCTTAACCCTCATCCCTAAAGCCTCAACCCTAAATCCTTAAACCTTCAACCTTCAACCCTATCCCTAATCCCTCTACCCTTGACACTCTACTTTAACCCTAATACGTTGACCCTCAACCCTATCTCTAAACCCTTAACCCTTGAACTTCAACCCTCAACCCTCAATGTCAAACCCTAATCCCTCAACCCTTAACTCTAATCCCTTGACCCTGAACCCTATCCCTAAACCCTCAAGCATAAAACCTCAACCCTCAACCCTCAACATCAAACCCTAATCCCTCAACCCTTAACTATAATCCCTCAACCCTAAACCCTATCCCTAAACCCTCAACATTATACCTTAAACCCTAATCCCTCAACCCTAAACCCTAAACCGTATCCCTAAACCCTCAACCCTCAACCCTAATCCCTCAACCCTCAACCCTAATCCCTATCCCTAAACCCTAAATGCTATCCCTATTCCTAAACCCTCAACGAGGTTGATACTATCCCTCAACCCTTAACCCTTAAAACTTGAACCCTAAAACCTATCCCTACACCCTCGACACTTGACATTATATCTTAAACCCTAATCCCTTAACCCTCATCCCTGAAGCCTAAACCCTAAATCCTTAAACCTTAAACCTTCAACCCTATCCCTAATCCCTCTACCCTCGATACTCTACTTTAACCCTAATCCCTTGACCATCAACCCTATCCCTAAACCCTCAACCCTCAACCCTCAACCCTTAACCCTCAACTCTCAACTCTCAACATTAAACCCTAATCCATCAACCCTAAACCATAATCCCTCAAACCTAAACCCTATCCCTAAACCCTCAACACTATACCTTAAACCCTAATCCCTATCCCTCAACCCTTAACCCTTAAAACTTAAACCCTATCCCTACACCCTCAACACTCGACACTATATCTTAAGCCTTAAACCCTCATCCGTAAAGCCTCAACCCTTAATCCTTAATCCTTCAACCCTAAACCCTATCCCTAATCCCTCTACCCTCAACACTCTAACCCTAACCCCTTGACCATCAACCCTATCCCTAAACCCTCAACCCTCAACACTATACCTTAAACCCTAATCCCTATCCCTCAACCCTTAACCCGTAAAACTTAAACTCTATCCCCACACCCTCAACACTCGACATTATATCTTACGCGTTAAACCTTCATCCCTAAAGCCTCAACCCTCAATCCTTAAACCTTCAACCCTAAACCCTATCCCTATTCCCTCCATCCTCGACACTCTAACCCTAACTCCTTGACCATCAACCCTATCCCTAAACCCTCAACCCTCAACCCTCAACTCTCAACATTAAACACTAATCCGTTAACCCTAAACCCTAATCCCTCAACCCTAAACCCTATCCCTCAACCCTCAACCCTCAACACTATACCTTAAACCCTAATCCATCAACCCTAAAACCTAATCCCTCAACCCTCAACCCTAAACCCTATCACTAAACCTTCAACCCTTGACACTATACCTTAAACCTTAATCCCTCAACCCTCAACCCTAATCCCTCATCCCTAAACCCTAAACGCTATGCCTATTATTAAACCCTCAACCCTCGACACTATACCTTAAACCCTAATCCCTTATCCCTAAACCCTAAACCCTATCTCTCAACCCTTAACCCTTAAAACTTAAACCCTAAAACCTATCCTTAAACCCTCGACACTCAACACTATATCTTAAATCCCAATCCCTGAACCCTCAACCCTAAAGCCTCAACCCTCAATCATTAAACCTTCAACCCTAAACCCTATCCCTAATCCCTCTACCCTTAACACTCTAATTTAACCCTAATCCCTTGACCATCAACCCTATCCCTAAACCCTCAACTCCCAACTCTCAACATTAAACCCTAATCTGTCAACCCTAAACCCTAATCCCTCAACCCTAAACCCTATTCCTAAACCCTCAATCCTCAAAACTATTCCTTAAACCCTAATCCATCAACCCTAAACCCTAATCCCTCAACCCTAAACCCTAAACCCTCAACCCTCAACACTATTCCTTAAACCCTAATCCCTCAACTCTAAACCCTAATCCCTTAACCCTAAACCCTAAACCCTATCCCTAAACACTCAATCATCAACAAGTTATACCTTAAACCTTAATCTCTCAACCCTCAACCATCAACCCTAATCCCTCATCCCTAAACCCTAAATGATATCCCTATTCCTAAACTCTCAACCCAAGACACTATACCTTAAACCCTAATACCTTACCCTTAAACCTTAAACCCTATCCCTCAACCCTTAACCCTTAAACCTTAAACCCTAAAACCTATCCCTAAACCCTCAACCCTATACCCTCAACAATATACTTAAGCCCTAATCCCTCAATCATCAACCCTATACCTTAAACCCTGAAGCCTACACCCTCAAACCCTCATCCCTAGACCATATAACCTCACCCTTATATTCTAAACCTTGAATATTGTGCCTCAACCCTATACTTAAATTAAACCTAAACCATACGTGCTCTCAACCCAAGTCACCCTATGCCTTATATACCCTCAATCCATATCGTAAACCCTAAACCCAATATCCTAAACCCTAATCCCCGTGCCTTACACACTTAATCTTATACACTCAACAACCTAACTATTAACCCTCAACTATAACCCTCAACCCTCTAATCTCTACCCTCTACCCTCTACCTGTTACCGAAGCCCTAATCCCTCAACCCTCAACCCTCAACCCTCAAAACTATACAGGTTCAGGTCCTTATATACACTAAACCCAAAACACTTACATACATACATACATGCATGCATACATACAAACATGCATACATGTACATACATACAAGCATGCATACATGTACATACATACAAGCATGCATACAGTACATACATATAAGCATGCATACATATACATGCATACATATCTACAAGCATAGATATAAACATCCATGAAACATACTTATGAAACTTGAACATAACTCATTCAAAGGAGGACATAATGCGAGCGTGTTATAATGTGCTCGCGTTATGTCGAACTGGGAAAACACCGGCAAACATGCAAAAAGAAAAAAAACACAACATAACGCAAGCGCGTTATAACGCGCTCGCATTATATTGTGCTTTGGAAATTCCAAGCCTTAGGCTTGGGATTTGATTTGGATTTCCAACCCAAAGGCTTGGAGTGCCTTTTCAACATCCACAGATGTGTTTTTGCAAATTCTACAAGATTTCAAATAATTTTGTTGTGCTAAACCTCAGATTTACACGTGTTTGAAGGTCAAACAAATCAAACACCTAGGTAATGTTAGGCTTTCTCTTAGCTATTTAACGATGTAATTTTTTCACATTTTGACAATGTTAAGCCTTTCATCTTTAATTTTTTTGTTTGTGTGTCTGTTTTTGGGCAAAAACCACTGTTTGGTCTTTTTTTCATTGTAAATTAACCATTCATTGAAATTTCAAAAAAACTACATATTTAGAAATTAGACTCCATTCTACACATATTAAAAAAAAAGATTTTCAATTAGTTTTCAAAATTTATAGGGGTAGCACGGCCAAAATTCTATTTTTTAGGATGTGTCCACTTTGAAAATTAGTAAAAAATCAAATATTCATCAAAAAATTATTAGAAAAATCAGGCATAAACTACATGCTGTTACATAATTTCTCACTGAAGTGATTTGAAAAATACCAAAAAAAGTTAACCTTTTAAGGGAGCCACAAAACATGCTATGTTATGTTTTTTTGACAGAAACAACACCAATTTCTATGGCTCCCTCTTTCGAACCCCTTAATAATACCATTTTAAAAAAAAAATTAGTAGTTTACAAAGTAGACTCAGAGCACTATGAACATTGTTTTGGTTGCATCTCCAAAATTTGAGTGTAACTATGCTCAATTTCTCATCCAAGGCCAGCATTTCCGAATTTTAGAAAAAAAAAGTGGCCACTTAAGACCCCTTTTTGGCCCCCCATCTTCTTGTACTTACCCATTTTGTGGTGCACAAAACACAAGCACATTTGTGTTGCACAAAACACGAGCACATTTTGTGTTGCACAAAATGTGAGCACATTTTGTGTTTTGTGTTCCACAAAATGTGAGCATGTTTATGTAAAATATGCTTTATTAGCTATAAATTGAAAAAAAAGTTTTAGATTTCATATTTTTTTGACCAAGTTAGGTTGGCCAAAAAAATATTTTTTAATATTTTTAAAAAGTCACAATAAAATAATAATAAATAATTATTTATTTGTTAAAAAAATTCAAAAAACTATGCATCACATCCACTCATGTGTTCTTTACAGAAATCCAAACCTTGGAGGAAAAATATTTTATTTTTCTTATACGTAGGTTGGCCGGAACAAAACCTACTTTTTACGTTTTTTGAAAAAATTTAGTAGTGCCTCATTGAAATATCCAATTCTCACCAAATTAATTTTATTTTTATTTTTAAATAAAGTTGGTCATAAACTACATTCAATTTCCTAAAACTTTTATTACTACCTCACTTTTAGATCCTGTTGATAAAGTTCATTCAATTTTTGACATGAAGTTACTTAAGTCTATTTTTAGCATTTTCATTTCCACTTAGGGGTATTGTTTGGCCCATCATGATCCCACACTCACCCATAATTTGGCCATTCCTTGGAGGCATGATCATTTTATGACCTCATATAGGAGCTTAAGGGGTGGTACCTTGTAGATGTCATTCCTTTAGGTGTTACATGTGATGATGATACTCCCTTTCTAATCTACTTTCACCACATAGGGTGTGTAGCATGGGACCTTGCACCACCCACTTTTCTTTCTTCCTTGCATTAGCATCACACCTTATTTATGTTGCATGTGCAATGTTATTTTTTTTTTTTGTTTGGTAAGTGCCATCATGGGGATGGCTCCCTTTGATATATATAATAAAATAAAAACGTTGTTTTTATTTATTGGCTAATTCCATCCCAGAATGCCATACGAAACAACTTACAAAACTAAACAGCTTACAATTCTAGAGCTAAAAACTACTATGTCTTTAGCTTTAACAGCCCAATGTGTTACATTATCTCGTGCATTATCATCATCATGCCTTCCGCCGTCTCCAAAAGCCTTCCTATCTGTCCGTCAGTAAACTCCCCTTTATTTTCCTGAAGAATCTTATGGAAGGTTTCCATGTTCCGGTTTTCAATGCCTTCTTTGTAGACCGCGAGGATATCTCTTGCCTTCTTGGATCCGATTCCCCTTGCATACGCAGATTTCAGCGTTTCCTCCGCACGGTCTCCTCCAACCGAATCGATCTCCCCCATCACCACTGTGTGGTTGGCTTGAGCTACCAACCGTGCTCCCCAACACACCCCATAGAAAGAGCCGCCCATGACAAGTGAAATATTGGCGAAGAAAAATTGATATATGCATTCATCGTGTACATGACCGCCACTCCACGACCCTCCTCCAATGATTTGCAAAATTGCTATTCTGGCTGCTTCTTCTTTCAGCTTGAACAGACATCCCACCTGCTGCTCCTTTCCTTCCTCCAGACATCGGCACTGCACTCCCATTATTCTGGCCATCTCTTCCTCTACCACCACTCTAATCCCAGGTAAAGCTTCGACTGACTTAAAATATGTAAAACTGCTATTCCATTCATCATTGCCGCAATGAAGAAATCTACATCTCGTGGATATCCAAATCGTCCTAACAAATGTTAGTATTTGTCTGTCTAAACTCCGCCGTCAGATGTGTGAAGCCTCAGCTCATCCACCTTCTGTGAATTTTCCTTATCTGAGCAAAGTACCGCAGAAAGCCCATTCCAGCTTGCTACGTCTGAACCGCTGACGTCCTTTCCTCCTCTCGTGATCCCTTGGTTAGCCAGGAAGTCTGCGGCTTTATTTGCTTCTCTATAAATGTGTCTAATTGAAAAGTTCATGTTTTGCAGGACGTCCTTGACTCTCTACACTCCTTTTTTTAAAATCCAGTTTGCTGCATTGTTCCTAATGATCGCATTAATAATTATTTGGGAGTCCCCCTCTATGTCTATGTTGGTCCATCCTTTCTTGGCGCAATCCACCACACCTCTAGAAAGGGCTTCTAATTCTGCCATATTATTTGAAGCCACTCCCAAGTCGCCTGAAGCTGCCCAGACAAAATCTCCCCTCTCATTCCTAATAATATAACCGTATCCTGCCTTTCCCAGGTTGCCTTTGGAGGCCCCGTCAAAATTTAATTTGAGTCTACCCCTTGGAGGAGCCAACCATCTTGTTTGAGCTCTAGTTTTCTTCCCTCCTCCCAATCCTTTCAGTACTTTAAGATCAGGCCATATCTTCATGATTGCATCATCCCAACATGTAAACTTACAGCCTCCCCTACTACTTGCTTTGGAGTTAAGTATTTCAACCAAGCCAATTTCTATTTTTTTTATTAGTTTCTCTGTAGAAATTTCTTTTTCTTCAAATATTCGCTGATTCCTTTCCTTCCAAATCTGCCACATTATCATGGATGGCATAGTTATCCAGATGCTCCCCCAAAAACCTTTCCGTTGTAGTATTGGCCAACTTTTCAAGAAGTCCACTATTGTAGAATTCATCGCTCCTTTCCATTCTAATAGGCTGAGGAAATACATCCATACCTTCTCAGCTACCTGGAATTTCAAAAACAAATGGTCAAGAGTCTCTTCATGTTGCTTGCACAGTGTACATCTGCTTGGGCCATAGATCCCTAGCTTCTGCAACCTGTCCCCTATTAGAATACTTCTATGAAGCACCGTCCACAGAAAGGCTCCTGCCTTGGGCAGTACTTGGTTGTCCCAACAAATCTTTTTTGGCCAGTGATCTGATAAATTGATTTCTCTGTCTGACTTCAATAATTGATATCCTATCTTAATTGTGTATTGTCCAGACTTTGCACCACACCAAATGATCTCATCGCTGTCATTGTTTTTCTGAATCTTTCTTTCGTTAAGTATTTCCGCATACTTCTTTTTGGTGTCCGTATCTACATTGTACTTACTAGGATCCACCCATCTGACTAAGCCTTCCTCGTCTTCTCCTTCGAAGTAGTTCGCCACCTTTTCTCCTCTTTCCTGAATCATTTGTTCTTTTAACCCTGAAAATTCTTGTAAGCTATCTAGCGACGGCCATCCTTCCCATGAATCTGTCCAAAAGTTGGCATTTCTCCCATTATTAATACTCCATGTCAAATGATCTAAAATTATCGGTCTGCATTTTCTGATGAAATTCCATATAGGCGAGCCGCCCCCTGGATTCGCTATGGTCAAGATTCTATTGGGGTCTGAATCATCTAAATATTTGCTTTACATTATTCTGCACCAGAGTTTCTGTGGTTGTTTTGCCAATTTCCATACCAATTTAGCTCCCAGTGCTTCATTCTGGAGCTTCAGTTCTCTCATTCCCATCCCACCCTTTTCTAAGGGGCACGTGGCTTTGTCCCATCCAATTAAAGGTATTCTTTTAATCTCTCTCGATCCTTCCCACAGAAACTTTTTCCAACCACTCTCCAAGTTGGTTCTGGCCTTGTTTGGAACCTGAAGGCATGACATCATATGGATCAGGACTACCCCTAAAACTGATTTTAGCATGGTAATCCTTCCTGCTAATGTTAACCATCTTCCTTTCCAAGTGTCCATTTTATTCTTAGACTGAGCGATTACTTCCTCCCAAAGCTGAGATTTGTTCTGTCCACTAAACATAGGAGCCCCTAAGTGTTTGGTTGGTAAGGTATCTACCTGACATCCCAGGATTTGTGATATCTGGTGTTGCCATCTTCTAGAGGTATTGAAGAAAAACATTCTTGTCTTCTCTTTGTTTACCACCTGCCCTGAAAGATTCGTGTAAGTGTCTAGCACTCTTTGGATCGCCTATGCTTCTACTGGGTTAGCTTCCCCAAAAAGTAAAGTGTCATCTGCAAACTGAGTGTGTGTAACTGGAGCTAAACCTCGAGCTACCCTAACTCCTTTCCATCCCCCTGATCTTTGGCAATGTTGAATCATTTTCCCCATTGCCTCAGCCATTAAAACGAAAAGGCACGAGGATAATGGATCACCTTGTCTCAACCCTTGTGATATCTCAAAAAAACCACACAACGATCCATTCACTGCTACTGACATTCGTGGAGTGGAGATACACTAGTAAATGCCTTCAAGCCATGACTTGCCGAAGCCCATTTTCTCTAATATCTTTAGAAGGAAGTTCCATCTAACCCTGTCATACGCCTTGCTCACATCTAACTTGACTAGCATATTCTTCTGTCTGTTTTGATTGATCGAGTGGATAACTTCGTTTACTAGGATAATGCTATCCGCAATCTCTCTTCCTAGCGTGAATCCATTTTGATTTCCTGAAATGATTCTACCCAAAATTGGTTTTAGTCTGTTAGCGATTGTTTGGCGAGAATTTTGTAAACCGTGTTACATAATGAGATTGGCCTGAAATCACTGACCCTCCTACATTCTGATTTTTTTGGAATAAGCGCAATTACTGTATTGTTAATATCTTTTACAAATCTTTTCTTCTTTCTGAAGTCTTCCAGAATGTTCCAGACCTCCTTGCCCACGATAGGCCAAAATTTTTGATAAAAAAGAGCAGGAAAACCGTCCAGGCCTGGCGCTTTATCCGGGTGTAATTGGAATGCTGCCTTCCTGACTTCTTCCTCTGTGAAAGGCTTTTCCAATGCTTCCCTTTCTTCATCGTTTAATATCTTATCTATGTGGTTTGTGGCTTGTTCTATGTTTAACCAGTCAAAACCCTCCTCTGGTGCCAAAAACGCTTGAAAATAGCTGACTATTTCTCTTTCAATTTCTTCTTTTTTGTTTATTATAATACCATTCCCAATGGTCAGCTCTGAAATTTTGTTCATCATCCTTCTGGATTTGACTGAGTTGTGAAAAAAATTTGTATTTTTGTCGCCTGCTTCTAGCCACACTTCTCTGGCTTTACTTCTCCAATATTCTTCTTCTCTAGCTAATAATTCGTCCCACTCGGCCATAAGATCTTTCTCTTTTTTGTAATCATTTTGAAACATCCCCTCCCTTATAACTTTCTGATTTAACCCCTCCAATTCTTCTTCAACTCTGTTTTTTTCTGCAAATATGTCTTTGAAAGTGTTTTTGTTCCATTCCTTCAACCTCTTTTTAACATGTGCTAACTTTTGACAGAACACATAGCTTACTGATCCTCCCTTTCCCAGAATCTCTAGCCACCATTTCCCTATACACTCTATCAGTTCCTCGTTTCTCCACCACATTTTTTCAAATTTGAAATATGAGTTTTTTGGCTTAAATAATTGGCCTATTTCGAGCTTTATGGGGTAATGATCTGACAAAGAACATGGCAAAATGCTCGATTCAATTCCTAAATCTGTTTCCAACCAATTCGAACTGCATAGAAATCTATCTAATCTTTCAGCTATGTTTGTAAAGCCTTCCCTCCTATTAGTCCATGTAAAGCTTCCTTCTTTAGGAGGGAAGTCAATTAGCCTTCCTTCTTCAACAAACTCCCTAAAGTCTTTTGTTGCGTTGTTTACTGTTCTCAAACCTCCTCTTTTTTCCTCCAAATTTAGAATTGCATTAAAATCTCCTCCCAGAATCACCCTTTCTTCACCAAGCCCTTGCATTTTACCTAAAATGCTATTCCATACTTCCTTTTTTTCCTCTGTCTTGGTTGGCCCATATACACAGCAAATCCAGAAAGAAATATTGACATGATATAAAATGACTTTTCCTATTATCCAACTTTGACTTACCTCTACTTCCTTGATATCAACCTTGGAAGGGTTCCACATTAGGCCCACCCCTCCTGCAGTACCCCTGGGTTCGCTGAAAATACCTGTTAAAGGCCTACAATGCTATGTAAACTTCTCCGCTTCTTCCTTCATCAATCTAGTTTCTTGTAATAATATTATATCCAACATTAACTTAGAGAGATGGTGCTTGATTGCGCGCCTTTTGTTAGGGGCGTTTAAGCCCCTAACATTCCATGAAAGTATCTTCATGGCTTCCCAAGGGAGGTGTTTCCTCCCTTGGATCTTAGCATGTATTTCTTGATGCTCGGAAGTCCCTTATCTGCCGTGTACTCCTCTCTTTTCTCCTTATCCGTTTTCCTTCCTAACTTCTTTCCGTTGCCCGTAGTTCCTCTTGCTCCAGTTTGGCTGATGTGTCGAGGGTCGATAATTCCAATTTCCTGTCTATCCTCAATAGCCTCTTCTTCATCTAACCAATCTTTGTTAGGCCTGTTTTCTGCTTCTAGAGTCTCTCTAACTATCTCTGGATTGTATTCATCTTTTTCTTCCTGCCTATCAACCTTCGCAGAGTCCTTGGATTCTTCCAATGAAGCATAATGTCCCTCCTCCAGTTTCTTCATGATTTCCATATGTCGAGTCTCTGATTTGGTTTCTGTGTCTGACGTTGGTGATTCATTTTCTTGGAGAATTGGAGAATTAGGATTTCTGTTAGAAGATTCTACCGGTATTTCTGTGTCTCCTCCTATGCCCCGAGTCCCTTGCTTTTCCTTTTCTGTTTGCTTCGGTTTCTCCTTCTTGTCCATATTGTCTTCTGCTCTTTTCCCAGCAAGGATTTTAGGGCATCCTTTTTCCATATGTCTTCTGCTTCTGCATTCAAGACAGAAATATTTCCTCTCCTTAATTTCTATAACATGTTCCCAGGTCCCTGCTAAAGTGATCAGCATTATCTTTCTTGGAATCTTGTTGATTGCTATTAAACTGATTCGGGTGAAATAAATTGAGTCATTATCTCCCATGTCCAACTCAACTGTATTTCCTAAGGTATCTCCAATTTTGTATAGACAACCCCCTAACCAATATTCAAATGTTAAATTGTATAATCTTATCCATATTGGTTCCTTATAAGGATCGAAGTTATTCGGATTAAAATTCGGCCTCCATTTCTGTGTGTAAATATAATCTAGCCCTATTTTCCATGGCACTTTATCCAAAATTTTATCTTTGTCAGCTTCTTCCTGGAAATCGACCACAAAGAATTGTTTGGGTATGAAATGAATCATTTCTGCTTTTGTCCAGTTTTCTATAATCCATTCCTTGATCTGTTGTTTGGATTTGTTTCTTCCTATCACCCTTCCTATCAAAGCTGTTTGTTCTAGCGCGTTTATGTCTTTATCCACTTTGTCTTTAACATCGATTGTCACCTTTCCCTCCTGCTGCGTATCTATCTGCCCTTTGGTGATATCTGAATAGCTTATCCTTACTTTGTTAATCGGGACTGCGTTTGCTCCTGTTGCTGCGAATGGTGCCTCCTCATTTAATTTGCATGTCGCTTCTTCTCCTTCACTTTGTTCGCCACCTTTCTCCGTGTAAAAACCTTCTACCTGCTTTTTCGCTCCTGCCTGCTTATTCGCTCCTTCCATATTCACATATGTTTCAACTATATTGTTACATTATCTATGTAATACATGTTTTGATGATTTTCCAACTGCATGTGCAATGTTATTGAGTGCACACAATGTACTATCTTAAGTAGTGATGTTGAAACATAAGAATTTTAAAAAATTATTGTGTTACATGTATGCCATATGTATAGATATGAGCATTACAAATATCCTATATTATAAATAGTTTTAAATTTTGGTTTCAATTGAATATAATGTAGAATTTTTAGTATACTCTATAAACAATTTTAATTACGAAGATATATGGAATTTCTTATATACTTGAAACAAATTAAAAACAAACA
Source organism: Cunninghamia lanceolata (assembly GCA_027924645.1). Taxonomy (NCBI): domain Eukaryota; kingdom Viridiplantae; phylum Streptophyta; class Pinopsida; order Cupressales; family Cupressaceae; genus Cunninghamia; species Cunninghamia lanceolata. Next base: position 295,417 of record BSBN01000274.1, read on the forward strand.
TAAGAGTTCCCTAATATATTTAAAAGTATTATCAAAGCATTTTTACTTGTCACAATAATTTATATATGAATAAAAAATCATACATTATAGTTGTGTTGATATATTTGTAGAGGATAATTAAGTGCATACATCACCTTATTTTTACATTACTTTGTGGGGATGTTATTAATGTATAGTTTTAACACTTAATTTAATTCTTGTAGTGCATGAATTGATCCTAATCCTAAACTAGGTCACTCTGATGTGCTAAAATCCATCACTATAAAATTAGATTGGTCCAACTTTGTAGAGATTTGTCTCTCTACACTAGATTTCCCACATAGTTATATCCATTAGATAGAACCAGGCTCATGGTCTAGTCCTCCAATTTTGAATTTTGAATTCCTACTTCTTAGGTTGACTTTCTAGGAATTTATAATTATTACCTATCATCTTATGTGCCAAAGGTCTTGAGTTTTTTGTGTAGGACTTGTATTTAAGGACATCATCATAGGTCATTTTAATTATTAATATAGAGCATCTTGCATCCATAGTTATAAAATCATTCATAATCTCAGTCTTGATCAATCTCAAATTTCTCAGTCTTAGTTGCATCAGCATTCTCTAGTTGGCATATTTTCAATCTTGTTACATTATCCAAGGGGTTTGACTTCTATTAGCATTCTCTATTTGGCATGTTTTAATTTTGTTACATAATCCACAAGGCTTAACTTCATTAAGGAATTTGACGGCCTTCCTTCTATTTATATATAGTATGCTCCCAAAGATTCTTTCTAGCACCACTAGTTTCTTAGATGTAGCTACCAGTACTAGTGAATATTTTTTGTAAATCCTAAAGGTGAAATCACAAGTGGAAAGGGTCCTACATGGGAGAAAAGTATACCAAGACTAGGCAACCCAGTCCCAAGAATTAGAAATTTTAGATTGCCTTCATCTCATATCAATGAACACATATCCAATACCATATTCTAGTTTCTAATTCTCTATTGTAGTGTCTCAACTAGTCAAAGCGGTCAAAGTGGAGAATGTGTTGTAAACTAGATAATCTCTCTATTTCCCTTTTATCCTCTTAGGTATTTCTATTTTCTTTGTCCTAGTAAGTCAAGCCTCTATTTTATTTATCATTCTCATCATAGGGTACTTTACTTCCCTATATTTTGATGACCTCACCTCATAACTTCAATGCATATCATTAGGGTATAATTTCTTTATTTTATGATTTCATCCTATCATTGCATACATTTATTATTTTTCAATCCATTATGTTTATCTATGCATTCCTAATAATTTCCTAAGACAATTAGGTCCTCTTGGAAAAATAATATTATCATCATGACTACCTATCTTCCCTCTACCTCTCATGTCAATCACATGTTGCATTATGATGCAGAAGAAGGATACTACTATAGACACCTAAAAATGTTTTCACCATTTAACCCCGACATCACTAATATCACTAATTCCCCTTCTAATCAATTAATTAAGTTTTTATTTAATTAATTATACCCTCCAACACCTAATTATTCATCATTTCACTCCTAAAATTGAATTAATTTAATTAATTCAATGGTTCCATTTACTAACATTAACTCAATTAATTAAATAAATGTGCAAATATTTATTTGACTAATTCCCCTATTTCATTAACCCCAATTAATTAGATAAATTAAGTTTATCTAGTTAATTTAGCCTATTAACCAACCTATCCCTACCCTAGTTAATTAAATGCCTATTATTTAATTAGCTAATGTAACCTACCTATCCTCTAGACCTAAGATTAATTAAAGAAATCCTTGTTTAATTAATCCTAACCCCTAATTAACCCACTCCCTAATTTACTACAGCCATATTAATTAAACTAATCACCTAATTTACTCCCTAATAGCACCATTGCTTCTAAAAAATCATGCTATTGTACCCAACATCACCACATCAACATAATCATCCACATCACATGTCAACCCTAATGCATCCCAAGCCTCTAATCTCACTACATCTACAATCTCCACAAATTCATATGTTACCACCTCCACAATCCCCACAAATGTATTGACCACACCAAATATCTCGAACGTATCAACATCTACCATCACCTCATCTATACCACAAATCACCCTAAGCATTCCTAACAACACCACACACACAAGCATCTCCACTAGCACCCCTCAACTTGACGCCAACACTATAGCTTTCATAAACCACTTATTTTCACAACCACCCTCTAACACATCCAACACTAATCCATGTAACAACCCATCATCTAACTTCATGTATGTACAAAATCCCGTCACACAAGCACCCATTGTGTCATCTGTTCAAACCACACAACACAATCCTAACCAAAACCAACAACTTCCACCACACATCTTACAACAACTTCTCACATACCAACAACATCTCGCGCTCCAAAATCAAATTGCCCAAAATCAAACATTACAACAAAATTCATCTTTATTCTCATCCCTCCATTTTTGGTGAATGGATCTAAGCTCTCCACCTCACATTCATCCTCATCCATTGATCTCAAAATTGAATCTCAACCCTTTGATCAAATCTCCCTCCAAAATGCCTATAAATAGAGCCTCTCCCAAGCCATTTGATCATCCACAATTTGAGTAAATTTATTATGCTAAAATCTCCATCAATTCCATCATCTTGAGCTAGGTTTTAGTGACTTGTAGTCTAGTTTGTGAGAGCATTTCACATATGCAAAACCATGGGTAAAGCAAGAGTCTTTGGGTGCTAGGCTCTCCACCTTATCGAAGGAGAAAGAAGATTGCAAGGTATAAACTTGTGTGTTTTGTGCATTTGTTTTATGTTTCTAACCTTGTTTGTTTTCTTTGCTCTCATCTGGCATGCCCGGTGGACCCCACGATCCCAAACTACTAGTCTTGCTTGAGTTTTTGGTGCAAAAAGACATGTTTTTTAGGTTTTGGTGCTAAAGGTTCCTTGTTTAGCGCCATTTTCTCCCACAACGACGCCATTTGCTAGTATAGTGGTGCTATTTCATACTATCTTGGTGCTATTTTCACAACATCAACCACTAACTCTTAAGCTTATACTTTGGGTTTAATGCTTTTTTTAGAAGTTTTAGCAAACTTTTAGGTTTAGTGGCTCTCTGTTTTGACAGAAAATGCAAAGAAAGAGGGGATCGTAATGGCAAAATCTTTCTAGGGAACCTTATAAGTGTTGATCGTTTAACCCTAGCTTATTTTGTTGTTTGTGACTTATTCATCACTATCTTTTGGATCTTTTAAATCTCACTTGGCAAGAGGAGTCCTAACCTTGTTTAAATCAAGATTTTTTGAGACTAAATGTGTTTTTGAAGGTATTTTTGAGACACTGCAGCCTTTTGGCACCTTTTACACCCAATTTAGTGTCATCCTTCTCACTGCATAAGGTAAACTAAGGTAAAACTCTCTTTGGTGCCATTTGATTATCTTGTAGCGCCTTTTAATCCTATTTTGGTGCCTTTCTTTGTAGTGGCACCATTTTTACTTCCTGTGGCACCATCCTCTGTTCAATAGTTAGAAACAACTATTTTGACTCTGTAGTGCCATTTTTATCTATTGTAGTGCCATTTGTCTATTCTACTGTGCCATAACTCTTTGTTTTGGCACCTTTTTCTAGGCTAACATTGAAATTTGTGCAGGTGAAAAGAATGTTTGTCCAAGATCAAAATCAAAACTACTAATAGTTTTTGTAGTGTTTTGTTAACTTAGACACATTTTCTTTTGGTGCACTAAAATGAACTTTGTGCGCATACAATAGAGAACATTTACTTTTGGTGCATTAAAATAAACCTTGCTTGTAGACAAATGTAGGAACCCTTCATTTTTGGGCATAAAAAAGAATGTAGCTTTGTTTGAAGTGTCTTGTACACTTACACGCATGTGTCATTAGAACCCAAGAGATAGAATCGAAGTATCCTCTCCCCTCGCCTTTATAAGGATCTTGGGTGAAGAGAAATGGTTCTACGCTCTTCTTTTTTTTCATTTCTTAGAGAGGCCTGCCTTGGTGGGAAAAGAAGTACTCATCCCAAGGGAATGACCTCAAGCAGTACTTTCATTTGGTCTGCTATACAAAATAGGATAAGTTGAAAGCCAAGTCGAATCGGTATTAGTGCTTACTGTACAGTGCTAGATTGAAAGGAGGTGTACCTTGTGTATATGATACTCCTATTATGACTAGTTAAAACCTTAAGTGGTTTACTAGATGCTCATAATGTGTTGATCCCCCGAATGTTCCCCCACTAAACACCTTAAGGTAGAGGCCACCCCTTTTGACCTTGTGGTAGTTTGTTCAATGCGAGAGGACACAAAATCCTCCCAAGATTCTCACCATCTGGCTCCCTTGAGATGAGATGGAAATCCTTAGCTTAGCATAAGCTATATGCAGCTTTCCAAGGAGAGGGTGATTGCGACATCCTTCCAGTGCAGGAGGCCCCTTGCCATCCCCTCTTGAGAAGACAATATAATGGGTGCATTCGCTTAAGAGGTGTTTGCATTTGAGTCAGAGATTCCAAGTTGTGGGCTTGACAAATTGACATTCACCTTGACCTTAGGTAGATTAGGCTTTGTTTCAAGTGATTGTTGCAATTGTGTTATACCCATGGAAATTTGGGCCTTGAGGGGCTTCTTGAACATACACATAACGTTGATACTTCATGTCAAACCTTGGCCATTGTGTTCTCTTGTTTGAAGTGTTTGTATTGTTTGCCAAGAAACTATCATTGACATCATTGAACCATTGGAACATTTGAAATCACCAAAATCTATCATCTGACCTTCCATACCCAAACATTTGCCAAATACCTAAGCAAAATGTAAACAACTATCCCATTTTGGTGCCAAAATTTCTCTGTTTGGCGCCTAAAAAATAATTTCTGTCACAAAAGGTCACTATTTTGGCACTATTTACCTAATCTTTTGTGCCATTAATCTCTATTGTGGCACCTTATCTTTGTATTTTGGTGCCATTTGTAAACCAGACTGCACACCTATCTATCAAATTGTTTTAGAATCCTTGGGACTTTCCCTATCACAATATGCAACTACATTGTCAAAATCCATCAAAACCATAGTCCATCTTCAACCATCACCCATAATCATTTTGACCCAAATTTTCATCCATATCCCCATATTGACCTTAGAGAATAATCACTTTCATTAGTGGACCCTTCACTATCCATCAAATCACTAAGCCTAACCATAATCCCTCTCTTCATAAAAATCTATCATATAAATCCAACATAGCCTTACATTTTGATTTTCATCTTTGGATCTCCACTCTATTTCATTTCACATCCAACATTTGTCATCCTCATCCCAACACATTCCAAAATCTCAAAATCTAAACATCCAAAAAAATCAAAATCAAAACATCCAAGATCAATCTCTCAATCAAATCCCCAACCATATTCCAAATCAACTTTTGAGAAAGAATTAAACCTAGAACTTATCATCCCTTGTCATCCTATTTTTCTTGTTGGTCATTAGTCTACCTTCAAATGAAATAATCATCCCCTTTTTGCATAAGGTCATTAGTCTACGTTAGGTAAGAAGAAACATCCATTTTTAATCCAAAGATCTAGGTCATTTCAAGCTCACCTTTTGGTTTGAGTATCCTCAACATCAAAATCACCCAAACATCCAAATCATCTAAGGTTCCCTTAGTTGATTACGACCCAAAATAATTTACCCTAGTTATCTAAGGTTTCCTTGGTTGATTATTATCCTTAGTCACATCCTCTAAATCAGCCCAAAAATAATTTTCACCTACATCCCAATCCATTTCCTCTTTCACTCCTTTTGGTCCAAAATTTTTGAAAATCAATTCACCCACTTCCTTTAAGGTCTTAACCTCTAAGGTTGTTCCACCATCCTCATATTTTTAACATTTACCTTCCTTAGGTTTTGAACTTTTGAGATTTTATTCTCTCAAAACTAAGAACCTATCATATCCACATCACTATTCGCCCTTAGGTTTAGAATTTTGAGATTTCCTTCTCTTAAGGATAAACCTCTATTTACCTCTCATCACATCACCATCTATCTTTGGGTCCAATAAATCAAACCTATTCTCTAAGGTCTTGATCTTCATCCACCCAATCAAATCCACACTCAAACCCATTGCATGCCTGCAACAAGATCTTAAGCCAAGAAGAATAAGGAAATGAATCATTTTAGAAACAACTTTGGCATAGGGATGCCTTCGACTAACCAAAACAATCTCCCCACATTCCAAAAAGTACCATCATATGATGCCAACGCTATGCTAAATCCTCTCCCCATCCAACCACAAGCACCTCCATCTAACACCAACAACATAGATCAAGATGTCTTAGATTTTACACAAGACACTGACTCTATGGATATACTTGATAGAGTCCTAAAGTCAGACCCTAATAGATATCTTGATTTTCTTCTAAAAAATGGTGCTACCATACCCAACATCACCACATCAACACAACCATTCACATCACATGTCAACCCTAATGCATCCCAAGCCTCTAATGTCACTATATCTACAATCCCCACAAATGTATCAACCACACTAAATATCTCAAACGTATCAACATCTGCCATCACCTCATCTATGACACAAATCACCCTAAGCATTCCTAACAACACCACACACACAAGCATCTCCATTAGTGCCTCTCAACTTGACACCAACACTATAGCTTTCATAAACCACTTATTTTCGCAATGACTCCCTAACAAATCCAACACCAATCCATGTAACAACCCATCATCTAACTTCACATATGTACAAAATCCCGTCACCCAAGCACCTGTTGTGTCATCCGTCCAAACCACACAACATAATCCTAACCAAAACCAACAACTTCCACCACACATCTTACAACAACTTCTCGCATACCAACAACATCTTACGCTCCAAAATCAAATTGCCCAAAATTTAACATTACAAAATCAAATGCCACCTCAAAATCACATCCCACTCCTCTAACAACTCATGCAAAATCAACAAAACCAATTTTCACAACCACCATCTCAAGATTTAGCTAGCTTTATACAAGTGTTGATCCAAAAGGTTGACAACATACAACATGTTAACAAAAGGAAGCAATATTCTTTTGAGGATATTGTCCCTTACCTTTTTGATAGGACATTATATATGCCTCCCTTTCCCAAAAATTTTGAAATTCCTAAATTTGACAAATACAAAGGAAAGGGAGATCCTAGGGAACACCTCTGGGAATTTTATATAGCTTGCCTAGAAGTCTCATATGATGATACTTATTTGATGAGACTCTTCCCTCGAAGCCTCGGTGGTCAAGCCACCGAATAGTTTGCACCTCTTCCTCCTAGCATTAGGACCTTCCATGAGCTCGTGGAGAAGTTTGTAAACCATTTCTCCTACAACTTTGAACATGAAATATTAATGACTGACTTACGCAACACCAAACAAAAGAGTGGAGAGTCTTTCACCACCATTTTACAAAGATGGAGAGGCTTAGAAAGCAATCTCCCATGGCCTATCCCAGAGAAACAACTTGTTACCATGTTCATCACCAACTTAAATCAAGAAATGGGATTCCATCTACAAATACAATGCGCATCTACATTTGAAGAGATCATAGACAAGGAAACTACCATTGAAAGAGCACTCATCGCGAAGGGCTTCATTAGGCTTTACAATAATGATAACAAAGCCAACAATCATAACAACAAGGTTAATAGCAACAACACAAACACCAACGCACCTTCAAGTGACAAACCCCACTTTTGGGGAAAGAATAAAAATACTCTCAATGACGGCGTCACCGATGTGAAGTCTCTTAGTCACAAAACCAAACCAAGCACGTCCACCACAAAATAATAACCCTAAGAGGAAATTCACACCTTTGGGGGAGCCTATTGAGAACATTTTGAACAGCCTCGTAAAGGTGGATTTAATCACCTTGCCACCTATTAGACCCTATGATGAGAATCAATTCAAACCCGCTTGGTTTGATGAGAATGTCTTTTGCGAATATGATCGCGTGAAAGGACACAAAACATCTAACTGCATGAGATCAAAACATTGCATACAAGATCTCATTGATAGGGGTGACATCACCATTGATAAACCTCTGAAACAATCACCAAACACAAACTTAGGAGCATATAAGGATCCTCTTCCCGATCACAATAAAGGAAAAGCTTCTTCATCCAATCAAACATACAATGTATTGTACCACCTCCCACATCTTTTGACTCCATCGTGGGATGAATAGAAGAGCCTTCCAATCACATCAATACTATCACCATTCGAACCAAAACCCCAAATTGCGTCATCACTACTCATCGTGGCCATGTGTCTATTCGTGGGGCACCTACCAATGATCAAACCTCCACATTCACCAACCCACCGTCCACCCATAAGTACAACCTCCTAGATCATTTAGGCAAAACCCCGTGCAAATATCCATTCTTGAGTTGCTCCGCACATCTCCCCTCCATAAGGAAATTCTCGACAAAGCCTTGATGGAGACGCAAGTCCCCACCAACTTGAATGTGGATCAATTCCAAGCCATGGTAGGCCATATCACTTCACCACATAACCTCACCTTCTCTGAAAAAGATCTTTCCACCTTCGATGACCTACATAATGATGCCTTGCATATCAAAGTCTGTATCCACAAACACACCATAAAAATAGTCTTAATAGATGGTGGCTCTAGCCTAAACCTGTGCACTCTAAAATTGTTAAAACATTTAGGATACTCATATTTGGTCATGGATACTAGTGAATGTATAACTATTAAAAGGTACGATGACACCGAGAGACTATTTGAAGGTACTATCAAACTTCCTATCCAAGTAGGATAGAAAATCATGGAAACCAAGTATCAAGTGCTTGATCTTGATCTTCCCTACAATATTCTTCTCAGCCGACCATGGATTCATGCCATGCAATCCGTCCCTTCCACTTTCCACTAATTCTTGAAGTTTCCTCATAATGGCACAGAAGTTACTATCTATTATGACCCCCGTCCTTTCCAATATTGCAACTTCTTGGAAGGACACGAGTACACCTTCTACCCATACAACAATGCCACCAAGAAGTCCCCCTCACAAGCCACTCCTACATCATCCACCTCATACATCGATCCCTCCAACATCACAAACATCTCCTCCACCTGAAGTCAAGATCAAGCTAAGTGACATGGGGTGTGGTGAATATGACCTACACGGTAACTTTTGTGTAGGGCTATTACCCACTCCTAAACATTTGGTGTTCTTAGGGAGGAAGAAGTCTCCACGATGATCATCAAGTGCAAGCCATCACCCACCTTAGAGAAGAAACACCTCCTTGACTAGGATGTTCTCGAAGATGTGTCCTCACGGTTATACAGAGAAGAAGAAGCAAAACAAGAAGTGCCTACTATCGCAACTGAGATCTATGGAAAGGGTTTTGAGATTGTCAAATACATGGGCTATAAAGGACAAGGCGGTATAGGATGTCATGAGCATGGAATTGTGGAACCAATCCAAGCAACAAGAAACTAGCATCTTCATGGGTTGGGGTATGGAAAACAAGAATCCATCCTTGCAAATGGTGAATGTATCTTAAGTGAGGTCGCTAAGGCCCTCCCTATGGTTGATAAAATCAATGAAGCAGAGCATCAAGACTCCTTTAGCTATTTCACCAAATTCTTCAAATCCTCTATATGTACCATCTATACCTTAACCACCACACCATCGATTTCCAACGACTTGCCTCTTGTTTACCCACAACTTATAGATTGGGACAACCAAGGACCTCCCGTCCTTGATGTTGTGCACAGAACGATGAAGCAATAGCTGAGATAATGGGAGTAAGGGATCACTTTCCCCTTGGAGACCATAAAGACAGATACATCATGGAGCTCAACACCTCTGCCTACTTTGGGGAGACCACCTAGGCTCTTAGTCACAAAAATATAAAAATAAAAATAACACCGCTAGTGAAAACCAGTCTATGGCACTTTCAGGTGAGGAAAAAATCAAAATAAAGGACATATCACCTAGTGAAAACCTCAAGGAGCTACTAGGAGATGAGAGCATGGGCCTTCCTGAAGTAGCCGAGCTATATCCAAAGAGATTGCCGATCCTAGTGGAAGCATTGCAGGAAATGAATCTTGAAACAGAAGAAGCACCGAAAATCACATTCAGAGAAGAATCCCTTACAACAAAGGAACAAGAGAATTTCTTAGCCTTTTTCAAACAAAGAAGCCATAATTTCACATAGACCTCTGCCGATATGCCGAGACTAGATCTCGCCCTAGTTGTTCATCATCTTGCGGTACGTTCTGATGCAAAACTAGTGAAACAAAAGCTAAGAAAGATGAATCCTCAAATTGCACTCCTTGTCAAAGAAGAGCTTAAGAAACTCCTAGATGTGGGGTTTATCTATCCAATAGATTACCTCGAGTGGGTATCCAATATTGTACCTATAGCCAAAGTCACTGGGGGCATCCGATGCTATACAGATTTTAGAGATCTCAATAAAGCTTTCCCTAAGGATGACTTCCTACTACCAAACATTTACATCATAGTGGATCTCATAGCCGGTCATGAGATGTTGTCTTTGATGGATGATTTTTTGGGGTACAATCAAATTAGGATTACAGAGGAAGATCAACACAAAAAAATCCTTCATATGCCCATGGAGGATATATTGTTGGGTCGTAATGCCTTTCAACTTGAAGAATGCAGGTGCTATTTATCAAAGGGCAATTACGGTCATCTTCTATGATCTCTTCCATAGCATAATGGAAGACTATGTCGATGATCTATTGGGAAAATCCAAAACCAGAGAAGAACACTTAAACATGTTGGCTAAGATCTTTGACAGGCTAGAGCAGTATAATGTGCATCTGAATCCAAATAAATGTGTTTTCGGGGTCACTTCCAGAAATCTTCTAGGATACATAGTGTCGAGAAGGGGAATTGAAGTAGATCTTGCCAAAGTTAAAGCTATAGTTGAGATGCCTCTACCAAAGACACTTAAGCAATTGAGAAGTCTACAAGGAAAACTCCAATCCATCTGTCACTTTATAGCACAACTTGCCGATAAATGACAATCGTTTCAACATCTTCTTTGCAAGAATATAGCCTTTGTGTGGGATAGCTAGTGTCAGAATGCTTTTGAGCAGCTGAAAGAATATCTTGGTAATCTATTTGTCCTCATCCCACCCAAACAAGGGGAACCCCTCCTTGTATACATTTCAACAACAGAAACAACTATAGGATCCTTATTAGCACAACATGATGACCAGGGAAAAGAAAGAGCTATTTATTATATCAGTCGCACCTTGGTGACCTATGAGCTTAACTATAATCCAATTGAATGAGCATGTCTCACCGTTGTCTTCACTTTGCAGAAGTTGAGACACTACATTCTTAATCACAAGACTAAGCTCATTACCAAGATTGACCCACTGAAATATCTACTGACAAGAGTAGCTCTTACAGGAAGAATGGTTAAATGGGTTATGATCCTGAGAGAATTTGATACCGAATATATAGAAAGTAAAGCCATCAAAAGACAAGTAATTGCTAATCAACTAGTTGATGGACCTGTTAACACAGTAAAAATTTGAAATTTTTACTATCTCCTTAGCACATCATATTTAAATAAATCCTGAAGAATATCCCAAAAAGACCATAATAAATTTTTTTTTTGTATCTCACAAGATATCTATGGATGAGCAGTGCCAAATTTCATCAAAATCAATCCATCGGCAAAAGGTTGTGTTGCTTACACCGATACACAAGGAATCGTTTGAAAACAACCATCGGCGTGAAAATAGAGGTCGGAAGAAGAATTATGGAAGTCACCGATGAAGTAAGTGATACCGATGACCTTACATCAGCAAGGGAGGCAAGTGGTCATACCGATCGGTATGACAGATATCTATCAGATGATCTTTTAGAAGTTGCCCCGACGGTATATATCATACCGATGAAGCATTTCGACAAAAGTTTCACCGAACATCATGCGGGGGTAACGAAACAAATAGCCATCGGTGAGAGGTAAGCTATCGGGATAGGAAACAAGTAAGCCTCCGATGATTAAGAGTCTTGGCGATAAGAAATCCATCGGTGAGACTCACAGCGATACACCTCTATTGGGATAACTTGACATATCGGAACAAAAGAACTAGGTCTTGCCGATTCACAAGTCACGGCGATCAAAAGGTGTCGGTGACACTTTACTAAACTTTGCCCGATGAAAGATATGAAAAGGGTCATCGGGGAGATGATTTGGATCGGGATATCTTGAGAAAGCTATCCCGATAATGAATGTCATTCCGATAAAGATAAAAGTTCATATATGAAGATGACTATCGGCAAGACAATAAAGATCGGGAGAACATAGTTTTATTATCCCGATAGTCTCAATCTTCCCGATAAGCAAATCATATCGGTGGGACTCGCTATATCGCAGAGAGATCTAAAAACCCTTGGTGATGAAGGAAGTCATGCCGATGGTCTCGCCCACTTAAGATATGACATTACATAGCATCGGGAATACAATTGAGGGGTCACCCTTGATATAATTACCAGGAGTGCTGTTGATCTTACTGATTCTCACCGTGAGCAGGAGTATTTAGATCATCTGGCAAAAGTTTATTTATGGCTAAATAGAGCCTAATTAAGCTTATGTAATTATTGTTTATGTTGGTTAAATTCCCAAGAGACTTATTGAAGAGTTGTATCTCTTCATGAAAATATCTATATAAGTTCAAACAATCGATGCTGAAACATCATCAGCAGCTGAGAATATTTATATATACATAACATACAATATTCCAAAATGATTATGTTGCTTATTTTATTTGAAGAAGAAGTTTGAAGTTCTCTGATTCAGTATTTCTACTTTGGTATCAGTTATTTGTTGAAATTATTCAATTGTGTGGCTGTCTCCATTTCTGCATTTCCCTGTTATTCAGATTAAGATATCAAGTATATATTTAATCTATCAATACACATTTGCTGTATCTGTGTGATTAATTTGGTTGGTGTCCATCTAAGGAATTAAACCCTTCTGATTTATTCACAGTAGCCTGGAAGTAGTAAGTTGGGATTACTAAGTAGAGCCATATAATCAGGATTGACATACTGTCTCCAGTAAAATATTATCTGTTAATCTTGTCCATTCATTTCATTTGGTTCCTTCAAGTAAGGATTAAAATACCTTCTGGTGAATTATAAGATATCTGATTTTATTTGGTTGGATTATCAAGAAGAGTCTGTCAGTCATTTACTTGCACATTTATACAAGCTATAAACCAGAACTGTGCCAAATATCTAGAATTATTACCATTAAGAAACTACTGTTCTTAGTCCTTCAAATTGACTCTGTTACCCAACAAGGCACTAGTCTCATTCAACTCATTAAATAAAATCTTTTTACCTTGATATTGCTTATACAATTTCTGCAAATCACTTATTAAACATTACACATAGAATTAATTAGTCAGCCGTTTCATCTATTTTACATCCTATGCCATTGTAGATAGATATAGTTATTCTACTCATTCACACTCAGACTACTTTAGTATTCCAAGGTTCACCCACCTAGGTGTAGCAGGACCTAAAGTGTAGGAAATCATCAAACCGTGAAGGTTGATTTCGTCAAGTTAGTTCAAAAAACGTTGCAAATCTAAACATAGAGCCTGGCATCCTCTTAGGATTTGCAACCTGCATTTTTGAGACCTAACAGGACCAATCCCAACATAACAACCACTGCTTGTAGAGTTTCCAGATGAATCTATATTGACAGTGGCACCAACAACAGAAACATGGAAGATGTATTTTGATGGATCCTACATACATTGTGGCTTGGGGATAGGCATTTTGTTTGTTACCCCTCAAGGAGACACTATTCCCAAATCCTACAAGATCACATTTCCATGCACAAATAATGTAGTGGAATATGACGCCCTTATCACAAGACTCCGCATGGTGATTCGGTGGAAGATTGAGAAGCTGACAGTTTATGGAGACTCCCAATTGGTCATTCAACAAGTAAACAATGAGTACAAGACAAAGGATGATAAGCTCTTGTCCTATAAAAGAATGGTTGACAACTTCAAAGATTATTTTCATAACATCCATTTTTAACAGATCCCAAGACTGAACAACAAAGTAGCAGATGCCATAGCCACCATAGGATCCTTGGTGGATATGAAGAAGGATAGAAAGAATTGCAAGTTTCTAATTGAAGAACTCCCCATACTGACTTATGATGTACCATAATCAAAATTAGTGTGTGACATTGTTGGTCCTTTATCTCCCTGGTATCAAGAAAGATACATGTACCTCCATGACAACATCATCCCACCAAACCTATCATCCTCACAACATAAAAACTTTATCCACCAAGCCTCCCACTTCACCCTCATAGGAGACACCCTTTATAAAAGAAGTCTTGATGGTACGCTTTTATGATGTCTTGACTCTAGGGAAGCCAAAGTGGCCTTACAAGAGGTGCACGAAGGCATTTGTGGGACACATTCTAGTGGACCTACCTTAGCCAAGAAGATTCTGAGGACAGGATATTACTGGCCAACCATGGAGCGAGACACTTATAGGTTTGTGAAGTAATGTTTTCCATGTCAGCAACATGGGGACCTCATCCATACACCATCACAGGAGCTACAGCCGATAACAACTCCATGGCCTTTTTCACAATGGGGACTCGACCTTGTAGGTAAGATTCACCCTCCATCATCCAATGGTCATAAGTTCATTATCACTGCCACTGAATACTTCACTAAGTGGGTCAAAGCCTTTCCACTCACTTTCACCATAGGTATCCAAATAGATAAATTCATCCTCCATTACATAATATGTCGTTACGACATTCCTCATTCCATTATCACAAATAACGAGAAACCATTTAAAAACTAGGAAGTCTACACTTTGTGTGAGAAATTCCATATCCAACATCACTTATCCACTCCCTACTACCCCCAAGGTAACAGTCAATTTGAGGCTTCTAATAAAACCATCTTGCACATCCTGAAGAAGATGGTTAATGAAGCTGGTCGTGACTGGCACCTCCAACTCAATCCTGCCCTATGAGCCTACCACACGAGCATCCGCACACCCACAGGAGCCACACCATATTCCCTTGTATTCGGTTTTGAAGCCATCTTACCTATTGAGGTCGAACTCCCATCACTCAGGGTTTTATTATAGAATATGATCACTGATGAAGAGTATCGAGTTGCAAGGCTGCATGAGTTAGAATTATTGGATGAGAAATGCTTGGATGCTCTCAACCATCTTCAGGCCTACCAAAATCGCCTACGAAGGAGCTATAATAAGAAAATCAAGAACCGCAAGTTTGAAGTAGGCAACCTTGTCCTCATGGAAAACCAAAAAAATTTGTAGCAATGCACTCAGAAAGGAAAGTTCAAGCCCAATTGGTTGGGACCATATGTTGTCACAGCCATCTATGGATCAGGGGCATATTAGCTTGCAACACCTAAAGGGCAGCTTCTAGATGAACCTATGAACATTCTACATCTAAAAAGGTTCTATTCATGACTCATCAAGTATCCCAAAGCAAAAAGTATAAAAAAGAGAAAAATCTAAAAAAATCTAAAAATCAAGAAAAACCCAAGTGCAATAAAGTCATCCAATGGAAAAAATCACTTTCGTGATGCCTTGGATAGGTACCATGGTGAAAGCCTATCTTAGATGCCATGTGTAGCAGTCGGTTCCACCATCTAATAATTCCTCTTTCCATAACAACATTCCTTATTACATGGTTTGGAATTCTGAAACATCAAAACCTAATCCTATCACCCACCCCACATTATCCCACCCAAAGCTAATCCATGGAACAAGGATCTTTGTATGCTTCTCTTGTATAGCTAAAAACCAAAAAATCCAAAAACAAGAGAAAATCTAAAAACACTAAAAATATTAGAAAAGCAGAAAAATACAAAAAAACTCTCACATCATCATCTTGTGCACATCATCACATTCATCCTGAACCATTCCCACATGATCAAGTCAAACCAGAACTACATATTCATCTCACCTCACATCTTAAAGTGCCTTGATCCCATGGACATAGGGTATGTAGGTAGTCTGGAATATGAAGGAAGTATCTAGTACTCTGGTACATAAGATGCACCCATCCAACCTGTTTGGATGGTCCCTATCTACTGAGCTTACTAGATTCGCTAAGCAATACACCATGCTAAGCATATTCTCATAACATCACATCTCACAAAAAAATCATTAATCAACACACCAACTATAATCATCACACATGGCCTGACTATCCTTTTTACCCACCTTTCGAAGTTTATCCAAACAATACCCAACTGATTCACATCCTAGGATATATCGTTCCTACAATGGACAAAATCCATCATCCTATCAACACCTATCTTGGCAAGAGAATACAATGGTTATTTGTGTCATTTTGTTGATCTTTTGATTATTGATTTTTTATCTTTTTTCCTTGTTCTAGTTCATTGTCCAAAGCTACCTTGATCTCATTATATCATGGTATGTGACAAGCAACACCTGGAATAGACATGGTCATTGTTTCTGTATGATGTGCTTGTGGGTTGATTTCATTACTCCAAGAATAGTATTCATATCTTGAAGATAGGGTCGGTTCTAGCATAGTGCTTCCCATTTACATATCAAGTTAATCATACCTTCTATGTACTATGAGAACTTATGTTATGAGTCCCCTTCCCTCATCTAGGCAAGGTTATACTACCTTAGGAATGCATGAGATCAGCCTATTGTTTGTGAGTCTAGTCCATGCAAAATGTGGGATAAACATCATCACCTACGTCCTTTCATACCTTCATGAAAAGTATCCTGCTTTGCTATAATAAACCTAGAAATGCTCTCAGTAGTGTAATGCAAGTACTGTGCCTAGCTCATATCATCTCCTTTTCTATCACTACTCACCCAGCCATATTATTAAGGATTAGAATTTTGATCTACCCCCCATCTAATCCATTCTCTCTAACCTCCCCCATCTAACATACCCTCCCCCCCCCCGCATTGATCTGCTCTACAAACCTCAACCGTCTCAAATCAAATTTTCCCCTTAATGACGTGGTGTCTAGCGACCTAATATTCATAAACCATTCATATTCCACACCCTCCCAACCAAGCCTAAACCTATCCTTGACCATCCCCTTTCCCAACCCATCCCTTATCATCCAACCCCATCACCCAAGGTTAACGCACATAACATGTATCATGACTTGTTCATTCCATTACATCACTACATTGGCTCATTAATCATTTGCATTATCATTGCATCATTTAACCATTGCATCTTCATTATGACTTTTGGAGAACACATCGTTTGACAATTTCTATTGCTTGACACATAAACAAAACAATTAAAGCACTGAGCATAGAAAAGTTATATTGCATACAAGAGTTAATCAAACTCTCACACAAGTGTAATCTGAATACATTCATTTTGCATCCATAATATATGTTTATTAATCTGAGCATATCTATCCATTTCATTCATTTTGCATCCATAATATATGTTTATTAATCTGAGCATATATTTCCATTTCATTCATTTTACATCCATAATATATTTTTATTAATTTAAGCATATATCCATTTCATTCATTTTGCATCCATAATATATGTTTATTAATCTAAGCATGTATTTCCATTTCATTCATTTTACATCCATAATATATGTTTATTAATTTGAGCATATATCTCCATTTCATTCATTTTGCATCCATAATATATGTTTGTTAATCTGAGCATATATTCCATTACATCTCATATTAATCCATAACATAATCCAAATACATCTCATACATCAACATCATAACATCCCATAATCATAACATGCATGATCCATATACATCATCATAAACATCATAACATCACAAAACCATAATCATAACCTATATAATCCACATCATAATCCATAACATGTCCATAGTCATCCAAGCACATCGTAAACATTAGCATAACATCATTCATAATGCATAAGTATCATATCAAAAGCATAAACCATAGCAATACAACAAACATGATCCATAACATATCCATAACCATCATATGCATATCATATATAAAAAGTACATCATGTCACCATCATAAACATCCATAAACATCATCAGATACATCACCGCAAAAATAATACATCACTTAAAGTCACGATACAAAAATGCCTCTAAGGGCCAAGATATATCAATACATATCATAACGTCAACCTTGGGCTAATGATCCCCTAGCATAATTAGTGGGTGACCCTAGATGTCGATGTGGCTATTGCTGCTGCTGTGACGGTGGTGGTTGTTGTGGTGGCAATGGTGGAGGTGCCATGGGCTGCTGAACCAACTGAATAGACATGGATCTGTGTGACCCATACATCCTTAGTCCACTCCTCGCACTATAGCTAGGAATTTGTCGATCTACTGGAACCGCACCATAATAGGCCCCATAGTAATACTCAGCCCATCTACTCTGGTCTAGCAGCTGACTCTGTAGTTGTTGAATCTGACCTTGCATCTATGTGACCTAAGCCTGTGACTATGCAAATATCTGACCAATGCTAGTACCTGACACCATCCCCTGCAAATGGCCCACCTCTACCTGCAAACTCTCCACCTGAACCTCAACCTGCTAAGCCCTCACCTCTACTACCTGCCACCTAGCTATCTCTAAATCCCGTTCCACCGTAATACCAACCACCTATGCCTGAACCTGTACCAACTGCATCTGTAAAGCACTAACCTGGCCAGCGGCCCCACTACTCCCATCTAGTAGTGCAACTGCTCCCTGTAGCTGCACTAGCTCCTACCTCTACCTCTACACAATCTCCTCCAAGCTCGAAACCTGACCATGGAGGGTCTCCAACTCCTCCTCATCATCTGCCTGGGTACACTGACATGATGTGCGTACCCCTGGAACAGGTCTTGGTCCTACCCCTGAGCTGCCGACCTCCCTTGTCCCAGTCCCTGTGAAGGTCATCTTAGTCTCTAGCACATGCTACTACCGAGTTCAGTCTCTGCCCTGCATTTGTTGTCCCTGCCTCTATTGTGCTTGCTGCCAGGTTTGGAATCTACCTTGGAACTGTTGTCCCTATTGTCCCCACTACTACTGTGGTGGCCCTCGTGGGGGTAACATCTTCCCCCTTTGACCCTACTGTGGGGGTGGTCCCTGCCTCGGACCCTACTACTGTGGTGCCTGTGGTGGCAGCATCTACCCCCTCTGACCTTGCTGCTGAGGTAGTCCCTGCCTTGGACCCTACTATTGTGTTTCTTGTGGTGGCAGCATATGTCCTCTCCCTACCCACTGCATGGCTAGCTACTCCACTAGCCCCCATCCTCTACTAGCCACAACCTGCTCATAAGATGTTGTTGCTAGCATCCCAACGGGGTCATCATCATCCTCCTCAACCTCCTTTATGACTATCTCCTCCTCTACCACATCTCCCTCCTCCCCTGACTCCACTGTCATGTCTGGCTCTGTAATGGGATCTGTCAAGCGGATCAGCCTCCATGTAGCCCACCACTGATCATACGCAGGTGTAGTCCCTACATCCACCACTCTTCTATCCCAATCCCACTGCTAGGGTTGTAAAGCTATAAAATCATCTATCGCCACTTGTGGCACTATATCTGGCAGCCATCTACAATCCTGACGCATCCTATCAAAAATGGCCATCACCTATGGAAGATCCTAACATAGCCCACACTGATGCATCACTCGAGAAGGTAGGTACATGTCAATGGTGTGCTCTCTGCGACCCATCAAATAACGCTACTAAAATGTATATGGCATATGGATGTGGTCATCAGGCCACTACTCTACTCCGATGTATGGTCGCCATGTAACCAAAAATAGATCATCAAAAAGCCGCCGCCAATAGTGTAATCGCCTTATATGAGAATACTAAAGGGGCTGCCTATATAAGAATACAAATGCCTCAAACTATCATCGGAAGTATGCCTCCTATGGCCTTATAATCACGATATGCTCAAAGGCCCACACATGCAGCAGTGTGACCCCAGCAAACAATGTCCAATCATAATGGTATACCACGGTGTGCATCTCATGGTATAGTTGTCCTAGCATGCATGGCTCCCATGCATAAACCATCTCATCCAATACCATCTACTCTATCACCTCTCCCCAAGCCACAAGAAAGCCCCACCCTCGCTGATCAGGCATCACTACACCCCCGATCAATGCACAAAGAAACAAAGTAAATTGATCAACATTAGTTGCCAATGTCTTCTCATAGCTCATCTCTTGCTCATCCTATGTCAACACTGGGTGGCTTGGGGTAAATGCTCTGTGCAGGGCCACTCATCTTCTCCTTGTGTCATATCTCACTCGTGCTCCATGAATAGGTAATTTTAGGATGTGATAAACATCCCCCAAGGTGATGGTGATCTCACCTGTCGGGAGGAAGGAACATGTCTCCAGGTGCCATCACTCCACCAAGGCCATCATCATCACACTGTGTGCCCATAGGATGGGTATATCAACCATTGTCATCAAACCTAATCTCCCTAGTCGAGCCCGTGTAGCTCCATCAAATCCATCCAGTAGCTGCATAACATCAGGAACACATTGCTCCCGCAAACCCATGATGCCCCCGTCAACCTGCACCCACAAAATGTAAGTCAAAAACTTGCATTTTTTTTAAATCAGTCACATAGCACTAATTTTTCTCATTTTGGAGCCAAAATTCCTTATGGTGCTATATTTCTTTTCATCATAGCACGAATCCTTGGGGAGGCACTGCTATCCCCAGGGATCCCTTCGAGGAAGGTGTTGTTCTCAGGAATGGTGTTGTTTGTCTTGCATCTAGTGCCAACGTGGCGCGACCCCTCAAAACCCTATCTTCTTCAACACCTATGGCACCATTTTTTAGGAATGGTGCCATGCTACCAACAAGTGGCAACATTCCAAGGAATGGCACCAAGCCTCCTCTGGGTGGCACCATTCCACGGAATGGTGCCATGCCTCCCATGAGTGGCGCCATTCCATAGAATGGTGCCACGCCTCCCGCAGGTGGCGCCATTCTAAGGAATGGCACCACGTCACCCAAGGGTGGAGCCATTCCCTAGAATGGCACCATTGCATCCAATTTAAGTGCCAATCCAGTCCTATTTTGGCCTAAATCAGATCTCTGATGGTGCCAAACCATAAACCCCAGATTCCCTTAGCCCAAAATGCAAAAAAAATTAAAAAATCAATAAGGTTAGGGTTAGACCACATACCCGCTCGCCAACGACCGATGATCTCATGAAGGAACAAACAAGCTCAGACAAATGCTCAAAATGTGAGAAGAGTGGGTTTGCCATCTCGTCTCTTCTTCTCTCCTCCAAGGAGGCTCAATGAGTGCAAATGTAGCACTTTGGGCCCACCTTTTCTATTTATAGAGGGCCATGTCATCCTCCAACACACATTTTTCTCCCCAAGGTGTAAATCTTAACCTTTTTCACCCGTTTTTCTTCATATCATCCTATTTTTCAAATCCTCTATCCATTTTTCACCTTCGTTTCCTCCTTTTGAGAGATCACCCCCAAAAAAAATATTTTTTCACCCAACCTCTTGAGGGGGCATCCGTCACCCATTTCATTCCATCCCGGGGCAGCTGGGGCAAATTCTTTGACATAACGCCATATCCCTGCTAGGTCATGATGTCATGTCAAAGAGGGGCAAAGGTAGACACCTAAAAATGTCTTCACCATTTAACCAACCTCTGACATCACTAATATCATCGATTCCCCTTCTAATTAATTAATTAAATTTTTATTTAATTAATTATTCCCTCCAACACCTAATTATTCATCATTTCACCCCTAAAATTGAATTAATTTAATTTGTTCAATGGTTCCATTTACTAACATTAACCTAATTAATTAAATAAATATGCAAATATTTATTTGATTAATTCCCCTATTTCATTAACCCCAATTAATTAGATAAATTATGTTTATCTAGTTAATTTAGCCTATTAATCAACCTATCCCTACCCTGGTTAATTAAATACCTATTATTTAATTAGCTAGTCTAACCTACCTATCCTCTAGACCTAAGATTAATTAAAGAAATGTCTGTTTAATTAATCTTAACCCCTAATTAACCCACTTCCTAATTTACTACAGCCATATTAATTAAACTAATCACCTTGATTAGTTTGGTCAAATCCTGTTTAACACTCCTCATATTTTTGAAATAAAAAATTGATCTTCATCCTGCATAGCTCAATTTTTTATATACTCTTGTCATAAATCTCATTAATAATCTCTTACATCACCTACCTTCATTTATGAGAACTCTTCCCCAAATGAATTTTTAATTCATTTCTAATCCTCACCTCTTCCCCAAAAGAATTTTTAATTTCTTTTTAATCCATCTCATCTAAACTCATTTAATGAACCCCTCTTCCCAAGATGAATTAAAAATTCATCTTTATTCTCATCCCTCCATTTTTGGTGATTGAATCTAAGCCCTCCACCTCACATTCATCCTCATCCATTGATCTTAAAATTGAATCTCAACCCTTGGATCAAATCTCCCTCCAAAATGCCTATAAATAGAGCCTCTCCCAATCCATTTGATCATCCACAATTTGCAAAAAGTTATTATGCTAAAATCTCCATCAATTGCATCATCTTGAGCTAGGTTTTAGTGACTTGTAATCTAGTTTGTGAGAGCATTTCACATATGCAAAACCATGGGTAAAGCAAGAGTCTTTGGGTGTTAGGCTCTCCACCTTATCAAAGGAGAAAGAAGATTGCAAGGTATAAACTTGTGTGTTTTGTGTATTTGTTTTATGTTTCTAACCTTGTTTGTTTTCTTTGCTCTCAACTACAATCATAATGCATTCATTGCAATTGTTAAAAATAAAAAGAAACATGATATGCTGTTGAAATCCTTGTGAAATCATATTGTTACCATAGATGAAGATATGTCCACTTTACTTGTTGTCAATGCTCAATAACAAGATACTTGCTACTAAACAAGATGGCATGAACACAATCAAGAATATATAGAAAATCATTGTTGATACTGGTGCAGTCATGGCCAGAGGGTTCACAAAATGAACTATCCAAGCCGTGCAACTAGAGTAAACACAACAGAAACAACTCATCTATAGAATGCAATGGAAGATTCAAATGCTTAATATATCATATATTCAAAATGCTTATATGCTGGCAACATGCAGGCTACAATCAAAGGGCTCTCAGGCCTAAATTCTAGGTTACAATAGATATGCAAGATATGGCATTGAAGTGCCTTCTAGAAAGGAAGTTGAATTCTAAGAGATATTCTAATACTACCAACTAATTAATTGCTTCCTAATGAATCTAAGAGATCTATATATATCATCTCCAAGCTCAAGAAAATCCTTTGCGTCGGCCACAAGAGGTTACAAACTCCAATGAAGGATGTAATGTGTAGAAACCAATAGGTTAGCCTAAACATCTGGTAATGCTCTGCAAATGGATGAAACTTAGTGCAGACCTCAAAGAAGGTCTATCTGATCCATATGTGTTGTGTGTGATGATTCATTGGGCTCCACAAGTCACGGAAGTGCTTTGCAAAACTTCTTCTTCAACTGACTATTTGAATGCTCTGTTTTGTGAAAATAAATGATCTTTTGATAGCGATAAATTTTAGGAAACAAATCCAAATGATCTAAAATTTGAATATGTTGTGGATGATAATATGTAGATGCTAAGTCCTGCTTCATGAGCTCTAATGTGAAGATGCAGTGAAATGCAGTACAAAATGCTGAAATTGCAACTGACTGAACTGAATTGAAAATGCAAGAAAAGAAAGAATGCAAATGTTTTTGGTATCAATACAAGATTTCTCTACAAATTGGGATGCTCCTACATCAGATACACAAGATCCTCATGTGGTGGTCCATATTTCCTTAAATTTTTCCAACCCCTAAGCTCTACCATCCTATCTATAGTTTACCTTTGAGATCTCCAACCTTATCCCAATCCCTAGGCAATTTAGATTTCTCATCCTCTCGTAGATTTCCTTTTGATTTGCAAACCATCCTCCTTGCCTAATTTTATCCCTCCCATTTTTATGGCCCATGCTCATTTATCTCACATATTTCATGTTCCTTACCTAGCACATAGCCACACCTTTCATTCATATACCAATTTATAGTCATACCAACCTTAGGTCTCAATCCATATACACTCCTCCTTTGGCTATGCATATCCGCTTTTTATATACCACTCATTAGTTGTCTACATATATACAGGTTTTTTATCTTGTAATATCCCTTTTTCCACCCACATATTTTTTCTACTGCTCCTATTTTAATTATTTCCTCTAAACCACCTAATCTTTCTAACCAATTCCCCATAGTATGAGTGAGCTAAGAGATATGAAGACTAATATATTATAAATTATTTGCAAAAATAATTCAAAAATAATCTAACAATTCAACTACTACATAGCCCACTGACATATGATATATTGACTTATTCACTAACAAGATTTATAGTGCCTAGTTTTACAATGTATGATGGTAGAGATGACCCCTTGATTCACATATTTTTAATTGATGAAACATGTTTAGATTTCATTTATGATGAAAGATTACTTGCAAAACTATTTCAATGAATCTTGAGATATTATGTACTTAATTGCTTCTATTATTTACCTCATTATTCTATTCATTTTTTTAGAGATTTAGATAATGCTTTCATAGATCATTTTCAACATAATATTGGGCTTAAAGGGAAATTAGTAAAACTAGCACAATGTAAGTAAGGATCCAATGATCCAATCAATAATTATGGGCTTGGGTTTTAAATTATGTCAACTAATATGAGTTATCAATAACCAAAAATTTATATTCATGATTTATTTATTGATAGTCTCATTCCAACCATCAAATAAAAAGTGGTTCTCAAAAATCATAGTTAATTTTCTATGCTATGTTCTAATGCACACCATTATTATCTTAAATTGTTAGAAAATAATCTCCTCCATTAGAGAATTTCTATAAATCTTCCTCATTCTCATTAGTTTCAATCAAAGTCATATTTCAAAAATCAGAGCAATGAAGGTGGATCTAAAAGTCTCAATACTATCAATGGTTTTCATGTAAACACCATTCAATTAAAATCAACTTCTAGCATAGAAGTTTTACTAGATTAATGAATCCTCCACATATAACTTTTTACAATAAATTATAAAGTATCAAGTAATCACCTTACCTTACATTAAACTAGTTGATATGTATTTAGTGACGTCCCATTCAATTATAATTATTTTTGTGATTATCATCAAAGACTTGGACACACTATGGGTAGGTGTATAAAAATCAAACACAAGATACAATATCTTATTGATAATAATGTGCTTCAAGTAGAGGTTATTAATGATAATTGAAAAAATATCTAGCACCTCAACATGATGAATCTAAGGAAGTCAAAATAAATTATGAGAATCCTTCCAATGGTAGTTATAATTATTGTATTGATTATGTTGAAAAATATAAGGCTATATATATCATACACAACATCAATGTCATAAACAAAAATATCAAACATGATGAGAATCAGGTGAAAATTTACATATAAGTGAGTGTAAATGGTACATAATGTGATGGTATGATGATTAACCCTATAGATCTAGTGAATATCTCAATAGAAAAAGAAAATCTAAAGAGAATCAACCTAAGATAAAGGTTACAAAAGATTGGCATCTTTAGCTATACATTCTCATGAAAATTCTCAAAAGTACAATCAAAATTGTACAACTATCAAAATGTCTAAGAAACAAGTGCTTAAAACATAATATATAACACAAGGGACAACATCAAGGCCTACATATCCAAATATTACATCAAAACTACCACATATATACATGTTGGATCATAGAGAGACACTTCATGATCATAAATCACCAACATCTCCACTTGTGCACCATGGCATCATGAATGATTTTTCCATGGGGATGAGATTTCTATGAAACATTTTTGGACCCCATAGAGTTTGACCCATTACCACATAAATACTGTAACATCATAGTTTATCCTCTCAATCACTTTCTTTTCAAGTTGTTTCACTACTTTCACTTGATCTTGCCACTTGGGGGCAAGATATCATTTATTTTTACAAGTTTTATGTGCTAATATTTGTCATCATTGGGGGAAATTTTGGGAGAATATTTCATACACATTGATTGCAAATATATATAACTATACACAAGGTACACATTTTATACTTGTTTTCTTTTATGTCTCATGCTTATATTTAAGGTCATAGTTTACATATTTCATTATTTTATTTCCTCCTATATTTGTGGGTACTCATTTGTAATACAAACACTTTGAGGGGGAAATATTATTACTAATTTCATTCACATTTTATACATAATTTTATAGGAGGGTGATTTTCTTTGACCAATATGATAGGCCCAATGGATACTTATTGCATATCAGGGACAAAGGGATCACATGCTTTTTCTAGTGGCTTAGTTTCCAAATTTTATAATCTATATGTTTGTTTGTTTATTTTATTTCTACTTTAGCATGCTTTCTCATAGATATTTGCATGCACATTAAAGTGGGGAAAATATAGAGGATAAAAGTGCAAATTTGCTTGAATATCATTAATGCATTTTTTAGCACCTAATTTGACTCTTTTGGCATACTAGTTGACCTTAATTTAGACCATCACTTTAATATGCTAAATCCACCACAATAGAAAAATACTAGACTAGTTTTGTAGGGCTCAAGTACTTCCATGTACTATGCCTCCAATATAGTTTTATTCCCTAGATTGAACCACACCCATATTCTATTCCTCTAGTTTTAAATATCAAATCATTCACTTCTTAGGTAGACTTTCTATGAATATGATTTCTAGCTATCAACTTGCATTCCAAGGGTCCCAAGTGTCTGTCTAATACTTATATTTAAGGACGTCATCCTAGGCCATTTTAATTATCAAGATAGTGTAGCTTGCATCTATATTTAGAACATTAATCATACTCTCAATCTTAGATTAGTCTCATTTGCATCAACATTATCCATTTGGCATGCTTTAATCTTGTTACATTAACCACAATGCTTGACTACTATCTAGGAATTCAACTATCATATCTTTGTCTATATTAGTCCCCTAAAGATGATTTTTAGTACCACCAATTTTAGTTTCTATAGATCTCAAAGGTGAAATTCAAAAGTTGACAGAACTATTGGAGAGAAAAGTATCCCCAGACAAGAGTGCATGCATGTATTAGTTGTAGTCATCAAAACTCTCTATATCACATTTGTCTTATCCTTGATCATTGATCCAATATGATATTCTAGTTTCTAAATCTCTGTTACGACATATTATCCAATCAAAGCTATCAAAGTTAACATGTAAACTATATAAGCTCTATATCTCCCTCTCAACATCCGAATTATGTTTATTTAATTTTTCATAATTACTTAAAGATCTATGTCATTTTTATCATTTTCATCTCCTTTAAAAATATAGGGTTTAATCTTTATAAGAAGGTTACATTATTTCCCTACAATATTATAGAATTTTTATTATAAACACTATTGAAAGGAAATAAATTATTCATTTTCTAATAATTTAGGTTAATTAATTAATTAAGCAATTTTAACAAAAAATCAACCTAGAAATAATAGTCTCAAAGACCACCCAAATATGTAATGAAATTGATGATGAGGATAAAGGTACTTAGCTTCATATATGGCAAGAGGATATTCTATTGTAGATTGAATGTTTTGTGATTCATCTTAGTGATCAATCATCAAATTTGTATCAGACAAGTCTTGAAAGACTATACAATCTTCCATTGTTTCTATATTTTAATCTTACACCTACAACCTTAACCACACATCTATGGTTTTAAACCTTTCATGTAGTTTTGAACCTCAAATTTGTATCTTTGAACTTGTTATCTCTTTTTTTCCAAAGTCATGTTCACTTGTGATGATATGGGTAGAGTGGTTCTAAATATCATTGATAGAGTTTTATATATGAGGATGAGAAGACAACTTTCTTCCCACCTTTAATCTTATTCAAGCCCTTGAATTGATTAAATAATTGTGACAAGTTTGCAAACATTCCTTGAGTAGAATGTGGTTCCTATATATGTTCTTATGAATGAAAATGTTGATTCTACACTCTTCTAAGTATCTTCAATGATGGTGTAATGTGTTTTCTTCCTTCTTCCTTGGATGATAAAATGACCTAGGTATTTGTCCTTGTATATAGTTCACTCTAGTGTGTAAATTAAAAATTTTCCACTTAAGTCAATAGGTAATGATTTGTCAAGATTGAGTCAACTTTGGCTTAGAATCAAATATAATTTTATAATTTAAGTCTCAAAATCACACATGCATATCTAAACCATGTTTAAGACCATAAATGTGATTTTAACTTAGCATAGAGAATAAGTAGTGTCAAGATCAGATATAGATCCTTGAGGGATGGGGAGAAGGTTCCACTCATGTCCAAGTTTAACTTCTAACTTTCACATAGAAATTCACCACTTGCATATAAAACCATTTCACTAAGAACAACGGTTAAAAGTGAGTCCAAAAATAATGGGGAAAAGTGATAGGTTTGCACTTTTCATCCTTACATTTTCCCCAATTTCACTTTCATTTGAACTATGAGGAATCATGCATGTCAAAGTAAACATCTGGTCAACACAAAAGTGAATGAAAAGGGAATATAAAAGGGATATGGATATAGATGGTGAACTTCACATGCTCCTTATAATGATAACTCCATCTTCAAACCTACAAGAACAAAATTCCATGAGTATTGTAGACACCTTAAAATTACCAAAACCTAATTCACTCAATTACCCCAAAAACCAAGTCTAGATTCCTTAAACCATCCAAATTTATCCCTAAACCATCCTAATTATCCTTAATCCTAATTGATTGCATAATCCTAATCAATTATTCCTTACTCATCTTGATTCATTACATTATCTTGATCATCTCAATTATCGGGTCCTAATTTATCCCTAATTCTAATCAATTATTCCCTATCAAATATAGTATGGACTACTCATCCCAACTTTTAGGACCTGATTCTACATTTATCCTAATTATTCCATATTTTTCCTAAGTCCTAATTCATTTTCCTAAGTCCTAATATCCATTTCCCTTCACAAGATTTAATTAAATTATTAATTAAATATCATTTTTATCCCATAACCACATAAAAAGTGAATAAAAGAATTAAAATCTCTTTTTTCCTTACCACTCATTTCATAACCATCTCCCACAAATTCAAAAATTAATTTTAAAATCTCAATTATCCTACATTATTGATCCCTCAACGACTTAACTACTTTTATCTAAGCTATCCATCTATCACTCAATCTCCACCATCAATCAACCAACCTACAAGCCTATAAATGGACCCTTTAGTAGCCATTTCTAATCAATCATCCTCAGAGCAACATCATGTTGTCAGTTCATGAGCATCCACATTCATCTATTCAAGCATAACTACCACACTGGTATAACAAGAATCAAAATTGATAAACTTCTATTTATTCATTTTATTTTGTTGGTTTCTTGGTCTAATGGAGGTTGCATTAAGTGTAGATTAAGGGTTTTAATATTGCATTTGAATCCTTTATTTTTGGTATGCATTTTGTACATACATTTCTAGCCTAGTGGGACTCAAACCCACAATTGCTTGATTAGGTATACACAAAATACAGACCAAAAACAAAGAATTCAAATGCACTATTAAAACCCTTAATCTACACTTAATGCAACCTCCATTAGAAAAAGAAACCAAAAAATGAAATAAATAAACACAATTTTATCAACTTTGATTCCTGATATACTAGCATGGTAGTTATGACTTAATAGATGAACATGGATGTTCACAAACCGACAACATAACGTTGCTCTGAGGATGATTAATTAGAAATGGCTCCTAAAGGGTCCATTTATAGGCTTGCAGGTTGGTTGACTGATGGTGGAGATCAAGTGATCTAGATGGATGGATTAGATCGAAGTAGTTAAGTGGTTGAGGAATGAACAGTGTAGAATAATTGATATTTTTTAATTTATTTTAAATTTGTAGGAGATAGCTATGAGATGAGTGGTAGAGAATATGAAGAGATTTTTAATTCTTTTACTCACTTTTTAGGTGGTTATGGGATAAAAAGGGGATTTAATTAATAATTTAATTAAATCTTGTGAAGGGAAATAGATATTAGGACTTAAGAAAATGAATTAGGACATAGGGAAAATATGGAATAATTAGGATAAATGATGGAGTTGGGTCCTGAAAGTTAGGATGAGTAGGATACTACATTTGATAGGGAATAATTGATCAGAATTAGGGATAAATTAGGATTTGATATTTGGGATGATCAAGATAATGTAATGAATTAGGAAGATTAAGGAATTATTGATCAGGATTAGGGAATTGATAAGGATTAAGGATAATTAGGATGGTTTAGGGATAAATTTAGATGGTTAAGGAATTGGGACTTGCTTTTTGGGGTGATTGAGTGAATTAGGTCTTGGTAATTTTAGGTGTCTACATTTTTCCCCACTTTGAGATGATGTTACAACTGAAAGAAACAATGTTGTTTCAAATAAAAATAAAATAGAGATTTGTAGGATGAGGAAGGATGGAAAATGATAGAGGTTATAAAAAAAAGGAGGATGAGATGATGCCCTCTCAAGAGGATAGTCAGGTTGGAAGGACACAAGTAGGCTCTTGAAATGGATAGAAAGGAAAGATAAGGATAGTGATTGGAGACTAATGATGGAGGAAAGAATAGTCATGCTAATCGGTGTGAGAAACTTGATGTTTAATATAGCACTTGACATTATGCACCATGATATAAAGACCATGGTGATGATGTGTCAAATACATAAAGGATTGAAGGTCACAAGCAAACATATGCTAATGAAACCATGATACAAAAGGTAATGATGTCATTGTAGTAGGTATGCTACAAGGACCAATGCAGATGCAAGATAAAATAATAACACACACAAGAAAAGAAAGAAAGCATGCACAAATGATACAAAGACACACACGATGTTGCCCCTGGACAAGTTGAAAATCAATGATTGATTGATTGATGATGATGATAGTGTTGTTGATGTGGGAATGATATATCTCAAGAATAACATGAGGATAGTGTTTTTGATGTGAGAACAATATATCTTGAGAATAACACAAGGATTAGGAATGATATACCCTGATGATGATGATGATTGGATTAAATTGATTAAGATTGATAGTAAGTTTAGGAACAAACTAATGGATGCTTATAAGAAGATTGGCTAGATTTCTTTGTAAGATTGACACATATAGATTAGGATTACTTGCGATGGATCAAATTCTTTGAGATTGCATTGGATTGCTTTGGATGATTGCACTAGATTTCTTTGGATGACTACACTAGATTGCATGTGGATAGGATAATTGTCCCCATATGATAAATAGTGACAAGGGAACATAAAGTCTAGAAACAAGGATAGGACATTGTTTGATTTAGGATGATTAGCTTGATGGATTGTATGGATGGATTAAGGGATTATGAATAGTGGATGGAAGGGTGCATGATGTGACCTCCAAGGACTATGTCATATAGAAAAAATGCCCCTACTCTACAAATATCATTTAGAATGTTGGATGAAGGAGATATGGTGGATTGCATAAGTGATAATAAGATATTTGGGAGATTTGGTGTAAAAGGATTTGCTTATGTCAAGATTTTATCAAAGCATGTATGAAAATCATGCCTCAATCCTAATCAAGATCAAAGTCAAGTTGGGAAGATAAATGGAAATGATATCAAGGATATATGGATATAATGGATTAGGATGATATGAGAGGGGATATGATGGGATATATGAAACAACTTTCCCCCATGTACAAGGTACATAGACAATCGATTTACACATGATGTCCATGAACGGGTTTTCATCATGGTACTTATCCAAGGTAGCATAAATGGGTTTCACCATTGGACGAATGATTCCTCTTTACTGTTTTGATTTTTTTATTTTCTTATTTGTTGCATTTCTACTTTGTTGATTGGATGACATTGATAGTCTTCCCATGTTCCTGTCTATTTGATTTAGTTGATGTAGATGCTATTGTTATAACATGCCAATAGTGGCATGCTTGAAGTAACTACTTTGATAGGATTAAAGTTCTCTTGTACAATCCTTCAATGTTTGTGTGATCTTCAATGATAGTTGAGTTAACCTTATTCAAATGTTTACACCTTGATAGGGTACTATCATAGCCCTTATGGTGAAGAGTTGCTACCTTAGGTGCAGTTTTGAATTTGGATGGGGGATGTCGGATGTGGAATTAGGTGATTATGGTTTGGAAGATTTAGGTGTAGAGGTTAGAAATTTATATTGGGTTGGTGGATTTTTGACTCACCATACTTGGGATGGTGGATTATGAAGTTTGGATTTTGGATTATGGAGTTTGGATGTGGGATTAGGATGGTGATTAGGACCAACATTTTTATACAATCTAGGAGGTGGTGGACACCTATTATATGCATGGAGTGTCTTTCAATTTTGATTCATTGCTAAAGTTGGATATGTGTGACCAACATTATTATATAATCCAAGAGGTTGTGGTTACCTATTATATGCAAGGTGTGGCTTTTGATGTGGCTCCATGTTTTGATTTGGATATTTTATGTTGTTTGATTTGATTAGTCCTCTTTTCTTTGGAACCCATATTTCCTTTATGTGCTTTCCTTGATTTTTGAATCGTTCACTTTTGCTATTTGATTTTGCTCATTCGCTTTGTATGCTTGACAATTGTTTAGGTCACAATCAAGGGGTTAAGAATGTGGAGGATAAAGTTTACTAGTAGGAATGGTGAAGATGGAATGATTGTTGGTAGAAAGCTTATTGTAGGGGCTATGAATGCTCCCTATCTCAATGTATTCATTGGATGAAGTTGCATCAGTGATTGTTGAAGTATCACTAACACCACTAGATTGCTTGGATAATTTCTCTTCGATGCTTCGACCATGACTAATGTGGATTGGGATAGGCTCTAGGATGCCTTGCTCATGAAGTCTCAATCCTATTCCTTGGTAATCCATGCTTTTGCATATATTTTTTGCAATAATATATTTATTGTCTTTAATGAAACATGATGCTAGCCCATTGTTGTGTTGCCTAGAACAATTAGAACTTACTATTGTCTCCTTTGTGAGTAAGTTTGACTTAATTAAGGTGGCAGATCCTATTTGATAAGATTTAGGTGCTTTCTTATCATTTACACTTGTTGTACCTTCATCATTAATTATGTTTATCATTCCTTGATCATCTAAATGTTCAATGGTATCCATTATGACTTTCTTTTTTCTATGCTTGAAGTGATTAAGGTCTTGATGACCACTATGCTCATTAGGTTTCTATGTGATATGATTAATTTCATTATTTTGATCGTCTATGTTTTCTTGGGGACCATGTCTCATCATAGTAAGTGGATGTTGTAGTTAGATATTTGATAGGGTTATTTTGGATCTCTTGATCAAGAATAGCATAAATTTGGATGAGTGGGTCTACTTGTTTCTCTTGGTCATAGATAGGATCATGATCATAAATGGAGGTGGCTTGGCTAGATTGATCTTAGATAACCAGGATAATTTAATCTTGAGTATGATCTTTCCTTGGTTGAGTGTACATTTGATTCTTCTTTGAATTCGATTCTTGACATAGATCTAATAGTTCATATGATGGGCTAGGTATCTCTTGGATAAATTTGGTATACTTTGGATGGTTGACATTTTTTGGTGCACAATGGGTTTAGACTTGATCTTGGGGTAAGAGGCTCTTGGATAGGCTCAGTGGGCATTGATTTGCATGATAATGTTTGATTTTTGACATGGATTGTACTAGGAGACTCTCTTATAGGTTTATTAGACATAGGATTGCATGATGGTGTTGGTTTTTGCGAGGTACAAGGTGACTTTGGGATAGGCTTGGTAGATGTTGGATTAATGCCTTCCTACTTTTTGGGTAGATATTTATCTTGTGTTAAGAGTCCTTGGAGGAAATCCAAAAAGGATTATTTGGATGTGGTGGGTTTCGATTGTGTGTTAAAGTTTGGATGGATTGATGTGATAAGTGGGATTGTAAGGATTATGAAAACAAAGGATTTGAATAAGATGGCGAAGGTATGGAGTA
This sequence comes from Cunninghamia lanceolata, assembly GCA_027924645.1. Classification (NCBI taxonomy): domain Eukaryota; kingdom Viridiplantae; phylum Streptophyta; class Pinopsida; order Cupressales; family Cupressaceae; genus Cunninghamia; species Cunninghamia lanceolata. Next base: position 329,623 of record BSBN01000274.1, read on the forward strand.
TCACATAAGGTTGGGGTTGGAAATATGGATTGAGTATAAGGACCTTGATCTAGAATAATGTTTTCCTTGTCAAGTATATCATAAGGATTATCAATAGATAGATGTTTAGGATTGGAATGATAGGAAGGGCTAATTAGTTCTTGGTTGTAATACTCTTGCATATTCATGGGTGAGGGATGAAAGTTCATAGAAAGATTGTGTGCAACAATCTCATCATCAAAACTATTATCATCAAGATATTCATCTTGATCCACAAGACTATCATTATCATCAACAACAAAGGGATTTTTTATTTGATTTGGATAGATTTGATCTAATGAATGCATAGATTGAGGGATTTCTTTGATTGTAACTTTGGGTTTCACATTGGCTTCATAGATAGTAGTAGGACTAGGGGTTCTAGCTTGCATAATAACGTTCTCAAACTAACCCTATCCATGGTGGAACTACTTAAGGATGATAGTATATGGATTTAGTTATGATCTAGGAGGTAGATTTGGACTTGGTAAATTTGGTATGAGACTGTGATTATGAAAATGAATTATGCACAAGATGAAGTATGTCATTATGACTTAGATAAATAGACTTGATATTATTTCAATCTTTTTTCTAGAGGATTTAGTTGTGGTCTTTTCAAAGTGGGATGTTTTGATTTGACTACTTGAACCTATAAAAGTTTAAGTTTTGGACTCAAAATTTGTTCAAGGACTTGTTTGTGAAAAGACTCAACAAACACATCAAACACTTAAATGGTCTAAGGGATGAGTGAAAAGCATATTATTTGGTTTATCACATTAGAGAATATTAGACACATTAACATCCCATTTTATTCAAGTGAGTGTATTGGTTTTTGTTGGCCCAAAAATATGTTGTCTACTAAGCTATGGATAGCTAGGGAATGCAAGGTCATGTACTACCTATACACCCCTTACCATGGAGAACAAGGCCTTACCCACAATGAGCTCTATCTCAACAAACTTGAGTAGCATAGCACAAGTAACTTCATGTGGCTAAATGCTTATCAGTATACCATGAAAAAAGATGGTCGAAAGGCTCCTAATCAAGGTTATATAGGCATCGAAGGGATGTCATTATACACTTGGTACATTCCATGAACTAGTGTTGTCTAAGATGTGTGATTTCTCACTTTATTGAGTCACATAGGCTTGATGTAGGCCCAAAATGTCAGCTCCACCTTTGAGGTAAAACTTTCACTCTCCCCCCTTTGTATACTCTATCAGAACACATGGTTCAGGTAATCCCCTAAGGTGATGAAATCCTTAGGAAGGCCTACTAAAGGGAAATAAATCCAAGTGTTTATGATTCCTAAGATCTCTTTGAAACATGAAGGAAGAGAATATGCAACTTGGACTCCTGGGATGAAACAAAATAAAAAACTTAAAAGTGTTTATGATTCCCAAGATCACCTTTCGATGTGAGGGAAGATCATACATACTTAGAATTTCTCAAAGACATAACAAACACTTATTCATTTCCAATTAAGAAAAAAGATGTGTGCAACTAAACACAAGTATATTAACTTCAATTCCGGTTATACCAGGATGGTAGTTATGCTCAAATCAATGAATGTGGATGTTCATAAACCAACAACATGACATTGTTCTAAGGATGATTGATTAGAAATGGCTCCTAAAGGGTCCATTTATTGGCTTGTAGGTTGGTTGATCAATGGTGGAGATCAAGTGATATTAGATGGATGGATTAGATCAAAGTAGTTAAGTGGTTGAGGAATGAACGGTGTAGGATAATTAAGATTTTTAAATTTATTTTTGAATTTGTGGGAGATGGATAAGAGATGAGTTGTAGAGAATAAAAGAGATTTTGAATTCTTTTAATTCACTTTTTAGGTGGTTATGGGATAAAAAGGAGATTTAATTAATAATTGAATTAAATATTGTGAAAGTAAATGGGTATTAGCACTTAGGAAAATTAATTAGGACTTAGGGAAAATATGGAATGATTAGGGTAGATGATGGAGTCAAGTCCTAAAAGTTGGGATGAGAAGGATATTGTATTTGATAGGGAATAATTGATCAGAATTAGGGATAAATTAGGACATGATAATTGGGATGATCAAGATAATGTAATGAATGAGGATGATTAAGGAATAATTGATTAGGATTAGGGAATTGATGATGATTATATGTATCATTTGATAAAAAAAATTAAATAGGCATGAACAAATACTTAACAATGTTAACAAATAATATGTAAAAGTAAAAAGAGAGATGTAATGCTATGAAGGAGATATCATAACCAAAATAGAGAGATGTAGGGATACAAAGGAGCCATCATAACCAAAAGGAAGTGATGTAGGAATAAAACATATCCATCATAGATAAGAGCCCACTAAGTGTATATATTGAAAATAGAAGACCATATGGATTTGAAATCCTTGGAATATAATTCCATCTCAATTTAAAACCTCTAGAACTAAATAACCACTAAATCTAAGACCTCTAAACTAAATATCCACTAAAACTAAAATCTTTGGAATTGTAAACCTATACAAATTTAAAATGCTTTGAAATGATAAAACCATCTAAATAAAAACCCTGAATACTTGAAATAATGGACAAAATTAACAATGCATATTAGATAGAGGAGTAAAAGTATATCTTTATTCACACATGAAATTATTATAGAAGTAGACCAGAGATGGTTAGCCAAGGATCATAGTCGATCAAACTAGATCATCATGCATGTCCTTAACGATACAAAGACGTCCTATTTAAAAGACCTGATGTTTGCCAAGAGGAACATAACCATTGATTAACCGACTTCGACTAACTTACTCTTATATCTACCTGAGAGATGATAAATGATTAATACATGTTGGATAACCCATACTATCAAATATAATAATCAACATTGTACATTGACTACAAACCCTAAATTGGATACCTTCTAAAACTATATACCAATTGATTTTGAATACTCATTGGATATGTATATTTATCTATATTAATAGGTGAAAGTGAACTAAGAAAATTGTGTAGCAAGTTTTAAACATACTTGTATATAAATATATACCAATATGAGTAACCTATAAATCTATATGATATACTACAAATGCCCAATAACAAATGATATCATCAGAAAGATTCATAATATCCATCAAGTTTATTAGAATACCATTAAAAGTAACCTTCAATGAAGTGTCATAGTACATGTGTACTATCCTATAAAATAATGTTAGAATTCTGCATAAACAATTATTCTACCTAGGACCTAATGCCTAAAAGCTAACCACAAATCTAGATTAATAAAATAATGTTATTCTATATTCAATATTATGAGATAAAGTTACAATGAGTAACATACATATATATAGGTGTCTTGGATGCATGAATCAAGGAGATGACATGTCCAAGAGGTATGAGTTAACTTTTAATCACTCTCAATCAATAGACGAATTAACTCAATCTAACTGAGAAGTCGAGAGTTGAAATGCCAATTGTAGATTAGGTAAATGCAATGAAGGCAAAACACTAAATCAAATGCAAATGAAACACAAGATTATACCTCATAAAACACAACCTAATCCCATCAAGGGAAGAAGGAGCCTTTGCACCCAAAAGAAGCTCCCAAGACCAAGATTATCCCTAGACTATGGATTTAAATGTGAAATGCTCCTCAATTGTGCAACTCACTATCTACTCAAAGGTGATTTTGGCATGGTAACTTTGCATGGAATTGGATGATGAAAATGACTTGTGAGAGGTTGTATTTATAGAATTTTTGGAGAGCTTTTGATCCAAGGGTGGAGATTGATTGGAGAGATCAATGGTGGAGGATGAAAGTGATGTGGAGGGCCTAGATTTGATCTTGGAAGATGGAGGGCTAGGAATAAAAGTAAATCTTTTATTCATTTTTGGGAAAGGGGTGAATAAATGAGGTTGGGTGAGATGGATTATTTGTGAATTAAAAATTCACATGGGGAAGGGTAAAATGAATTAAAAATTCATTTGGGGAAGAGTGGATATTTATTAGTTATGACATGTGTAAGGGATGTGTAAGAGGAGTAAATGTGATATGTGATTTATTTGAATTTTAAATTTGGGGGATGTGGAGAGAAGTGCTAATGAGGGTTTGACTCTCTTAATTAGGGTGATTAACCTAATTAATGTGGCTAGAATAAAGTAGTGGAGGGATTAGAGGGAGGATAAGATTAATTAATCAGTGATTTAATTAATTAATCCTATGGCTAGGATGAGGTAGGCTAGAGTAGGCAATTAAATAATAGCTATTTAATTGTCTAGGGTAGGGATAGGCTAAATAGTAGGCTAGATTAATTAGTTAACATTGTTTTAACTAATTAATTGGATTTAGGGAAAATGGGGGAATTGATTTAATAAATTTTGCATATTTATTAAATCAATTGGCTAAGGTTTGAACTATTGAATCAACAGAATTAATTCAATTTTGGGGATGAAATGGTGTGGATTTAGGAAATGAAAGGGGTAATTAATTAAATAAAAATTTAATTAATTGGTTGGAAAGGGAATTGGTATGTTTAGGGATGTTGGGAGTTAGTTTGGTGGTCGAGACATTTTTAGGTGTCTACACCAATCAATGGATTAGTTCTCTCAACTTTACTAAGACAAAGGTGGCCTTGACTAAATAGAGGTGGCACCTTAACTACCACCAATCAAGGATTTATGAGGTAGTGGTGACACTTGTGTATCTCAAGTCAAGGTGTACACATGTCATTATTAGATACTTAGGTGAGAATGGTTAAATATTCATATTATCATACTTGTAAATTTATTGAATAGGTGCAATATAACACTTAGGATATAATATATATCCAAGGTGAATAAGGTACTACAACAAATAATCATTCTAATAAATGACCTCATGAAAAATGTTGTTGAAATATGCAAATAATTCAATTCTATGGAAATACAGTAGATCATCATGAGAAAAAGCATACTATGTTGCATACAAGAAGTTAGGGCACAAGTTTAATAAAAGGGTGCTTCAAAAAGGAATATTCATCTTACTATAAATAGAGGGGTAAAAGGGAGAAAGGGAAATTAATTTTTAAGTTCACCTTTAATAGAGAATAAAATGGAGATTTGTCATTCTACACCATCAAGACCTTTTTTCCCACTATGTAGATAGGGAATGAATCCAAATTGCAAGGGAGGAGCTAGAGTCAATAAGTCACATTTTGGTAATTTTTTGTAAAATCTTTGAATTTTGAATTTTTTTTAGAATTGCACAAAAATAGAATAGGAATGTTTGTGGGGTAAAAATTGCATTTGTAGTTTTGACTCCATTTTGGTGGTATTGACCTTATTTTTCACTTTTGACCTAACTTTTATGGTTTTAATCCATAGTTATAACCCCCTACTTTATTTTATCATCGTATTATTTTTTAGTTGTTTTTTAATGTTTTCATGCATTATTATTGATGATGAAAAGGACTAATGGGAAAAATTTATCTTTATGGATGCAAGATGATATTCATGCCCACATGTGGTCACATAAATATGCACTAGAGAGTTTGTGAGAATTAGGAGTGATAGACAATGATGAGACAACCTTGTTAAAGAAAGAGTAGGGCTCTACACTATTCTTGATCTTCCCACATTTAACTATGAATATTGGATGTTGATGACACTAGTTATGTGATGGGATTCAAAAATTGGTACATTTAATTTGTCCCTGAGAGATTATGATAAATTTAGAGGATGTTTAGAGGATGATAAGGCTACCAATATAAGATATACAAGTTTTACATGACACAAAGACCTCCTAGTAGACATGTAGAGAGTTGTATGAGTAATATGTATGTAGACTAGGATATTCTTAGGGTGGGGTATAATTAGGGACTACCACTGTGAGGAATGTTCCACAAGTGCATAAATGGAATTTGATCATTCTAGTAGTGTTAGTGGTGTCTGATGTCAAGGGCTCATCCCTTGCTTATGGATTGGTTCATATGGCGTGAGAGAGTAAGAAGTGTTGTATGATATTGTTATGTTGTAAAATGTCCCCCTAGGACTTTTACCTCCTAAGTTTAGCTCCCAGGTCCCTTGTTTTTCATCATGCATGTTCAATCTAACTCCCAAGAGAAAATGGCCTAAAACCCATGTCAAGTGGGGCTTGAGGGACATTAATGAGCCTTAACCCTAACCCAAAATAGGTCCTAGGTCCTACCCTATTTTGGCAGGGTCCCAAATTTGAATGTTAGTTTTGTGACCATTAAAAGGTTTCCTTGCCGACATCTTAAGTTTGAATTACGAAATTAAAGAAAGAATGCATATATAAGCATGTTTAGGGATTCATTTGTAAACTAGAAGATGATTAGGATATTTTGGCAAACTTATGATTCTAGATCATTCAAAGCATTCATTGTGGAAGAGCAGACTTGTGTTATTATTGTGTTGTTATGCAGATTTGGCTTCATCTTCTCATGTTGTGATGGATATTCATCTACATGTGAGCTACACCTCCAAGGTGATATCTAATGTGCTTAAATAAATCATTTATGAATTTGTTTTTGCCTCTATCCTGCAAGGATACGCACTCTTTATCTAACAATAGTGTTGGAAGACTTGAATGTCATTCTGGGGCTTGACTACGGCAAGCTGCTAAAAACCACAACCCCCAACCACTCTTCTTGTGATTATAGGTGATAGGTATCGGATCGTGAAGAGTGGAGTTGTAGAGAACTATTGTAGAGAATAACGATTCTAGATCTGACAAAAAGAAGAGGAAAAGAGCACAATCAAGGCTTGGGTGCTAATCCCTTTGCCCTCTAGATTTGCAGAGGTAGAAATCTCTGGAACATGGATAATCAGTAGAAGACAGAGTCTAGAAACCCCCGAAGAAAACACTGCACTGGGCTTGGGCATGAGTCCCTTTGCCCCTAACATTTTAGGATCCCAAACTTTGAAATCCGGTGCATATATGATCTTCATTTACCATCTCTATGTGGGATCATTTGTCAAAATTCATTTGTTTGTTTACGATTTTGCATCATTAAGGTCTTGAGCATAATTGGGCATTAAATTAACACATTAAACATCAATTTCCAAGTTTCCCTATCATTACAAGTGACACCCAACCTGTAGGTGAATCCTCTTGCAAAAGTTTTGATTCAACTTGATTAACTGTCCTTGAATGTGTGTAGTGGAAGGAGGATCTAGGCATATCATCAAATCAACCCTATTCCCACCTTTTCCTACATAACATTTTGGTGAACCCATGTTTTTACTAAATTTTGCACCTTGTTGAGTGTTGTACTTCAGATTTACATTCATTCATTTCATCATCATCTTATTGCATTTGAAAATCTACAAAAAAATTTGAAAATTTTGAAAAAAATTAGCATCATAGGCTTGCATTTTGACATAATTTGCATTGCATTTCATCTAAATCATTCTAATCTCTGATTTTTACATTAGATACGATATAAATTACAGCAGTAGATCATCCTATAATCATTCACCTTGCATTTTAATGCTTAAATTGTTAGAATTTGCTTGAAATTGTGCATCTTTCATATAACCTAGTCTTTCCAATAGCTAGGGTTTGTGGTTAAAATCTTGTTTCAAATTTTACTACTCTTTTAAATGCTCTTTTAGGACTGATTTTTGATTGTAGTGTTTCATTATAGTGTGTTTTTACATTTACAGCTCAATCTTTGCATTTACACATTGTGTATTTCTACAACTACACCTTCATTCTAAGGTTTGTTCTATTAGTTTGTGCAATGAGTGTTGTATGATTTTGCATGAGTCTTATAACCCACTACCCTAATAGAAATATCCCTTTAAGAAGAAGTATTAGACTAATGGGTTCTAGTGCCCCTGAAACCAACGGTGTTCCTACATTTGAAAATCCATTAAACACCTTCTTTACAAAAGGAGAAACACAAACATTGCAAGATATCATACCTCCTACAACTACAATGGAAGAATAAATATTTCATGATGTTGAGGACCCTATTGATGTGATAACGCATGTACCTGATGAACAAATAAACAAACTTGATAAAGAACTAGCCAATTTTCAAGCATTTATGGAAAATGAAAGAATAGCGGAAGAAGTTGTGCCTATTATTCATAACATAAGAGAATTGATAAAAAGAAGGACAAGATGGTGTTAACATGCTTTGAGGCTTAATGCATATAATGCATCACAATGTTATGTTAGTGACTGAATGTGCAAATATTATTAATAACATGTCATCACCTGAAAGGAAGCAAGGTATGTGGAAACGTTTCCTATATTGATCTACTAAGGAAAGATTTATTAAAATTTTACTTTTACAGTTGCAGATTAAGATGCACATTAAAATAAAGATAATAACAACTTCCAAATGCAAACACAAAACTCACAACACAAGATATATGTGGGGAAAACCCTTTCCGATAAAAAACCCCACACTCTAAAGCTGCCTAATATATTATTCAGGAATCAAGAAGATTACAATATACTTGCAGAGCAAGCTTTTACAAGAGTATATCCAACCAGAAATCCAAGAGGTAACTTGACATCTATAAGATTCTTGCACCCAACCTCCATCTCCAACTCCTAATATATAGGAGATACAATACAGTAAACCGTTACCAGTAATTACAACACCATGAGCCAAAACCACCCAAAAGTGGCACCCATATTATCTCCAATCAAAGATGCCTTGTGATGTGCCAAAGCACACACCAACACATGTAACTCCCCCCTTTACAGCTCTTTTATGTGTCCAACATGTTTTTAAATTTCCCAAAAATAGGAGGTCCAACTTCTGGAGGTCATAACTTTTGATCCGGGTGTCTGATTAACGAACCGTTTGATGCGTCAAAAATCTCGTGAAGAGATCTATCACCCTATAACCTACTTTATGGTTATGACAATTTTTGAAGCATTTAGGGACCTCTAAGTGCCTCAAAATCAAGTTTGAAACTTTTTCAGCAATTTTAAAAAAATAGAAACTTTAATATGTCGTGATCCAGTATGATCTTGAGTCGAAACTCACCCAAGATGTTTACTTAGTTGTTCTGCACCTTCTGGGAAAATTTCAAGTCAATCCAAGGCCAAATGTAAAGTTACTAAAAATAGTAAGTCCTGCCAGTTTTAGCCCTTTTGGAAACTTTGAAAGTTCTAGATCATTCTTCAAGATAAAGGGCATTTGAAAAGACCAAAACTGGGAAGAATAGTAACCTTTCAAAGTTGCAAGGTTGAGACACTTTTCTTAACATTCTCCCCACTTGTCAAACACCTTGCAAGAGCAAAGGGAGTATCAACACCATGATTTAATTGCTAGGGGCCAAGAGGCCCATAGACTCTGAACACCATCTGAACTTCTCTGTGCTCACAGGTTTAGTCAAGGAATCTGCAACATTCGTCAAAGTATCAACTTTCTCCAAGTTTATCTTCCCATCCTCTACCATGTCACGAACAAAATGGTACTAGACATCAGTATGCTAAGTCCTCGCATGGAAAGTAGGATTCTTCACCAAACATATGGCTCTCTGACTGTCACAACAAATAGTAATATTCCCTGCATCAAACCCAATATAAAAACACAATCTCTTAAGTCAAATGGCTTCTTTAGAAGCATGAGTTGCTACCATGTACTCAGCTTCAATAGTGGACAAAGCGACCATAGGTTGCTGCTTACTCATCCAACTAATAGCATCACCAAACATAAGCATTGGTGGATCTCCTGCTCTCAATGTTCACTGCCCAATCTGAATCCACAAATCCACTAATACAAAGTGAATGCTAAGGTCATGTAGGATAACCATGATAACATAAGGAATACTTGGAAGTACCCCACAGATATCTGAACACTCTCTTCACTGCATCTGAATGTACCCGTCCAAGATTAGCCATAAATTGACTAAGGACTTCCACTGCTTGGGCAATGTCTAGTCTTGTATATACCATCACATACATCAAACTACCAACCACACTAGCATAAGGAACTCTACTCGTATCCTTTGTCTCAGAAGGAGACTTTGGATAATTTACAACAAATAACTTTATTTCCATTGTAACAGGCATAGTCAAAGGTCTACAATCCACCATGTTGAATCTCTGCAACACACTGTTAACATACTTACTCTGGCCTAACCAAAGTTTTATGTTTTCTCTATCTCTTCTGATCTCCATCCCTAGAATGTACCAAACTGCCCCTAGATTTTTCATCTCAAATTGTGCTGACAACTAAGACTTCCAATCAAAAATCAAACTTTTAACATTTCCAATGAGTAACTTATCATTGACATACAATGCAATAATCAGAATGTGATCATTGTCAAACTTGTAATAAACATAATGATCTGATTTCGATCTCAATGATCCAATATTAAACACAAAGGTATCAAACTTTTGGTACCACATCCTAGGAGACTATTTCAAACCATACAAAGACTTTTTCAACTTGCAAACCAAATTTTCTTTACCTTTCACCACGTAGTGCTCTAGCTGTGACATATAGATTTCCTCCTCCAAGTCACCGTGAAGGAATGTTGTCTTCACATCCATCTGTTCCACTTCTAGATCATACGCTGCTACAAGAGATAATAGAAACCAAATAGATGTCAGCTTTGCAACGGGAGAGAAAGTCTCACCATAGTCAATTCCCTCTACTAGAGAATACCCCTTTGTAACCAATCTAGCCTTATATTTCTCAACACTGCCATCCACACCAAATTTCTTTTTGAACACCCATTTGCATCCAATAGGTTTTCATCCTTCAGGCAAAGGCACCAAGTCCCAAGTATTATTCTTTTCCAAAGAAGCTATCTCCTCTTCCATGGCCTCCTTCCAAGAACCTGCATCTTTCATACCCATAGCCTCTTTCATAGTTCTAGGCTCATCAGTGTTAGAAATCAAAGCAAAAATACAACTAGAATCATGCAATGAATAACCAAACCTATCAGGTTGATGCATTATCTGTGTGGACCTCCTCAAATATTAAGGTTGAGGTTCTTCATCTTCTTCTAAACTTTCAGAGCTACTAGAGCTCTCCTCATTATTAGGTCCAATAGATGTTTTTGGTTCAACTTTCTCAAAGTTGGAAGGAAGTTGAACCACATCATTTTTCTTCTCTTCTTTCTCTAGCTGCAAGACAACAAAAGAAGGATTGAGCTCTTTGAAGATCACACTTCTGCTATACAGAACTCTCTCAGACACTAGATCCTAAAGCTTGTACCCTTTCACACTGATGCCATAATTGATGAAGATACACTTCACGGCCTTATTCTCCAACTTAGACCTCTTCTCCTTAGGCACATGTGCATATGCCTCACAACCAAATACTTGAATGCGCCTTAATGAAGGTTTTTTACTAGACCATACCTCCATAGATGTCTTATCAATGAGTGCTGATGTAGGAGACATGATAACCAGGTAATAAGTGATAGTAACAGTTTCAGCCTAGAACTTTTGTTCAAGAACATCTCCCTTAGCATACTCCTTACCCTCTCCATAAATGTTCTATTCATCCTTTCTGCAACTCCATTCTACTAAGAAGTATATGGAGTTGTCTTGTGCCTCTCAATCCCCTGTTCTTTACAGAACTTGTTGAAATATGTTGAACAAAACTCACCACCATTGTAAGTCCTCAAACACTTAATCTTTCTATCCTTCTGATTCTCTACAAGAGATTTGAGCTCTTTGAAACTATTAAAGACTTCATATTTACTTCTAAGGAAATACACCCATGTCCTTCTACTATAGTCATCAATGAATGAAACAAATTAAATAGATTTTGAAATTGAAGGAACATTAACAGGACCAAATATATCATAATGAATCAATTCCAGTACCTCAAAAGATTTGTGAGAACTGGAACAAATTAAACACGGTTTTGTTTTCCATAAATGTAATGTTCAAAGAAATCAAACTCAAGATTACAGTCATTCATACCCTCAACAAGATTTTTATTTTCAGGGTCCTTAAACCCTTTTCACCAATGTGACTAAGCCTTTGGTTCCATAACATTGTCTTCTCAGCTGGAAGTTTCATCTCCATAGAATGAGCACCCTTAGGTACCCAGAAAGCACGACCATCAGAAGTAGATGCAATAGTCATCTTCACTGCTGGTTCCAATGGTGAGGATGAAGACTCTAAAGCTCTCTTCTTCAAAATGAATGCACTATTACACTAAACTACGCATGCATTAGCTAAAACAAAGTGCCAATCTGAACACCCTTAGCCAACACCATAGATCCTCTAGTCATCTTACATTCTCCATTCAAGAAAACAACCTGCACACCCACATGATTAAATTTAATTACAGAAAGAAGGTTTTGTGTCAAACCAGGGATATGCAAAACACCATTCATACCCTTCACTCATCCATCAAGGAATCAAATCAAGACTCTTCCATGGCCAACAATCTTCAGCTGAGAATCATCACCTAAGTATACCTTTCCACCATCATATTCTTCATACTTTGAAAACCAACCTCGATGCAAGGTCATGTGAAAAGATGTACTAGAGTGAATAAGCCACACATCCTCAAATGCATGCATTGCCAAGGCAGTGACAAATTCTTCTCCTTCATCTTGAGAGGACTTGTTAAAATCCAAATCATAATTCTTCTTATTTTTGTTTTTCTCCTCCTTGCACTCCTTGCGGAAGTGACCAGGTTTGCCGCAGTTCCTATTGGCAAGAGATACTGCTATGAAGACAAGCTGAGTGTTGTCATTGATGGGAACAAGATAAGGAGAACACATCAACATGACAGGAAGACATAACTCTGGGAGTTCATTTGTGATTGGGAACAACGCACAAGTGTAGAGGGCAAAAATGGCTAAGTATGGATAGTATAAAGAGTAAGGGATAGAAAATGAACTAGTATGCCTCTGCAGTAAAAGATCCTCAAAAGCATATCAAGTATAATGACTTATGACCATATGATGATGGTTTAGACCAGTGATTAAGTCATGACTTCCTCCAAAAGTAATGTGGAGAAAATGGCTCAGTTTGAACAAACAGAGGTATGACAGATACAGTGAACAGAGCATAGTATAATACTATGCATTCCTCAGCAAATGTATAATTTGATCTATAGCTCTAAGGTAAACAAGGGATACATCATAACTACCTAAATCCAGAATTACAACCTCTGAAGTTTAGTATATCACACTCTACAAATGTCCAATATCAGGTTACAGTTCAACAGTATTTCTCTGTGACAGAGCAGCAGTTTCATGATCCGCATTTTGACATGCAAAAGTATTTTGCTTTGTAGTTTAGAAGGTATGCTAAAAGCTCAGTAGTAAGCATTAGATATGATTTGTGAGGTTCCATTTGGTTCACAGTGCGAGTTGTGAGGCAATGGATGAACCTGTTAAGCACTCTCTTAAGGAATAGGCCGACTGGTCTGGTAAATCTCTATGTAGAGAAGAAATAGTGTTTGAATGATCTATTTAAGTGATTGTATGGTTAGAGCTGACCTATATGAGGTTATGTACATAATCACTTGGGCTTGTATTGAAATTAATACACATGATCAGGCTGACAAAGCATAACATCTTGCTCTCACATTTTTAGTTTGTCTTACTGACCCAAGTAAGTGAAAAATCTCATGGCAGATATATATAATGGATGGATTGTAGTTTTGGGGTATAAGGAAATATGACCTAATGGATGTGTATGTGAGATATGCGAAGATAAGGTGATCATAAGTAGAATAAGAGAGATCTTATCCTTGAAGCAAGAAGTCAGCAGCGAAATAGGGCAATCAGTAATCAAGAACTTTGAATCAAGATTCTACACTTCAATGAGACTATAATTATGCATGAAAAAATGTAATCTACACAGTCATCTTGGTAGTGAGCCACCCTCTTCTTTTCTTCTCTTTTTCATAAGGCAGTGAGCACATTTATTAAGCAGTGAGCTCTGGGCAATGATCCTTAAGGTAGCAAGCCTTTTGTATTTCAGTATTGCTATAATAAAATATTCCTGAGAGCTAACACTCTCCATGGTTTTTCCCCACATTGGGGTTTTCCATGTAAAAATCCTGGTGTTCATATGTTAGTCTTTGTGGTTGCCATTCATTTGCATATTGTGCTTTTGTTTAATTAAATTTGGAAAATGGTTAAAAGTGAAAGTATATAAATGGTTTTATGGAACACTAATTCACCCCCCCTCTCAGTGTTCCTGATCTTCAACAATTGGTATCAAAGCAAGGTTCCTTAGAAGAAGCATAATAGGTTGAGCAAGATCTGGGAAGGTTCACTCATGGCAGTGTTGCAAATATGTGCCTAGGATGTGTTGTCATTGATGTCAACATATACCTTTTTCAGAAACAAGGGAAATAGTGTAGATCAGTGAACTAGATTGCTCCACATTTCCAGAGGGATGAAGATCAAAGTACATGGACCATATGGCTGTGTAAAGGATTGTCTGAAGTAGATCTAGTTAAGATTTGAGAGGTTCGCATGAAGATTTGAAGAATCTATGGCCATCTGAGTAGAACTAAATTTTATAGTGTTCAGAAGAGATAGAGTGATAGGAAATTGGTCCAGATTACTCCGCAATGAAAACTTATGATCTGCAAATCTAAAGGCATGTTTGGGAAGTCAGTGTGTATCCTCAACTCAAGTGGTTCATGGTTTGGAGGTTCGCAAGTAATCTTTCTAGTCTGACAATCATGGTAGATAGTGTTCTTGAGGTACTGGATGAAGATGCAAGTGATTCTGATGATTTGGAGAAGTACGGATGTTATTGTTAAATTCAATATGCTTGTGGAGGTCTTTGGATTGTGTGCCCGCTATGTTGGAGGTCCGCATTGAAGATTGAACTCATTGTTGAAGATTTCTTCCTTTGTGTTGCTATTCTTCCTAGTCTTGGTTGATCGGATGTTTCAAGCGTGTTGCAGATGATCTAAGAAAAATTCTCTGGAGTGTAGCATGTTGATCGAAGAAGATTCAAGTCCCAGCTATGTTTGGCTGATAGTATAATTGATTCGCATTAAGTCAATCCGACCTTGATGTTCATTCCAAGGTTGATAAAGCATATAAATTCTTATGGATGAGTTGTGGAAAGTTGTCCTTGTGTGAAAATGATAAAATCTTAAGAAAGGTACAAAGGCAAAGTAGAGAAGAGGAGTAGAGGAACGAGAGCTGTAAGGTATGAAGAGATAGTGAAGAAGTGTTTGGGGGCAGAGTAGAAGTTTTGTGAGCTTTCTATGGGATTGAACTAGGCATGAAGAAGATGTTATTTCTTAGTTCATTCTTTCTGTATTAAACATAAAATCTTGTAGGCAGTGAGCCTCTTTGAGCAGTGAGCTCTAGGCACTGCGCCCAAAGGCAAGTGCCTTCCCATTTCTTTTAAGTACTTTTAACAGGGTACGAATATTGTGGGTTAACCCCCACCATAGTTTTGCCTTAACCCAGTTTCCATGTTAAAAATCTTAGTGTCAAATGTGTTAATTATGTTTCTGCGCATGTGTTGTTAATACATGCTTTAATGTTTACATCATTAATCTGTTTATAAGTTGTGAAAGAAGATTAAAAGTAGAAAAGATTAAAGTTGTGGACAACTGATTCACCCCCCTCTCAGTTGTCTAACCTAATTCCAACAATTGGTATTAGAGCCGGTTCCTCTAAAAGAAGCTTGATTGCTTGAGGAGATCCAAGATGTCGACTTACAAGAAGGAAACTCTGAGATTTGATTGAACAAATTACTCCTTTTGGAAGGTGCGCATGCAGTGTCATTTGTAATGTATGGGTGATGCCTTTTGGTTGATAACTAAGGATGAGTATAAGACTCTGAAGAATGGCCCTTCAACTCTAGACAAACTCAAGGAAGCTAAATACAATATTTGACCTAAAGAAACATTGTCGAGCACCCTAACTGATACAGAAATGACAAATGTCCTGGAATTGAAGACTGCTCATGAAATCTTGATAAAGTTGGAAACTCTGTATGAAGGTGATAAATATGTCAAATGTGCCAAGCTACAAAGCCTGAAGGGTAAATATGAAAGGTTGATGATGAGTGAAGATGAAAACATTACTTCCTACATGTAAAAGGTGAATGAACTTGTGACCGGTATCAAGAGTGTTGGTCGAATATTGGAAGATTTAGAGATTGTTGTCAAAGTGCTCAGATCCTTACCTGTGACATACAAGCATAAAGCTACTGCCATTGAAGAAATCATGACTGTGACAACTGTTACAAGGGATCAGTTGGTTGGCAAGCTTTCAACATTAGAAATGAGTGAGTTTGGTGATTCTCTTCCTAAGTCTGAATCTGCATTTAAGGCTAGTGTTTATGGAAAACAAAGATATGATCCAGGTGAAATCTCTTAAGGAAGATTAAATAGATTTGAGAAGGCAAGGAAGGATCTTGAAGATGATGAAATTGAAGCTACAGAACTTGAAGCCCTTATTGCCAAAAGATTGCCAAGAGGATTCGGTAAGTATGAAGCAAAGTTGTCTTTCAAATGTTTTTCTTGTAATAAGATTGGTCATTTTGCCTCAAGGTGTCTGGTGAGGGTTTCAAAGCCAAACCCTAACAGATCAAGGGATCAAAAGAAATGTTTCTATGTCCAAGAAGTTGAAGAAGGAGTCACTGATGATGAATCTGATATGGGAAGTAATTCTGGAAATGAATGGGTGTTTATTACTATCAAAGAAGAAGATCTGGTGACTAGTGAATCTACTAGCTATGTAAATGTGGAAAGTGGCTTGGCTTCTCAGGTTGAAGAAAAAGATGAATGGGCAATTGACAGTGGATGTTCTCATCATATGACTGGTGATAAAAATAAATTTATAAGTTTGGAAAAATATGAAGGTGGAATTATGAAGTTTGGAGACAATTCAGCTGGTAGAATTTGTGGCAGAGGATCCATCTCTTTTGATGGTAAGAATAACACTAATGATGTTCTGTATGTAGAAGGATTGAAGCATAATCTTCTCAGTGTTGGATAGTTGGTTGACAAAGGGTATGATCTTCGATTCAAGGATGGAAAATGCAAAATCTTAGTAAGCTCCGGAACTGTGATTGCATCAGGTACACAAACTAAAGGTAACATCTTTCATTTAAGTGGTACTAGCAAAAGTTGTTTGATTGCTTAGATTGATTAGAGTTGGTTATGTCATAAGAGAATGTGTCATGTGAATTTTGATAATATTGTCAAGATAAGTTCTACTCAGGCTGTGAGAGATCTTCCAAAACTTGTGAAACCTGTTGATAGTGTGTGTAGAGAATGTTAATTGGGTAAATAGAATAGAACTTCATTCAAGAGTAAAGAATAATTTTCAAATGGACTGCTAGAACTTGTGCATACTAATCTATGTGGTCCTACTAGAATTAGAAGTGTACAAGGAGATAGATATTTTATGTTTCTAATTGATGATTACTCTTGGATGATGTGGGTAACTTTCTTGAATGAAAAATTAGAATCTCTTGACAAATTCAAGGTGTTAAAGATCATGGTGGAGAATGAGATTGGTGTGAAGATAAAGTATCTGAGATCCAATAGAGGTGGAGAGTTTACCTCCAATGAGTTTGATACATTCTGTGAAAAGCATGGAATAAAAAGACAGTTATCTGCTCCTAGGACTCCTCAGCAGAATGGAGTTGTGGAAAGAAAGAACCAGACCATTCAAGAAGCTACTAGGACCATGATGATGGAAGCAAATGTTCCACAAGTCTATTGGAGAGAAGCCTTGAGTACTATTGTCTACACTCTTAATTAGGTGTAGATCAAAGGCAATTCTGGTAAGACACCTTATGAACTATCGTTTGGTCATCCTCCTATTGTGAACTATTTCAAATTTTTTGGTAGTAAATGCTATATCAAAAGAGATGAGGATCTAGGTAAGTTTGATGCAAGAAGTGATGAAGGAATATTTCTAGTGTACTCTACTCAAAGCAAGGCATACCGGTGCTTCAATAAGAGATTGAAAAAGATTGTTGAAAGCGCTAATGTCAAGGTTGATGAGAGCAAAGAAAGACCTTCCAGGCCTTGTGGATATGATTTAGATGATCAAGATGAAAGTCAAAGTCAAGGAATGCAAGTTCAAACCTAGACTCAAATCTAGATTGATTCAGAAAATCCAGTGACTCAAGAAGTTAGTGCAGATGTTGAGGAACGAGTTCAAGAATCAAAAGTTCAAGAAACTCCCAAAACCCCCAAGTATGTAAGGTTGAATTATTCTGAAGATCAAATTATAGGAGACAAGAATAAAGGTGTTCAAACTAGAAGAAGAATTGCTGAAGATCAAGTAGAGTATTGTTTGATTTCAAAGATTGAACCAAAAATAGTGAATGAAGCTTGTAATAATGAAATTTGGGTAAAAGCAATGGGAGAAGAATTAATGTAAATTTAAAAGAATCATACTTGGGATCTTGATCCTAGACTTGAAAACAAAAATGTAATTGGAACCAAATGGGTCTTCAGGAATAAACTGAATGAAGATGGTGAAGTTGTGAGAAATAAAGCAAGATTGGTATGCAAAGGATATTCTCAAGTAGAAGGAATTGATTTTGAAGAAACATTTGCTCTGATGGCAAGAATTGAAGTAGTCAGATTATTTCTTGCATTTGTTGCTTTCAAAGATTTCAAAGTTTACCAAATGGATGTCAAGTCAGCACTCCTGAATGGGGAGTTAGAGGAAGAAGTCTACATTGAGCAACTAGAAGGATTCTAGTTGTCTGATCAAGAAGATATAGTCTGCAGATTGAGGAAAGATTTGTATGGACTTAAACAAGCCCCAAGAGCTTGGGATGCAAGATTAGATAAGTATCTGCTAAAGCTAGGATTTAGCAAAGGCATAGCTGATAGTAATCTTTATTTCAAGATTGATCATGAGCACATCTTAATTATTGAGGTATTTGTTGATGATATCATTTTTGGTGGAAATGGAAGCATGTGTAAGAAATTTGCTGATTAGATGCAAAATGAATTTGAGATGTCCATGTTTGGTGAAATGAATTTCTTCTTAGGTCTACAAATCACTCAATCAGATAAAGCTATCTTCATATCTCAGTCTAAGTATGTGAGAGAACTATTGAAAAATTTTAGAATAGAGGACTCAAAACCAGTAAGTACCCCTATGGTAACCAGATGCAAGTTGAGTAAAGATGATGATTCACCTAAGGCAAATCAGAAAAGGTATAGATCAAGGATTGGAGGACTCCTTTATTTGACTCAAACCAAACTTGACATTATGAATGTAGTTGGACTTGTTGCTAGATTTCAACTTGATCCTAGGGAATCCCATGTTGTAGCAGTCAAAAGAAATTTCAAATATCTAAAGGGAACATCTGATTATGGCTTATTGATGCAGGAGCATCCTTGTTTCAAGAGCAATCTTGCATCAACCAAAAAACATTTGCATTTCAGTTCTTTCATTTTCCAGTTCAGTTCAGGTAATTCAGTCAGAAGTAGTTTTTAGCTTGTGGTCCAGTTTTGGAACTTCACACCTTGTGGATCTGGACTTAGCATCTACATTTATTAATCTACATCATATCAAGAATTCAGAGCATTTGGATTAGTTACCAGAAAGATACCACTATCAGAAGATCAACTGTTTGTTGGGAATTAAGGTGTCTCAACCTTGGTAATTCCTTGTATTTTTACATTGTATTTATTTGTTAATTACCTATTGTATTAATTTGATGCAAATCCTATGTTGTCATATTGTGGGAGCTGGCATGGTGATGTGTCATCCTACATGGCATAGGACCACATGTATTTTTGTCCTAACATGAGGAGATAGGCGTCCCACTTAGTGGTAGGAATATTTTTCCATGTGTCAGCATCTTGGATGTTGTGTAAGGGAATATTGACCGTAATGGTCATGACAGATTCCTATGACGAAGTTATGACATGTAAGAGTCAGAAATAGGAGATTCTATGATAGGTAAAGACATGTGTCAAAGAGCATCTTTAAAAAAGGCATCTTTGGGTGCCCCAAGGTGGACTATGACATGTTGTAAGAGAATATGTTATTTATAGCCTGTGTATGATAGATTCTCTTACAGCTGTAAGTTATGACAGCTATGACATATTCTATGACAGTTGTAAGAGTCGTAAGAGCATCTGTCATACCTATTTTGGAAATAGGTGACCTCCTTGGGATCGGGTGACTTGACAAGTGTCAGGAGCATCCTATAGAGTTGGACAAATGTCCATAGGCATGGGTTTTGGGCCATGAGGCCATGTTGGATGCCCATCCCTATGTGGAGCCATATTTGCCTTGTATTTGTTATATAAATAGGTGATTTTGAGAGGAGATGCATTATAGGTTTGACAAGTACTGTTATGCTGCTAGTTTGTCTCTAGATACGAGTGTTGAAGACTCCTGAGAGCTTGCATTGCAAGTGCATTGTAGACCATTTCAGTTTTGATAATACATTGTGTAGGTTTTAGAGTGTGGGGTTTTTTACCCGATAAGGGTTTTCGCCACGTAAATCTTGTGTCTCTCTTCTTCTGTCTCACTTTATTGTTTATGTGTTTGCTACAATATCTCTGCTAGTGGTTTAACATTGCTGTAATAGTAAGGATAAAATTTAATTTGCAGTCTCCTCTCCTCATTAGATTAGTGTCGGAAGTGATTTCTGCACCCGTAACTTCCTTTCAGTTGGTATCAGAGCCTGGCCAGTTTTGGTTCTAGCTACTAGGTAGGGTTTTTTGAGCTAATCTTAGGTTGAGTGGGAGTGTTGTGCAGAGTATTTTGTATCTTGTTGCAGCAAGGAGATGACAACCACATCCTGAAGGTTAGAGGTTGAGAAATTCAATGGCACTAATTTCAAGTTGTGGAAACTCAAGATGGAGGACCTACTTGTTGATCGTGACCTATGGGAAACTATATCTGGTGTGAAACCTACAACAATCTCACAAGCTGATTGGGACCTCAAATATCAAAAGGCTAAGGGTCTGATAAGACTCTATTTAGCTAACTCTATCCTGTTCAATATCCATGAGGAGAAGAGCACAAAAGATCTTTGGAAGAAGTTGGGTGATGTTTATCAGGCCAAGTCCTTGGTAAACAAACATTTCCTGAAAAAATTGTTTGCAATGAAGATGGAAGACGGAGGATTTGTTGTGGATCACATGAATGCTTTTAACATGATTGTTGCACAATTGACATCTATGGGTGTGAAAATGGAGGAGGAGGATTGATGCATGACCCTACTTTGTTCTTTGCTATATTCATGGGATCATCTTGTCATGGCTATCAGAAGTACCACTACCACCTTCAAGATGGAAGATGTGGTATCTTTGTTGTTATCTGAAGAGATGCAGAGAAAGTCTTTTGAGGCAACCAAAGATGCTCTTGCAGTTCGTGGAAGACCCAAAAAGAAAGGGAAGAAGAAGAACAAGAAAGGTGATAAGGGCATATCCAAATCCCGTGGGAGATCCAAATCTCCTAGAAAGTCCAAGGCTCTTTGTTAGAACTATGGTAAAACTGGGCATTTCTGAAAGGAATGCAAAGAGGAGAAGAAAAAGAAGAAGAAAGCTCCTGATTCAGATTTTGACAAGTCACAAGATGATGGTGATGCCTTCATTGCAGCCCTTTCCACCCATGCATCTGATGATGTGTGGTTGATTGATTTTTGTGCATCATTCCACATGACCTCACATCAAGACTAGTTAATGAAGTATGAAGAATTTGATGGTGGAAAAGTGTACTTGGGTAACAACTCTCATCTGAAGATTGTTGGTCGTGGAAGAGTCTCAATCTAATTCTCTGATGGATGAGTGAAGGGGATCACTAGAGTTCTGTACATTCCAGGCCTTGTACGGAACCTGCTTTCTGTAAGTATGTTGAATGATGTAGGTGTGCAAGATGTCTTTTCGAAGGATGGATGCAAGATGACTAGAGGATCTATGGTGCTTGCGAAGGGTACTCGGAGAGGTACTATGTTTTAGCTAGAGGCATGCACTTCATAGTGCAATAGTTCTTCTGATTCAAAGAAACAAGATGCATTCAATTCATCCCCACCATCTAAATGATCAGTGAGGAAATTTGTTGTAACTAGTTCTGATGGTAGTGCACATGCTTTAGAAGTTAAACTTCTTGCTAAAAAGATTATGTTATGGCATTTGAGATATGGCCACATTGGTGAGAAGGGTCTGCATACCATGAAAAATAAAAACCTCATTGAGGGGTTAAATGATTGTAATCTCAAGTTCTACTTTTGTGAACATTGCATTTATGGAAAGTAAAACCATGTTTAGTTTTACTCTAGTTCTCACAAGTCTTCTAGTGTATTAGATCTTATTCATTCTAATGTGTTTGGTCCTGTTAATGTTCCTTCGATTTCAAAATCTATGTATTTTGTATCTTTCATAGATGATTACAGTAGAAGGACATGGGTTTATTTTATCAGAAGCAAGATTGAAGTCTTTAGTCAGTTTAAGGAGTTTAAAGCCTTTGCTAAAAGTTAGACTAGTAAAAAGATTAAGTGTTTGAGAACTGACAACAGTGGTGAGTTTTGTTTGGCAGAGTTCGATAAGTTCTATAAAGAGCAAAGGATTGAAAGGCATAAGACAACTCCATATATCCCATAGCAAAATGGAGTTACAGAGAGGATGAATAGGACACTAATGGAGAAGGCTAGAAGTATGCTTAGTGGAGCAAGCCTCGAACAAAAGTTTTGGGCTAAAGTTGTTGCCACTGCTTGCTATCTGGTAAACAGATCTTCTACATTAGCTCTTGTTGGTAAGACACCTATGGAGGTGTGGTCTGGTAAGAAGCCTTCAGTTAGACATCTTCATGTTTTTGGTTGTGAGGCATATGCACATGTGCCTAGGGAGAAACGGTCTAAATTGGAGAAAAAGACTGTTAAATGTATTTTCATTGGCTATGGTGTCGGTGTGAAAGGATACAAGCTTTGGGATCCCGTGGCTGAAAAAGTGTTGTATAACAGAAGTGTTATCTTCAAAGAGCTAACACCTTCCATTATTCTACAACTAGAACAGACAGAAAAGAAAGAAGATGTTCAATTTCTTTCTACCCCTGAGAAGACTAAACAGATAGACCCTGTGAGACCTAATGATGAGGAGAGCTCTACCATATCTTAAAGCTCAGAAGAAGAAGCAGAACCTCATCCTCAGCCATTGAGGAGGTCTACATGAACAAGAAAGCAACCTGATAGGTTTGGTTATTCATTACTTGATTCTAGTTGTGCTTTTGCTTTACTTACTAGCACTGATGAGCCTAGAACTGTGAAAGAAGCTATGGGCATGAAAGATGTAGGTTCCTGGAAGGAGGCCATGGGGGATGAGATGGCTTCTTTGGAAAAGAATATAACATGGGACTTGGTGCCTTTTCCTAATGGATGGAAACTCGTTGGATGCAAATGGGTGTTCAAGAAGAAATTTGGTGCAGATGGCAGTGTTGAAAAGTACAAGGCTAGATTGGTTGCAAAGGGGTATTCACAAGTGGAGGGAATTGATTATGGTGAAATTTTCTCTCCCGTTGCGAAGCTGACATCTATTCAATTCTTTTTATCTCTTTCAATTACTTATGACTTAGAGGTAGAACAGATGTATGTGAAGACAACTTTCCTTCATGGTGATTTGGAGGAAGAAATCTACATGTCACAGCCAGAGCATCACATAGAGAAAGGTAAAGAAAATTTGGTTTGCAAGTTAAAGAAGTCTTTGTATGGTTTGAAGCAGTCTCCTAGGATGTGGTACTTGAAATTTGATGCCTTTGTGTTGTCAATTGGATATCTAAGATCAAAATCTGATCATTGTGTGTATTACAAGTTTGACAATGATCACATTCTCATTATTCCATTGCATGTTGACGATATGTTATTGATAGGGAATAGTAAGAATATGATTTCTGATTTGAAGTCTCAGTTGTCAGCATAGTTTGAGATGAAAAATCTCATGGCAGCTAGGTACATTCTGGGAATGGAAATTAGAAGAGATAGAGCTAACAGAAAAATTTGGTTAAGCCAGAGTAAGTATGTGAAGACCGTGTTGGACAGGTTCAACATGGCAGATTGTAGACCATTGTGTGTTCTTGTTTCTTTGGGGACAAAGTTGTCTGTTAATGATTGTCTAAAATCTCCTAGTGAGGTGGAGGATATGAGCAGAGTACCTTATGCTAGTGTTCTTGACAGTTTGATGTATGCTATGGTCTGCACAAGACCAGACATTACCCAAGTAGTGGGAGTCCTTAGTCCATTTATGGCTAATCTTGGATGAGTACATTGGGATGCAGTTAAGTGAGTGTTTAGATATCTGAGGGGTACATCCAAGTATTCCATTTGCTATCATGGCAATGCTACAAGACCTCCGTATTTAGTTTGTATTCGTGGATTTGTGGATTCTGATTGGGTAAGTGACATTGGCAGCAGGAGATCCACTAGTGCCTATGTGTTCACTATGTTTGGTGGTGCAATTAGTTGGATGAGTAAGCAACAACCTATGGTTGCTTTGTCCACTATAGAATCTAAGTACATGGCTGCAACTCATGCTTGTAAGGAAGCCATTTGGCTTAAGAGATTGTGTTCAGATATTGGTGTTGATGCAGGACAGATTACAATCAGTTGTGAAAGTCAGAGTGTGATTTGCCTTGCAAAGAATCCAATTTCCATGCTAGAACAAAGCATATTGATGTTCAGTTTCACTTCATGTGAGACATGGTAGAGGATGGGAAGGTAAATTTGGAGAAGGTATATACTTTGAAGAATGTTGCAAATGCATTGACAAAACCAATAGGCACAGAGAAGTTTAGATGATGTTCGGAGTCTATGGGCCTCTCAGCCTATAGCAGTTAAATCTTGTTAATTCTATTGGCTCTTACAAGGTGTTTGACAAGTGGGAGAATGTTGGGAATTAAGGTGTCTCAACCTTGGTAATTCCTTGTATTTTTACATTGTATTTATTTATTAATTGCCTATTGTATTAATTGGATGCAAATCCTATGTTGTCATATTGTGGGAGCTGGCACGATGATGTGTCACCTACATGGCATATGACCAAATGTATTTTTGTCCTCACATGAAGAGATAGGCATCCCACTTAGTGGTACGAATATTTTGCCATGTGTCAGCAACTTAGATGTTATGTAAGGGAATATTGACCGTAATGGTCATGACAGATTCCTATGACAAAGTTATGACATGTAAGAGTCAGAAATAGGAGATTCTATGGCAGGTAAAGACATGTGTCAAAGAGCATCTTTGAAAAAGGCATCTTTGGGTGCCCCAAGGTGGACTATGAAATGTTGTAAGAGAATATGATATTTATAGACTGTGTATGACAGATTCTCTTACAGCTATAAGTTATGACAGCTATGACAGATTCTATGATGGTTGTAAGAGTTGTAAGAGCATCTGTCATAGCCCATTTTGGAAATAGGCAACCTCCTTGGGATGGGGTGACTTGACAAGACTCAGGAGCATCCTATAGAGTTGGACAAGTGTCCATATGCATGGGTTTTGGGCCATGAGGCCATGTTGGACACCCATCCCTATGTGGAGCCATATTTACTTTGTATTTGTTATATAAACAGGTGCTTTTGAGAGGAGATGCATTACAGGTTTGATAGGTACTGTTATGCTGTCGGTTTGTCTCTAGATACGAGTGTGAAAGACTCCTGAGAGCTTGCATTACAAGTGTATTGTAAACCATTTCGGTTTTGATAATACATTGTGCATGTTTTGGAGTGTGGGGTCTTTTACCTAATAAGGGTTTTCCCCACGTATATCTTGTGTCTCTCTTCTTTTGTCTCACTTTCTTGTTTATGTGTTTGCTTCAATATCTCTGTTAGTGGTTTAACATTGCTATAATAGTAAGCATAAAATTGAATTTGTACTCTCCACCCCTCATTAGATCAGTGTAGGAAGCAATTTCTGCACACCTAGCTTCCTTTCACTATTCTCTCAAGGCAAAGCATCCTGACAGTCTCAGAAAATTAGCTAAAGGAGAAAGCTTTCGGATCCTTCCTTGACTTGCAGATCTCAATGACACATCATTCAATGTTCTTTGGTTCATGGTTGACCTTCCCCAAGGGTCCGCACGTTGTTCCATTCATTTGTGGGTGTGTTCTATGCATTTAGGTCTAACCTATATGTGAACACGTTACAGCTCTTCATTGGAATTTTTGACCTTCCTTGGCCAACGCGGAGGAATTTGTTGACCCACAGATGATATATATAGATATAATACATTCCTAAGAAAGAAGTTCATATCATAGTGATAGTTGATATTTTGGATTTTGTGTGAAGGAGCTTCAAAGCTTTATCTTGTGCATGTATGTAATCAGGCCTGTGAGCCCTAATTGTAAGCCCGCATGTTACCTGCCAATCTGTATTTGAATTCTATGATATACTAAATGATTGAATCTATATTTGTTCCATTTCTTTGAGTTGTTTATGTTGTGTTTACTTTGTTGCACGGTCTAGATAGTTCATTCTGTGAACCCTCCTACCATGACTGCACCAAGTGGTATCAGAGTGAAAGTTTGATTCTTTGGAGAAAATTAGGAAAGGGGATTCTATAAGATCTTGTTGTGAGCAGATCTTTGATCCAAGGCAGGTTACTTGTGTGCAACTAATCACCGATTCAGAGGCAGTTGTTGCTTGTAGTCCAATCACCGAATTTGAGGCAGTTTGCACTTGATCCTAGGAAGATGCCACCGCAAAGAGTTCCTCCTATTGGTATAATGGCTAATAGAATGGATGAAATGATGGAATTGATGAGAATAATGCAAATTTTTTTGGATGCTATCGAGGAAGACAGGCAAAGAGGATTGACACCTAGACCTAATGTTAAAAGTGATGATGAAGAAGAATTTCAATTTGCTAAACAAACTGGAAAAACCCTAGAAGGCAATGGAGAAGAAGAATCAGATCAGGTAAAGATGTTGTGAGCTATTTCAAAGATTGGAAAGAGACCTAGAGTGGATGTACCAAATTATACTAGTAATTTGAACCCTGAAGAGTTGATTGACTGGATAAATGATATGGAAGAATACTTTGAATATGAGGAGATTGAAGATCCGGAAAAGGTGAATTTTGCAAAAACAAAGTTGAAAGGACATGCTGCTATATGGTGGAAAGAAGTTCAATTGGAAAGAAATAGAAAAGGAAAAGAAAAGATTACAAAGTGGGACCAGATAGTGACAAAGTTGAAGAATCAGTTTATATCTGCTGACTATGAGTTGGAGTTGTTGAAAAGATTGCAAAACCTGAGACAGAAGGAGAAATTTGTGAAGGAGTACACTGATGAATTTCATAAGATGATCATAAGAACAGGACAAGGTGAAGCAAGCAAGGAGAAAGTGGCTAGATATATCAATGGATTGAGATTGAACATTCAAGAGGAACTAAGCTTGGTAAGGATGACATCTTTGGAAGAAGCATATCAGTTTGCCTTGAAAGTTGAAGAGAAGCTGAATAAGAAGCATGATCAAAGATAGAGAGGTAGAGGAGTTAAATTTCAGAGAGGTAGAACATTTTCGAAGGAGACAGATCATTTGTGGAGCAGAACAAGTTTGACAGCCCCTTTAAGAAGGATGACAGAGATAACAATGCTTACTAGAGAGATGACAGAAATTTTTACTGGAGAGGAAACCCTACTGCATACCGGAATGAAGGAAAAAAAAGAGAAGAGGATTTGATAAGAGAATATTTAGAGGTACTTTTTTCAAGTGTGGAGGTGAAGGACATAGAGCATTTGAATGCAATTAGGGTAGTACAAGTAAGAGGATAGAAAATAGTGGAAGAGCAGCCTATGTGGAAGAAGAACCTATTGAATCACCTAGTTCAGTTGGCAAACCAGAGAAAGGAGAATCATTGGTGATGAGGAGAGAAATATTTCAAGAAGAGACAAATGAGGAACCACTGCAGAGGAAAAGCTTGTTCAGAACTAGATGCAAATCAGGAGGTAAGTGTTGCAAAGTTGTGATTGATAGTGGTAGTTCAGATAACCTAGTTTCAAAGGAGATGGTGACTAAGCTAAAGTTGGAAAGATTGAAACACCCTAAACCTTATCAGATAGCATGGATTCAGGATGATCATAAGGTACTGGTGAGTGAACAATGTTTGGTGAAATTTCATATTGGATCTTATCATGATGAAGTCTTGTGTGATATTATGCCTATGGATGTTTGTCATATCTTGTTGGGTAGACCTTGGCAGTATGATAAAAAAATCTATACATGGTGGAAGAAAGAATACATATACTATAACAGCAAATGGAAAGAGAATTACTTTGATTCCTCTGGAGGATGATCCTAAAAATGAAGTATGTGGGAATGCTAGAATCTGTTTGGTAGATGGAAGAAAATTTCTAGATGGTTTGAAACATGAGAATATGTGTTATGTCTTGATTCCTAAGAAGCCTGAAACATTGAAGAAAGAGACTGAAGAAGAACAACCAGAGGAGATAAGAGAGTTGCTGACAGAGTATGAAGACTTCATATCAGATAATGTACCTGAAGGATTACCACCTATAAGGAGTATCAGTCATCACATGGATCTTATACCAGGAGCAAGTTTGCCTAACAAAGTAGCACATAGAATGACACTGGCAGAGAATTAGGAATTGAATAGACAGATACAAGATTTGTTGAGGAAAGGTTTGTTCAGAGAAAATTTGAGTCCTAGTGTAGTACCTGCAGTGTTAGCACCGAAGAAGGATGGATAATGGAGAATGTGTACTGACTATAGAGAAATAAACAAGATCACAGTTAAGTATAGATTCCCTTTACTTAGGATGGATGATATCATGGATTGTTTGAGTGGAGCAAGATATTTCACAAAGATAGATTTGAAGAGTGGATACCATCAGATCAGAATCAAAGAAGTTGATGAATGGAAGACTACTTTTAAGACAAATGAAGTATTGTATGAGTGGTTAGTGATGCCTTTTGGATTGAAAAATGCACAGAGTACTTTCATGAGATTGAGAAATGAAGTTCTAAAGAAATTCTTGGGTAAGTTTGTGATTGTATACTTGGATGACATTCTAATTTTCAGTAAGACAAAAGAGGAACATTTGTGGCATATTAGACAAGTTTTACACAGACTGAGAGAAGAGAAATTGTTGATAAACATCAAGAAGTGTAGTTTCATGAAGGAAGAACTAGTGTATTTGGGATTTATGATTTCTGTGGAAGGATTGAAGATGGACCCTGAGAAAGTGAGAGCAATTGTTGAATGGCCTACACCAAAGAGCATTGGAGAGGTTAGATTATTTCATGGCTTGGCTAGTTTGTACTGGAAGTTCATCATAAATTTTAGTTCAGTATGTAACCCTATGACAAAGACAATGAGAGGTGACAGAAAAGATTTCAAGTGGACGTCAGGAGCAGATAAAAGTTTTGAACTGTGGAAGCAGAAAGTGATAGAGCAACCTGCTTTGGCATTACCGGATTTCAATAAGGTATTTCAAGTTGATTGTGATGCAAGTGGAAGTACAATTGGAGTAGTGTTAAGTCAAGAAGGTAAACCTATAGCATATTTTAGTGAGAAGTTGAATGATGCAAGGAGAAGATATTCAGTTTATGATCAAGAGTTCTATGCCATAATTCAAGCCTTGAATAAGTGGAGACATTACTTGTTGCCTAAGGAGTTTTTGTTGTATACAGATCATCAAGCTTTGTAGTATTTGAATAGTCAAGGTAAGTTGAATCAGAGACATATGAGATCAGTAGAGTTCATGCAGAGTTATACCTTTGTGTTGAAGCATAGGAGTGGTAAATCAAATAAAGTTGTTGATGCCTTGAGTAGCAGAAGAAACTTGTTGACAGAAATGAGAGTTGAAGTGTTGGGTTTTGATGAATTGAAGAACATGTATGAGGGAGACATTGATTTTGTAGAACCTTGGAAAGCATGCAAGGAACCTGTTGTGACAGATAGTAGTACGTGGCTAGACTATTTCATTCAAGAAGACATGTTGTTCAAAAGAGGTCAGTTGTGCATACCTAGAAGTTCCATGAGAGATAACATGATTAAGGAGAAGCATAGTGGTGGATTGGTAGGACATTTTGGCATTGATAAGATAGTGGCTTTGGTGAGTGAAAATTACTTTTGGCATCAGATACATAAGCATGTTCAGAGATTTGTGCAAAATTGTAGAGTTTGTCAAGTTGCAAAAGGGAGTAGTCAGAACATTGGATTGTATAAACCTTTGACAGTACCAGAGAAACCTTGGGAAGACATAAGCATGGATTTTGTAATGGGATTACCTAAGACACAGAGAGGACATGATTCAATATTTTTAGTGGTTAACAAAATTTCAAAGATGACTCATTTCATACCTTGTAAGAAGACAACTGATGCAGTACATGTAGCTGACCTATTTTTCAAGGATATTGTGAGATTGCATGGATTACCTAAGAGTATTGTTTTAGACAGAGACACAAAGTTTGTTGGATACTTTGGGAAGACACTTTGGAGGAAGATGAAGACAAATTTGAAGTTCAATTCAACTTTTCATCCACAGACTGATGGACAGACAGAGGTAGTGAACAAGAGTTTGGGAAATTTGTTGAGATGTTTGGTTGGAGAGAAAACTGGAAGTTGGGACTTGATTCTTTCACAAGTAGAGTTTGCATACAATAATTCAGTAAACAAAAGTACCAGAAGAACACCTTTTGAGATTGTGACCGCAGTGAATCCTAGAGGAGTAACAGAACTAAGAGATATCAGTTTAAAGGAAAAGAGAAGTGCAGAAGTAGAAGAAATTACAAATCACATGAAGACAGTGCATAATCAGGTGAAGAAGCATTTGGAGGATATGAACAGTAAGTACAAAGAGAAGGCTAATGAGAAGAGAAGACCTAAAGATTTTGAAGTTGGAGATCAAGTAATGGTGTACATGAGAAAAGAAAGATTTCTAGTTGGGACATATAACAAGTTGAAGATGAAGAAGTTTGGACCTTGTAAGATACTCAGGAAATTTGATTCAAGAAATGCATATGAAGTAGAGTTACCGAAGACCTTGGGTATACCACCTATTTTCAACATTGCAGACTTATATCAGTATCATGAAGCAGAGTTCAGTGACAGCATGGAAGAAGACTTGAAGAAGCAGTTACCACAACAAGCACCGGAGCAGATAGAAGACATCTTGCATAGCAGAGTTCAATGCAACACTAGAGGAAGATAATACAAAGAATATCTTGTGAAATGGAAAGGCAGACCGAAAGAAGATTCATCTTGGATTTCTCAGGCAGAGGTGGACTGTCTTGGTTCTCCCCTAGCCCCAGCAAAGTGAGGGACTCACTTTTTCAATAACCCCAGATGTCTGATGTAGGAGCATCCCTGGTTCAAGAGCAATCTTGCATCAACCAAAAAACATTTGCATTTCAATTTGTTTACATTTCAATTCTTTCATTTTCCAGTTCAATTCAGGCAGTTCAGTCAGAAGTAGTTTTTATCTTGTGGTCTAGTTTTTGCACTTCACACCTTGCAGATCTGGACTTAGCATCTACATTCATTCATCTACATCATATCAAGAATTTAGAGCATTTGGATAAGTTACCAGAAAGATATTGCTATCAGAAGATCAACTATTCTCTCAGAGCAGAGCATCCTAACAGTCTCAGACAATTAGCTAAAGGAGAAGGCTTGCGGATCATTCCTTGACTTACTGATCTCAATGACACATCATTCAATGTTCTTTGGTCTGTGGTCGACCTTCCCCAAGGGTCTGCACATTGTTCCATTCATTTGTGGGTGTGTTCTATGCATTTAGGTCTGACCTATCTGTGAACACATTACAGCTCTTCATTGGAGTTTGTGACCTTCCTTGGCTGACGCGGAGGAATCTATTGACCTAGAAATGATATATAGATGTAATAGATCCCTAAGAAAGTAGTTCATATCATAGTGATAGTTGATATTTTGGATTTTGTAAGAAGGAGCTTCAAAGCTTTATCTTCCGCATGTATGTAATCAAGCCTATGAGCCCTAATTGTAAGAATGCATGTTGTCGGCCAATCTGTATTTGAATTCTATGATATGCTGAATGACTAAATTTGTATTTGTTCCATTTCTTTGAGTTTTTTCCATTGTGTTTACTCTTTTTGCATAGTCTGGATAGTTCAATCTGTGAACCCTCCTATCGTGACTGCACCACTTATGGTATCTAAAGGATAATGACTTCACTCTTCATGCATATACAAATGCTGATTGGGCAAGAGATGTGGATGATAGGAAAAGTACTAGTGGTGGTGCATTCTTCTTGGGAAGGAGATTAGTTTCTTGGTTGAGTAAAAAATAGGAGGCAATATCTCTGTCTACTGCAGAGGTAAAGTATATAGTAGCAGCAAGAAATTGTACTCAAGTGTTGTGGGTGAAGAAAATGTTGAAGGATATCAGAATTGTGTTTGAAGAGCCTATTACAATCTTTTGTGATAATTCAAGTGCAATAAACATCGCAAAGAATTCAGTGTTGCATTCAAAGACGAAGCTCATACCCATCAAGTTTCACTTCTTGAGAGAGAAGGTAAGTGAGAATGAAGTCAGAATGGAGTTGGTTTCTTCAAAGGATCAGATTGTGGATATATTCACCAAGCCTCTACCTAAGGATACTTTTGAGTATCTTAGAGGGAAGCTAGGGGTTATTACCCCTCCTATTTAGAACTAATATTCACTAGTGTGCATCAGTCCGGTGGAATTCACAGTCATATCTTCTGATCCAGATTGATGTTAAGGAGATACTACTCAGGGGGAGTAGTCAGTATGCAATTTTTGGAGATCAGTCTGAAACAAAAAGGGGGAGAAAAGATTGCAAATATGTAACCTTTGTCATTGATGTAAAAGGGGGAGAGAAGTCATGTGAAAAACTAGTTGCTGATGGAAGTGGGAGCAGTGAAGAAAGTGGTTGCAGAAGTGATAAGAGAAAGGGGGATAAATCTTTGTCTTGATGGTTGAATCATTTTTTCACATCATATGTTTCCATCAATGACAAAGGGGGAGATTGTCGCAAATATGTGCCTAGGATGTCTTGTCATTGATGTCAACATATCCCTTTGTCAAAAATAGGGGAAACAGTGTAGATCAATGAAGTTGATTGCTCTACATTTCCAGAGGAGTGAAGATCAAAGTACGTAGACCAAATGGTTGTGTAGAGGATTGTCTAAAGTAGCTCCAGTTAAGATTTGAGAGGTCTGCATGAAGATTTGAAGAATCTATGGCCATCTAAGTAGAACCAGATTTTGAAGTGTTCAGAAGAGATAGAGTGACAGGAAATTGGTCTGGATTGCTCTGCAATGAAAACTTATGATCTGGGGATCTAGAAGCATGTTTGGGAAGTCAGTGTGTATCCTCAACTCAAGTGGTTCGTGGTTTGGAGGTCTGCAAGCAATCTTTCTAGTGTGACAGTCATGGCAAACAGTGTTCTTGAGGTACCGAATGAAGATGCAAGTGATTCTGATGATTTAGAGAAGTGTGGATGTTATTGTTAAATTCAATATGCTTATGGAGGTCTCTAGATTGTGTGCCTATTGTGTTGGAGGTCTGGATTGAAGATTGAGCTCGTTGTTGAAGATTTCTTCCTTTTGTTGTTATTCTTCCTAGTCTTGGCCGACCAGATGTTTCAAGTGTGTTGTAGATGATCTAAGAGCAATTCTCTAGAGTGTAGCATGTTGATCAAAGAAGATTCAAGTCCCAGCTATGTTTGGCTGATAGTATAAGTGATTCACATTAAGTCAAGCCAACCTTGATGTTCATTCCAAGGTTGATAAAGCATATAAATACTTATGGATGAGTTGTGGAAAGTTGTCCTTGTGTGAAAATGATAAAATCCTAAGAAAGTTACAGAGGCAGAGCAGAGAAGAGGAGGAGCAGAGGAACAAGAGCTGTAAGGTATGAAGAGATAGTGAAGAAGTGTTTGGGAGCAGAGTAGAAGTTTTGTGAGCTTTGTATGGGACTGAACCAGGCATGAAAAAGATGTTATTTCTTAGTTCATTCTTTCTGTATTAAACATAAAATCTTGTAGGCAGTGAGCCTCCTATAGGTAGTGAACCTCTTTGAGCAGTGAGCTCTGAGAAGTGCACCCGAAGGCAAGTGCCTTCCCATTTCTTTTAAGTACTTTTAATAGGGTATGAATCTTGTGGGTTAACCCCCACCATGGTTTTCCCTTAACCGGGTTTCCATGTTAAAAATCTTGGTGTCAATTGTGTTAATTGTGTTTCTGCTCATGTGTTGTTAATACATGCTTTAATGTTTACATAATTAATCTATTTACAAGTCGTGAAAGAAGATTAAAAATAGAAAAGATTAAAGTTGTGGACAACTGATTCACCCCCCCTCTCAGTTGTCTGACCTAATTGTAATAGGCAGTACAAAGGTATCTCACTTATCCTGAAGCAAATCTTCCTAGCAACATTATAATTGGCAATCAAGTATATGTCAATAATGAACAATTTGAAGCAACTCTAGAAGATCTTGACAACTCCAAGGCTGATATCAAGGGTTTAGAGGAGAGTATCAAAGAAGCTAATGATTGCATTCTAAAATTAAAAGAGCATATCAGTAAATCTCAGGAAAGAAGGAAAGAATTATATGAGCAACTAAAACAAGCAAATGAATCCACTGAGAGTCTTCTCGGGGTGATTGAAGAAAAGACCAAGAATGAGGAATGTCTAAATCAAGTTGTAAAGGACAAGTCAGAGGAATGTGAAAAATAGGGAAAGAAGTTCTACTCTTGAAATTTGATCTAGAAGCAACCAACAGCTACAAAGAAAAATTCAAAATAAGCTCTGCAAAACTTGATGAGCTGATGGCCAGTCAAAAGTATCCATATGATAAACAAGGCTTGTGATTTGAAAAGGGAGAAAGTTCAAATTCAGGGCAAATTAGATCAAAAGAAGGAAGAGACAAGGACCATCCGGTAAGGAATCAAAGAAGAAGACCTAAAGGACCTCCAGTTAGACAACCAAATGCACAAAGGTACCCATCTTTCAATGGTTATTGTTTCAAATGCAATAAGTATGGTCATAGGGCTACTCAATGTAGAAGTAGAATAAATCAAAATGTTCCATCTTTCTCTGGTAAATGTTTCAATTGCAACAAAGTTGGTCATAAAGTAAATGAGTGCAGAATTATGTCAAGAAATAATCCAAGTAATCTAAGAAACATCCAATTCTTCAATGGAAATTATTTTGCGTGCAACAGATTTGGGCATATGGCTAATCAGTGTAGATCAATACCAATTCCCAATTACAGAAGAAATCAAGGTCAGTGAAATGTTGTTTGTTTCAATTGCAACAAGCTCGGACACTTTGCCAAATTTTGCAGAAGCATAAATGTAACAAGAGACTATCCTACATAGAAGGGGAAAATAGAGCAGAGAGATGTCAAGGTTAAGAACAAGGCTGATTCAATAGAAACCAAGAATGAGATGAGAAAGATCTGAATTAGGAAAGATGCTAATGAAGTCAAGAATGGATCTGCACCACTCTCTGGTGCAGATACCTCCTCTGGGAAGTAAATTGAGAGCTCTAGCTCAGGGGGAGCAGTGTTAAAAATCTAAATCCCCCAGCCAGAAAGTTGGTGCTAGAATCTAGCATGGAGATATATGGTGGAATTTGACAAGACAAATCCTATGAAAGAAAAACTGGAAGAGAATAAGCTAATGCAAAACATTGCAGAGCAATTTCAATCGACTGTAACTATCAAAAGGGGGACAAACATCTTTTTAGAACAATCATTAATGACAATTAGGTTAAGTCATGCAGAGGATAAAAGGGAACTAGTTTAGTCTCAAAATCACTTTTCACTCAAAGATATCAGGTATTTAGAGAGATTGAAGCAGAATTTGAGCAATAATAACCAAGATTTGAAGTGTTTGAAGTAATTCAGAGAAAGGAAACCCTAACTCAGTGGAACAAGGTATTTTCGTTAAAACCCCATTAGAGAATTTGATTGAAATTCTGAAATGGCAACTCTGCAAGTGATTGATATTACTGAGCGAGCTCGGCCTAAATTTAAGAAACACCCATTTAAAGAGACAGAAGTGAATCCAATGGGTGCATTTTCTGACATTCCTCATGGAGTTCTATATGTTGAGGATGTTAGGGCATATATTCATGTTTCCCTAGATAAGCACAACAACATTTGTTTGTCAGATTTGTATCTCCAGCATCTAAGCAATGACTAGTATGATCTCAAGGAAGAATACAAAGCCCTAAAGGAAAATAAATTCATTCAATATGTGGACTTCCCTATGTTTGCGGAGGATGAATGGGAAAGGTATGTACTAAGCCAAATCCATGATGAATTCATGTGGTTGGGACAACCCTTCAAAATTACAAAGGAAGCAATTAGGGCGGTAACAGGGTTAAATGATACCAAAAGCATGCCCATGTTAAAAGCCATGAAGAATCAAATAGTTACAGAGGCCACCAGAGCACAACTCGACAAAAGGGCATTGACAATCAATGATATCATAGATCATGCGGTAAAGTTCACTTCCATGGTGATAGGTTACAAAGTCTATTCCACAAATCGGGAGAACTCTGTATCTAGCACTGCAATTTACACCACCTATTAGATGATTAAAGAGAATGTCGACTATGACCTGTGTGAGCTACTGTAGATTCAATTGATGAAGAATTTGAAGAAGATAAAGGAAAGCAAGAACTATCCATTCAAGTATGGTACATTGATCATTTGTCTATTCTTCTATTTCTTGAATGAATTACCCAACATGAACAACCTATTCTGGTCAAGTAGTAGACCAATTGTTGCTCAAATTAGAAATCACTTGAATAGCATTGGAAGTTTTGATGAGAAAAAGGTAGCACTATGGGGGTATTTCAAAAACTTCTAGAGTAGGATGCATTCAAGGGAGAGAATCCCAAAGAAAATTGTAGAGAAATACAAATATACCATCTGTTTTATGGTCACCAAGGATTAATGTTTGATGGAAGATGTGGAGCCCAGAACTATATGGGTAATGCCTATGGGCTATGAAGTAGATGGCTTAATATTAGAAAATTATGCTCAACATCTTCTTAGCAAACCGAGGGACCCTAAGAAAGAAAGGTTTGGGACATTTGAAGAGCTAACTATAAAATTGCATGTTGAATTCAGAAAACCTAAAATAACTAGAAAAGTTAGAAAAGAAGTGGAATAGATTGATGTAGAGTATGGCATCACTAGAGAACAATTGAAATAATCAAGGCAAAAAGCAGTAGAGAAGGAAAAACAAGAAAAGGAATAGGTTAAGGATCTAGAAGAGTCCTGAAAGAAACAAGAAAGATCCAAAAGAACTTAGAAAAACACTAGAAGCACTATAACTTCCTCCAGACCAATAGAATCAATAAGTGTGGAACAACCACCAAGAAAATCCACTAATAAAGAAGCAAAGAGGAAGAAGATGAAGGGAAGAAGACTGTATGTCAGTGTGGGAGAAAAGGATGAAGAAGAAATTGAGTCTGAAGAAGAGGTGAAAAGGATGAAGGTAGAGGGTGTCAAGGCCTCTAGAAGCACCAGAGAAATGCCCTCCAGAAGCGAGAAAGCTAGCAAAAGAAAAAAGGTAGAGGAGCCTTACATTGAAAAGGCTACAATTTCAATTAAGGATATATTGAAATCAGTCACTGTAGATGGGAATCTAAAGCCCATGATTGAATTTCA
The DNA here is from genome assembly GCA_027924645.1 of Cunninghamia lanceolata. Lineage (NCBI taxonomy): Eukaryota > Viridiplantae > Streptophyta > Pinopsida > Cupressales > Cupressaceae > Cunninghamia > Cunninghamia lanceolata. The sequence goes on from BSBN01000274.1 coordinate 367,189, forward strand.
TAATGAATATAATGATGTGGATAAGAGAATCCTAGAAGAAGACACAGTAAAATACTTAAACATCTTCAACAAGGCCCTTATTGAGATCATATATGATCTCCCTAAAAGTCTAGCCAACATTTTGACCATCAAAAAAGAGACTGCCAAGGAAAAGGATGTTGAGCTAAGACATGTACTGACAAGATTATGTCTAGAAATTACTCCAGAAGAAGAAAACTTGCTTTCTAAGGAAACCAAGGAAAAGTTCAAAACCAAAATAAGGATGAATTCATTAATGATGGGTGAGATTGACAAAGTGGTAAAATAAATAGAGGAAATTGTCTTGGAAGCTCTGAAGAAATACAATCTTCCCATCACTTATGACAATGAAGACAATAATGTTGGTGATAATACATCTATTTCAGAAGTCAACATTGAAAAGGAGATAGATAAAGTTGACCAAATAGGTGAAGAAAAGGAAACTCTTGCCTCTCCAGAACATCAAATAGTGGACAATACTATTGGAGAAGAAGAAATACCAATTGCACAAACCTGTTCCTCTCTGGCACTTCAGATTGAAAAGGATTTGACAGAGGATGTGGTGCAGGGGCACCTAGTTTACCTTATGCAAGTTTTGTAAATAAGTCTTTTTGTTAGGTTCTAAGGTGCTTGATTCTTTTATATTGCAAATAAGGTCATAATAGACCATGTTCAATGTAATTTGAGTCATGTGGGTGCATTATTACAAAGAGTGTCATATGTTTGTAATGTTAGTAAAAGGTGGCTATGTGAGAAGTGTAAAGACACATTATGGGATACCAAGAGTCAAGTAGCTTAAGTGGTCATTGGATTCAGTTTGTTTAGTTGTTTTTTAGAGGGAAAAATATGTAAATATGATGAAAAACTCATTTCAAAGGTTGTAGAGGGTTATATTGAAGATTTTGAAGTGAAAACTAATGACAAGACCCCTGTTTTTCTGTAATTTGACTGTTCCAACAACTTGTACGGTTCCATACATGTGCAAAGTTGTCTAAAGGCTTATGAATTGGATAGATATATGAGTTAAATTTAATTTAAACTTGATTTGAGCATTTTATATTGTATTTTGTGAAAGTTAGAGCAAATTTGTTGTAGCAGCCCAGGAACCCTATTTTGAGGAATTTTGATCACATAAGATGCACTAATGGACTATTCCACTTGATGTAGCTCCTGTGACTTGGTGGGATGGGTCCATTTAGATGGTCTTAGATGTAGGATTGAAGTTTAAGAGCATAGAATGTGTTTTTATAGGGTTTTGGAGGCTGCCCCAAGTAGGTTTTGTGTGAATTTGACTTGGAAAAGGTGGTTTTGAGTGTGATTTTGATGAAATTGAGTTGCTGGAAGCTAAAGGGGAGTTTGGGAAGCATGTGCAAATCCAACACAATATTTCTGAGCCATTAGGAAAGTGTGGCAAGTTGTGGAAGGTGCAAAACCAATAAACCCTCATGAAGACTAACCTAAAGCAAGCCTAGAGTAAGGGTATGGTGGTTTGGTGATGTAGAAGACCCATATTTGACTAAAAACTATTGATTTTGTCTATTTGAAACCTAAAAAGGGTGATAGAGTAGGTGTGAGAAGTTTGGGTCAAAAATTTTGGGTACTTGCTCTAGAAAAGTGGGCTAATTGGCCTAGTTGAAAAATAGGGACAGTCATTTTTTGGCCGAGGTGTTCCAAAACAACCTTATCTAAATTATTGATATATTGAATAACTTGATAATGGGTATCTAAAAAACTAACTCTCATGTGGGTTTGAGGTGTATTCTGAAATTTATGCTCAAAAACCCCTAAAATAGGGCTACAAGGAGTTAGGGATAGTTGTGAAGGAAGACCTAAAATTTGGTGTGTTAAACTTTCTCAAGTGATTGGATTGAGTCCATTGAAGGATAATAACACCTTCCACTACATCAAATTGGTATCAGAGAACAGGGATTAGATCTCTTGAGGGTGAGTAGTGGTAGATTGAAGAAGGACAAGTGGAAGTTGAAAAGACAATTTGTCAAAATGCCTCCAAAAGGGAACAATATGGCAAGAGAAATCAGAGAATTGAAGGATAAGCATGCTAGGGAGATGAGAGCACTAGAGGAGAGACTAATGGAAAGGCTTGTTGGTGTGGAAACGGGTTAGAAAAGAGATGCTACCACAGGAGATGTTAGTGAACCGGAAGAAGAGGAAGGAGAAGAAGAGCATGAAGAGGGTGAAGAAGAATTGGACCCTGAGGATCAGAGGATGGCTAGGTTGCTAAAAGAGGTTAGAAGAGATGGTCCCAAGACCAAAGTAGATTTGCCCATGTATGGAGGGAAGCTAGATGGAGAAGAGCTCTTGTATTCGATAGGAGCCTTAGATAATCACTTTGAATGTGATGATGTGCAAGAAGATAAAAAGGTTAAAATTGCAAAGTCTATGTTGAAGGGACATGCTTTGTTGTGGTGGGAACTTGTGTAAACTAAGAGGAGAAAGGAAGGGAAGACCAAGATAACATATTGGGATAGAATGGTGGCAAAACTCAAGAAAAAATTTCTGCCAAGTGACTACAATATCCAGTTGCTTAAAAGGCTGCAAAATCTAAAGCAAAAGGATCTAGATGTGCAAGCATACAATGAGGAATTCTATAGGCTGAGTATAAGGACAAGACATGAGGAAGATGAAGAAGCAAAACAAGGTATATAAATGGCTTGAGATTCAACATCCAAGATGAAATGAGTCTAACCACTCCTAAAATAGTTGAGGAATGCTTTCAGTTGGTTGTTAAGGTAGAAGAGAAACTTAAGAGGAAGCAAGAAAAATTAGTTAGAGGTAGAGGCAGTAATCAGAGAGGAAGAGGATCATTCTACACTCCAAACAGTCTTATGATAATCAAGAAGATGCCAATAAAGACAAGGAGCAAGTTGCTGAAACTAGAGGAGGATATAAAGGAGGAAGGTCAGGACTGAGGGGCAGATTTGGAGGACAAGACAGAAGTTCTAATGTCTTCCCAGGAAGATGTTACAAATGTAACCAGCTTGGACACAAAGGATGGCAGTACAGGGAAGAACAAGCCTCTACTTCTCAAGGTGGAGAAAGAAGGGTTCAAATGGTGCAAGAGGATGACAAAGAAAATGCAAACTCTCTAATGTATTTTGCTACCCTAGAAGTTGGTGAAGCCCTGATGATGAGAAGAGTATCCCTCAATGCAGCCAAGGAGAAAGAATCCACACAAAGAAGGATCCTATTCAAGACCACATGCAAATGTAAGGAAAAGGTATGTAAGGTTGTGATAGACTCTGGAAGTACTGATAATGTAGTGTCAAATGAAATGGTAGACAAATTGATATTGCAAAAGGTTCTTCATGAAACACCCTATAAGGTAACTTGGCTAACTGAAAATTAGTCCATTTTGGTTAATGAACAAGTTGTGGTTGAGTATAACATTGGTAGCTATAAGGATAAGGTACTTTGTGATGTGTTACCCATGGATTGTTGCCATCTATTGCTTGGAAGGCCATGGCAATTTGATAAACATGCCATTTATGATGGTAGAGACAACACTTATCAGATTGAGCATGATGGGAATACTTTTACTTTGGTTCCATTGCAAGGAGATGTGGAAAATCAGTTCAAGACAACAAGAGTGATCATGATGGGTAAGAAAGAGTTTGTGAAGATTAAGCATGAAGAGAAGATGAAGATTGCAGTCACTCTTATGTTGGAGGACATCAAACAACAAGTTTGAAGAGTAAAGAGAGTTTGAAAGGTAGAGAAGAGGAAAAGATAACAAAAGTAGGTAAAGAGCAGGCCAAGTTGATGATAAAAGTGCAAGGGTGGCATGAAAAACAAGACAAGATCATGATTGGGATAGTATTTTATCCTTTAGTTTCAAACAAAGTTGGTAATCAGTCATGTAATGGCAGTATGGAGGTTGAAAAAGCTAAGAAGACAAAGATTTTAAGGGTAGGAACATTAAGGACAGTGGTGTCTAAAGCTGACAGGACAGTGCCAGTAAGGGCAGAGAATTTAATGACAGAGATTAGTGAGAAAGGTGCAATGACTAAGGGCATTTGGCAAGAGCATATGATTGAATTTAAGCATGAAACAAATATGGAAAGGAAGATAAGTCAGGGAACAAATGGTAAGGGTTTGTTTGTAGACATAAAGGCAAGTCGAACATCAAATCTTGGCAAGGTAACAGAGCAGATAACAGGGCAGTATGCAAGAATGAGACAATGGCAAGATAGAAGTTAGTCCAAGGATACAAAGGAGAGTACAAGACTACAGTACTTGATCCAAGAGAGAGGAATTCCAAACAATGAAGCATTTGGGGATCAAGGAGGTGCTATGACAAAGCAAGGTTCAAGCCATTATAGTCCTCATGGGACATGAGGTCTTCTTTTTGGCAGGGTGTATGGTGCAGGGGCACCTAGTTTACCTTATGCGAGTTTTGTAAATAAGTCTTTTTGCTAGGTTCTACAGTGTGAGTATTTTATATTGCAAATAAGGTCATAATAGACCATGTCCAATTTAATTTGATTCATGTGGGTGCATTATTACAAAGAGTGTCATATGTTTGTAATGTTAGTAAAAGGTGGCTATGTAAGAAGTGTAAAGACACATTATGGAATACCAAGAGTCAAGTACCTTAAGTGGTCATTGGATTCAGTTTGTGTAGTTGTTTTTTGGAGGGACAAACATGTAAATATGATGAGAAACTTTTTGCAAAGGTTGTAGAGGGTTGTACTAAAGATTTTGAAGTGAAAACTAATGACAAGACCCCTATTTTTCTACATTTTTTCTGCAATTTGATTGTTCCAATAGCTTGTACGGTTCCATACAGGTACAAATTTGTCTAAAGTATTATGAATTGGATGGATATATGAGTTAAATTTAATTTAAACTTGATTTGAGCATTTTATATTGTATTTTGTGAAAGTTAGAGCAAATTTGTTGTAGTAGCCCAGGAACCCTGTTTTGAGGAATTTTGATCACATAAGATGCATTAATGGACCATTCCACTTGTTGTAGCTCCTATGACTTGGTGGTATGGGTCCATTTAGATGGTCTTAGATGTAGGATTGAAGTTTAAGAGCAGAGAAGGTGTTTTGATGGGGTTTTGGAGGCTGCCCCAAGTAGGTTTTGTGTGAATTTAACTTGGAAAAGGTGGTTTTGAGTGTGACTTTGATGAAATTGAGTTGCTGGAAGCTAAAGGAGAGTTTTGGAAGCATGTTCATACCCACCACAATATGGCTGAGCCATTAGGAAAGTGTGGCAAGTTGTGGAAGGTGTGAAACCAATAAACCCTCATGAAAACTAACCTAAAACAAGCCTAGAGTAAGGGTATGGTGGTTTGGTAATGTAGAAGACCCATATTTGACTAAAAACTATTGATTTTGTCTATTGGAAACCTAACAAGGGTGATAGGGTAGGTGTGAGAAGTTTGGGTAAAAAATTTTGGGTACTTGCTTTGGAAAAGTGAGCTAATTGGCCTAGTTGCAAAACAGAGACAGTCATTGTTTGGTTGAGGTGTTCCAAAACAACCTTATCTCAGTTCTTTATATGTTAAATAACTTGATAATGGGTATCTAAAAAATGAACCCTCATGTGGGTTTGAGGTGTATTCTGAAAGTTATGCTCAAAAAACCCCTAAAATAGGGCTACAAGGAGTTAGGGACAGTTGTGAAGGAAGACCTAAAATTTGGTGTGTCAAACTTTCTCAAGTGATTGGATTGAGTCCATTGAAGGATAATAACACCTTCCACTGCATCAGGATGAACAGAAGGAGGACACAAACAAAGCCATGGACATTAATCCTCTGGAGTAGGAACATAAAAATGATGTCTCCAGTGCAGCAAGAGATACTACAGAGGTAGTAAAAGAGTTATTGGAAAAGGAGGAACTAGTTCTAGATGAGCCTGAGTCAATCCAAGGTCCAATAAACCTGGATACAATGTCTCCTGTTCAGATGCTCAAGTTGGCTTCAATTGCTCAAGCCAAAGCAAGAAAAGAAATATTGAAGTCCCACATTGAGGACAATGAACTCATAAATTAAGCATCCAACATTTTGGAGAAGCTGGTGCCAACATCTTAGAAGGATACCTCTCTATCTGCTTCATGTCAACTCAAGGGACTCATACACTCTATAAGTACACACTTTGCATCCCTTGAAATATCTGCTGAAACAAAAGTTAGACAAGAGTTCAATAAGAAAAGGTTAGATGAGTTGACAAAGTTGATAGCTCATGATAAGGTTTAGTTAGATAATGAGATACAGAGTATTCAGAATGCTATTGTAGAATCCGATGATGTATATAAATTTTGTCTATCATGGCTGGAAGTTACAAAGAAGACAGAAGAAAATATTAAGAACTTGGAAGAAAAACTGATGAACATCTCTAAGTCTTTTGATCTAGTAAATGAATCAACCAGTAACAAATAAGCTCAAGTCAGCAACATTCACAATGACTTGAATGTTCTAATAAATTAGAAGTATCAAATAAATAGTAGAATGGGACAATTGAGAAGACTGATCAGTCCCAAACTAGATTCAATGACTAAGCTTGTAGCTGAAGCACAGCTTGCTGCACAAACTGCCACACCATCAGATCTGCAAAAGGCAAAAACTCTAGTTTTTCTACTCAGTGGACATATACAAATTTTGGATGGTGCTAAAAAGAGCTGGGATGTTGAGATAGCTCAAATAAAGAACATCTTTAGTGACATTCTTCAACATATGTAAGATAAAGTAGAAGACTATACTTGTAAATATGAGGCAAAGTACATAAAAATTTTGAAGTCTTGACAAATTTTTTGTTTTGGAACACACCAAAGGGGGAGAAGAAGATCAGTGAAAAATGGATAAACATCTCAAGAGGAGAATAAATATAGAAGTGTATATAGTAAGGGGGAGCAGTTTTGATAATGAAGCATTTTTCACTCAGTGTTGCCACCAATGCCAAAGGGGGAGATTGTTGGCAAGAGACACTGCTATGAAGACATGTTGAGTGTTGTCATTGATGGCAACAAGATAAGGAGAACACATCAACATGATAGGAAGACATAACTCTAGAAGTTCATTTGTGATTGGGAACAAGGCACAAGTGTAGAGGGAAAAAATGGCTAAGTATGGATAGTATACAGAGTAAGGGACAAGAAATGAACCAGTATGCCTCTGCAGTAAAAGATCCTCAAAAGTAGATCAGGTATAATGACTTATGACCATATGATGATGATTCAGACCAATGATTAAATCATGACTTCCTCCGGAAATCATCTAGATAAAATGGCTAAGTCTAGACAAACAGAGGTATGATAGAGACAGTGAACAGAGCACAGTATAATACTCTGCATTCCTCCGCAAATGCATAATTTGCTCTGCAGCTCTGAGGCAAGCAAGGGATAGATCATAACTACCTAAATCCATAATTACAACCTCTAAAGTTCAGTATATCACATTCTACAAGATTTCCAATATCAGGTTACAGTTCAACAGTATTTCTCTGTGACAAAGCAGCAATTTCATGATCTGCATTTTAACATGTAGAAGTATTTTCATCTGTCGTTTAGAAGATATGATGAAAGGTTAGTAACAAGCATTGGATATGATTTGTGAGGTCCCATTTGGTTCACAGTGTGAGTTGTGAGGCAACAGATGAACCTGTTAAGCATGCTCTTAAGGAACAGGCCGACTGGTATGGTAAATCTATGTGCGAAGAAGAAATAGTGTTGAATGGTCTGTTTAAGTGATTTCATGGTTAGAGATGACCTATATGAAGTTATGTACATGATCACTTGGGCCTGCATTGAAATTAGTACACATGATCAGGCCGACAAAGCATAACATCTTGCTCTCACATTTTCAGTTTGTCTTGCCGACCCAAGTAAGTGAAAAATCTCATGGTGGATATATATAACAGATGGATTGTAGTTTTGGGGTATAAGGAAATATGACTTGATGGATGTGTATATGAGATGTATGAAGATAAGGTGATCATAAGCAGAAGAAGAAAGATCTTACCCTTGAAGAAAGAAGTCAACAGCGAAACAGGGCAATCAGTAATCAAGAGCTTTGAATCAAAATTATGCACTTCAATGAGACTATAATCATGCATGAAAAGATGCAATCTACATAGTCATCTTGGCAGTGAGCCACCCTCTTCTTTTCTTCTCTTTTTCATAAGGCAGTGAGCCTATCTATTGAGCAGTGAGCTCTGGGCAGTGAGCTTTTTGTATTTCGGTATTGCTATAATTAAATATTCTTGAGAGCTAACACTCTCCGTGGTTTTTCCCCACCATGGGGTTTTCCATGTAAAAATCCTGGTGTTCATATGTTATGTCTTTGTGTTTGCCATTCATTTGCATATTGTGTTTTTGTTCAATTAAATTTGGAAAATGGTTAAAAGTGAAAGTATATAAATGGTTTTATGGAACACTGATTCACCGCCCCCCCTCTCAATGTTCTTGATCTTCAACAGTTCCAACATAGGGCATTGGACTTTCCATGAGACTTAGATCTCCCATGAGATTTGGATCTTCCTTTTTCTTCCTTCTTCTTATCTTTTTTCTTTCCCTTCTCTTTAGATCTACCACAAACTGCAAGAGCCTCCTTAGCTGATTTGGAAGACTTTCTCCACATTTCTTTAGACAACAATGAAGAAGCCACTTCATCCATCTTGAAGGTAGTAGTGGTACTCCCAATGGCCATAACAAGGTGGTCCCACAAATCTAGTAAGGAACATAGTAATGTCATACATCGATCCTCCTCCTCCATCTTCACACCAACAGAAGTCAACTGGGCAACATGCATATTGAATGTATTTAGGTGATCAGTGACAGATCCTCCATCTTCCATCCTTAAAGAATACAATTTCTTTCATAGGAATAACTTGTTCACTAGGGATTTAGCCTGATAAACATCTCCAAGCTTCTTCCAAAGATCCTTTGCATTCTTCTCTTCATGGATATTTAGGAGCACTGAATCAGCCAAACAGAGTCTTATCAAACCCTTAGCTTTTCGATCTTTGAGATCCCAGTCTTCTTGAGACATTGTCATTGGCTTTGTACCAGATATGGCATCCCATAAATCCTGATCTACAAACATGTCCTCCATTTTGAGTTTCCACAACTCAAAATTACTGCCATTAAACTTCTCTATCTCAAACCTCCAAGATGTGCTTTCCATCTCTTACCTGCAACAAAGATTTCAAAATCCTCTACACAAGATCCCACTCAAACGAAGATCAGCTCAATAAATCCTCTACCCAACAACTAGAACCAAAGGTTATCAGGCTCTGATACCAACTAAAAGGAAGCAAGGTATGTGGAAATGCTTCTTACTCTAATCTACTGAGGAAAGATCTATGCAAATTTTTACTTTTACAGTTGCAGATTAAGATGCACATTAATAGAAAGATAATAACAACTTCCAAATGCAAACACAAAACTCACAACACAAGATATACATGGGGAAAACCCTTTCAAGTAAAAAACCCCACACTCCAAAGTTGCCCAATATATTATTCAGGAATCAAGAAGATTATAATATACTTGCAAAGAATGATTTTACAGGAGTATATCCAACCAGAGATCTAGGAGGTAACTTGACATCTATAAGATTATTGCACCCAACCTCCATCTCTAGCTCCTGATATATAGGAGATATAATACAGTAAACCATTACTAGTAATTATAAAACCATGAGACAAAACCACCCAAAAGTGGTGCCCAAATTATCTTCAATAAAAGATGCCTTGTGATTTGCCAAAACACACACCAACACGTGTAACTCTCCCCTTTACAACTCTTTTATGTGTCCAACATGTTTTTACATTTCCCAAAAATAGGAGGTCCAACTTCCGGAGGTCATAACTTTTGATCTGGGTGTCTGATTGATGAACCATTTGATGTGTCGAAAAGCTTGTGAAGAGATCTATTACCCTGTAACCTACTTTATTGGTTATGACAATTTTTGGAGAATTTAGGGACCTCTAAGTGCCTCAAAATTTAGGTTGAAACTTTTTTGACGATTTTTAAATAACATAAACTTTAATATCTCACGATCCAGGTATGATCTTGAGTCGAAACTCACCTGAGATGTTTACTTAGTTGTTCTGCACCTTCTGGAAAAATTTTAGGTCAATCTGAGGTCAAATGTAAAGTTACTAAAAGTAGTAAGTCCCGCCATTTTTAGCACTTTTGGAAACTTTGAAAGTTCTAGATCATTCTTCAAGATAAAGGGTATTTGAAAAGACCAAAATTGGGAAGAATAGTAACCTTTCGAAGTTGCAAGGTTGAGACACTTTTCTTAACATTCTCCCACTTGTTGGACACCTTACAAGAGCAAAGGGAGTATCAACACCATGATTTAATTGCTAGGGGCTGAGAGGCCCATAGACTCTAAACACCATCTGAACTTCTCTGTGCTCACAAGTTTTGTTAAGGAATATGCAGAATTTGTCAAAGTATCAATTTTCTCCAAGTCTACCTTCCCATCCTCTACCATGTCACTATTATGTCAGAAAATGTCCCCTTGGGGGATTTTCCCTCTTAAGGTTTAGCTCTTGGGTCCTCAGAATGCATTTAGATCATATTGCACATTAATTTTGAATCCTGATGAGAAGACCCCAAAGTCTTGTGGCAAATAGGACCTAGGGGATGCTATTTTGATGACTCCTAACCAAAATTGGGGAGGAGGACTTCGGCACTTGCACCCTAGTCCTACCCTATTTTGGGTCAGGCCCTAATTTGAAGTGTCAATTATATGACCATTGTTATCTCCTAGGCCAACACCAAAAGTTTGAATTATGAAATTCTTGGTGGGAATGTTTGTAGTTGCATATATAAGCATGTTTAGTTTTTCATTTGTAAACTAGAAGATGATTATGATTGTGAACTTGTGGCAAGCTTGTGATTTCAAGATATTCATTGTTGCAGAGTGGAGCATTGTTATTGTGTTTGTGATTGTAGATTTATCTTCATCTTCTCATGTGATTAAGAGCCTTCATTTATGTGAGATCTACACTTCTAAGTGACATTTGTTTATGTTTGAATCATTTATCATTTGGATTTTGCCTCTATCCTACAAGGATATGCACTCTTATCTAACAACAGTGTTCAGAAGACTTAAATGTCTCTCTGAGGCTCTTACTGAGGCAAGCCTCTAAACACCACAACCTCAACCACACTCCTTTGTCATTGTAGGTTACTGGTACCGAGTTTCGTAGAGTGAAGTTGTAGAGGAAGGTTGCAGATGACAAGAATTCAAGATCTGAAAGAAAGAAATGAAATGGAGCATTTTCGGGACATGGGCACCTAGGGCAATGTCCTCCAAAGTTTTAAGGATAGGAATTAGAGTTACAAGGATATTCTACATCTGAAGGAGTTTCTACATCCTGAGAATCAACCTGCCTTGGACTAGGGCACCCGGGGTAGTGTCCTCCGCATTGTGAGTGAGGAAAATAGACAGAATAGTGATCATCAGTGCTTAAAGGAGTTCTGCATCCCACAAAGAAAGAAGTGCCTTGGACTTGGGTGCCCAGGGCATTGTCCTTGAATATTCTAAATTCTAAACTTTGAAAAATGGTCAGTTATTAATCTTTGTCCTCTTCCTTAATCTATAAGCATTTGTCTGAATTTACCAGTTTGATCATTGTTTGGCATAATTAGGGTTTCTTACATATTTGAGGATTACATTAAGGTATTAGTTAGCAATTTATGAGTTTCCACATTGTTCCAAGTGATAGCCCAACCTATTAGGTGAATGCTCTCGCTTAGTAGAGATTCAACTCAGTTGATATGTCCTTGAATGTTTGTTGTGAAAGGAGGATCTAAACCAATAAATAAATCAACCCCCCCTCCTTTTCACACTAAATAGTCACAAACAAAATGGTACTAGACATCAAGATGGTGTTAACATGCTTCAAGGCTTAATGCATATAGTGCATCATAATGTTATGCTGGTGACTGAATGTGTGAATATTATTAATAACATGTCATCACCGACTCATACACAAGTATTGGCACCTATACTAACTACTAGAATGTTTACTTTTACATCAACTATTCTCACTACTAATGCACATACTTGTAGTAATTCTACCACTAGTATTGGAGTATCTAATGGTACTAATTCATAAAATTACAAAGCTGTGGGATTTAACTATCAAAACCAACCACCTAGGGTGACTTCTTTTATGAATAATCACTCTCAACACTTCTCCATCCCATTTACTCTCAACCACCTCTCACCTACAACTATTCTCAACCACCTTCCACTAACAATTACTCTCAACCACCTTTGATTACCACTCACAATCAATCCCCTCAAAATTTCATGATCACGGCTTCAAATTCTCAAACCACATCTCCTAATGATGCCCTCTTAAACCAACTCCTGCAAGGCATGACTTCTTTACAATAAAAAGTGACGAGCTTGACAAATTTTTCACAACCTAATATACTGACTTATCATGCTCGTAATCCTCTATCTTATGCAATCTTGAGAACTCCTATGCTTGAGAAGTTTTAAACTCCTCGCTTTGAAAAATATGGTGGAAAAGGTGAACCTAATACTCATGTGGCAGCATTCACAGCTATGTGTAGTGATTTCTATTTTGAAGAGGACTTGTTACCAAAAATTTTCCCACGATCTCTCAAAGATACTGCTTTGGAACGGTTTTGCTCTTTACCTCTAAATTCAATACACTTTTTCTCTCACCTAGTCGATCAATTCTTACAACATTTCCAGGCAAACATTAGACCTCAAGTCTCATTGATTGATTTAGTTCATTGCAAGAAAGGTCTGAAAGAGAAGTTAACTGAGTTTATCAGTCGGTATCAAGCTCTTTATGCACAAATTCAATACCAAATGAATGATGAAGATGTTCAGAAGGTATTTATTACAAATCTACAACCTAACATTCGTGATATGATCCTTTTGATGAAGTATAACTCTTTTCAACATTTATGCACAGCCCTTCACGATTACCAACTTTCGTCTAGTCAGTATGAAAACAAAAACTCATGGGCTCAAGTTGGTTAATCCACGGCTAGATCTTCACAAAATAACTTTAAGAGGAATAATAAGAGTTTCATCAAGGTTAATGGGAAGTGTTGATGCTTAGAATTGTGCAGTTTCCAACACCAACATTGGAAACTCTAAGACGTGGGAATGCTCCTCAGAGTAACCTCTAGATTTTAAAGAAGCTAGCTCTTCTTTATCTCAAAAGTGTTTGGGAAAAGGGATAGAGCTAAACAGAATCACAAATGTAACTAAAAAGGAAACTAAACTATGGCGATGCACCTGAATGTGATTTTTGTTTCTCACATTAAGCACAATGAAACTACTTTAGGATTCAGTCACATTAAAGAGCAAACAATGCATGATCAATGTAACAGATGAAAAACAAAAAGGATCAAAGGCTCACAAATTAGAATATTTTGCAATAACACAGAAAATATCAGCAAAGGCACAGAACTCTGTCTTTATTAATTTTCCAGTCACATAAAAGGCACAGAATCATGCATAGTTATACAAACTCTCTGAATCAAGAAAACAGAACAAAGGCAAATGATATTACTGGCCACTACAAAAGGATCTTCAAAACTTCTCTAACAATCTGTACTGCAGAAAATTCTCTATATCTCCAATGTTATAGCTTAACTGTGATCTGAACCCATATTTATAGCATAGAACTGGCTCAAAGATTGCCCGCACAATCAAATCTCAACGGTCTAACCGAACTAGCACTTAACTGAAAGTGTCTATTAGAAGATCTCTTTCGAATCGGAGACAGTTAGCCACTCTACAAGTTCATTGGCTGCAATAGATACATGTAACTCCACTTACTTGAATCAGGGAGGAACGCGTGGCAGTTTCTGATAGTCTTTGCGACTATAAACCCTTGGAACAGCTAGCATTCATATGCGCCTCTTTCTTGAAACTCCTTCATCTTTCCAGCACAATAAGAAACTAACACATGGCATCCTCCACGTGACTTACTTGATAAACTGCTTCTTACTCAGGAGATACCAGAAATTGACACTTGGCAGCATCTGCAGCCCCTGCAAAAGATACGTGGCGATATCCGCTTTACTTTGAGTCTTTACTGTGGCTTATATTAGGAGTGCTCAGGCTTTGCCATTTGTCATGGTCCGCTGAACTTTGGAACCTAAGAAACATTAAAAATGGGACCCACCAACAGTCCATGCCTGAACAGCTTCAAAAAGAAAAAGGGATAGGTGGCACTTTCCACAGATATGAGAAACTTATACATGGTGGCTTCCGCCACACCTAGAGAGACTTTTGAAACATTTATAGGGTCCTGTGGAAGATGACACATGGCAATCTCCGCATCTACTTCGGGAAACTTTAGTATTTAAACAAAACCTCTGTGGACGTTGCCACTTGGCGCTTTTTGTGCAACTCTGAGAAACTTTGTAGAAACATTAGAGACTCATAAGAATCACACGGATGGTAACACTTGTCACACTCCACTGAAACTATATAAATATTAACGGGGCCCACCATACCTCTTTACTTAGCGATGAAACCAAAAGGGAACCCGCGGATGTTGACACTTCGAGCTCTCCGCTTAAACTATATGGGACACGCGGCACCTTTCGTGTAACTTTAAGAAACTCTAAAGTCACTCGCTGCATCTGCCACTTGGCGCCTTCCGCGCTCACTAAAGCTCTTAAAAGGGACCCACTACATTATGAGAAACATTCAAAAAGAATGTTTGAAACTTAGAAGAAACTGGAACAGGTGCTGACACTTGGCAGCTTCCGTCTTAATGCAAAAAGATACGTGGCACTCTCCCCGGCCACTTTAAGAAAATTTAGAATGTGTCCTAGCTGCTGACACGTGGTGGTTTCCACTGCACTTAGGAACTTAGGCAAAATTTAGAAAAATGAAAACCCCGCGCGCCCGCGCTCTGTGTCAAAAACCTCACTTTCCAAAACTGAAGGGTAGAGAACAAAACTGGAGCTCGCACAACTGAAACTCAAAAAATCAAATGTAGAGTATTTTACTCTACAGTTCTTGGCGACCTCGAGGACTTTTGAGCCTGCTCAAAAAGAATCCAAAAATGTATATTTATAC
This sequence comes from Cunninghamia lanceolata, assembly GCA_027924645.1. Classification (NCBI taxonomy): domain Eukaryota; kingdom Viridiplantae; phylum Streptophyta; class Pinopsida; order Cupressales; family Cupressaceae; genus Cunninghamia; species Cunninghamia lanceolata. The sequence continues at coordinate 382,274 of BSBN01000274.1, forward strand.
AGCAAAATTTACAAATTTTGCAAGGCCATCTGATATACAGACCACTCGGCATCAGATAATCCCTATTTGTTTTGCAAATCCTGGAAGGCTAAATCCAGGTTGATCATGTCCTTATGCGAAAAGCTCTGCAAAACGTGGACTGCTGAATTCAACTGGAAATCAAGCTGGGCCATGGGAATCAAAATAGCTTCCACTTCTGACACTGATGAGGCATCTGTTAGACCCTGGAAAACTGATTGGTCATTTTGTCTGACTAGCAACAGAGGCTTGATTTCATCAACCATTAATACAGTGTTGCTATCAGGAAAAGAGGAAGGAAGACCCAATTGCACCAGGTCTTCAATATGTTTCTTCATGTCCTTCACTCCCTCCTTGACCACATCCAGGAGCTCCTGGCAAGTAATTGCAGTAGAGTTGCAACTGAGAACCTCATTCACTCGTTTGGTAGCAATCATTCTATCACTGATCCCTGCTGCTGATAATGTTTCATTAGATGTATCATAAAGTTTCCCCAGCAACAGTTGAGAATCAGAAACTCTCATGGAAACAATGGACAAAGTGGCCTAAACTGAGGTTTCCACCTTTTCACATAATTGCTGTGCATGCAGCAGGAAAGTTAAAGAGGGTTTGAGCTGGATAATCTCCTCAAAGAATCTTGCCCACACTGATGCATATAGCTCCTTAACCAAGTTCAACACTCCTACATTTTGAGGCCTATTTGCCAACTCAAGGGTCAATTGTTTTGTTGTTTGTTGCTCGGCCTGAAGTTGAGCCTGTATGGCAGCAACATTGTTCTGTTCTTTCAACAGCTGCTGTTGGAACTGTGTGGCTTGCTGAGAGGAATCCTGATGCCTCTTCTGCAATGTAGTCTTTTCCTGCTTTAGGGTAGTCACAACAGACTTCACCTGGATCAGTTCTTCTTTCAAGGAATCATTTTAGCTCTGTGTAGCCTAATGAATCTGACATGAAATAGTATTTTGCAACTACTTAGTGAGATCTTCAATTTCATCATTTTTTAATTTGAGCTCAGCAGTTAAGGTCTCACTATGTGTTCTTTCTTGAACTAGATTAGCCTCCACTTTCTGCAACTTCCTTGATAACTTCAAATAGTCAGTGGCTACAGTAGAAGTGGTTTCATTTAGCAGCTCTACCCTGTCTTGTGGCCTAAAAAGTGACATGTCCATCGCCACTACACTCATTGTATAATCTTGGGGCTGCATCTGCTCATTGGGTCTAACTACATTTGGTGACAAATGAGTCATAGTTAGTTGCTGCTGGATTGGGTCAAATAGTGACCTCATATGTGGGACAGCCTGAGCTTTATTGTCCTTCTTTCTCTTTTTGTCCATTCGGGCTTCCCTAGCCTTCTTAGCAATGTCTGCTTGAGCTTGGAAGGTAGGGGGAGAGGCAATATACCCGCCTGCAAAAGGATGACCTTGTGGCAAGCCATAAGGGATAGCCAAATGTTGGCTAGGAGAAATCTGAGGAGATATTCTCCTTGGAAAAGAGGGAGAAAAGGGAGGCAATGATGTGGCTTGTAATGAAATGGCCTGTGTAGTGACAGGTGGGGAAAAATGAGAAATTGGCACAGCAGAGGTGGCAGGGGATAATATTTGGCCAATTGGGATTGCCACCCCTATTGAAGAAGAAAAAGACTGAGAAGAAGAAGGAGAAGAAGCACGTACCTGAGGAGCAACAAATATACTCAGTGGTGGCTGCAATAAAGGTTCTACCTCCTCATCCGAACCAGGTTGAAGTTTCAGCTTCTTATGTTTCCTTGGCCTCTCTTCTTCTTGCTGTGTTTCTTTCTCCTCAACATTTACCAATATTGCTAGTGGTGTTTGCACAAAATTGGAAGCCCCACTCATTGAAACTGATGGGGTCCCTCTAGGTGGTGATGACACCACACCCTTTTGCTTCTCTACGACGCTAAGAGATTGGGGCCAGGTAGTTACAGCAGCTGTAGATGATGTTTGCCCTAGGGCTTGCATTGTCTGAGTGGGTTCAGGTTCTTCTCCAAACTCCTCACTCCTTTTATGGATCTTTCTTGTATCAGGGCTAGAGACTGGAGAGGGATGCCATTCGTCCCAAATGGACTCCCATTTCTCATCTGTATCAACCTTGCCAAAGGAGTGGGTTGTTTCAAATATCTCCTGCCTATTTTTCCAATAGGCTTCTATCTTCTCAGCCTTCCACTCTCTATCTCTTATTAAATTTTTCTTTAATCCAGTGCCCATTTTGAGCTTAGGGTCATAGACCTTTTCCTTTTTATAAAATACTTCCCATGGCTTGGGTCCCTCAAAGGGCAAATCTGTCAATTCTACATATAAATCAGGGATGTCCTCCTTAGGGTTTCTTTTGTCTTCCCAAAAGGGACGAGCCTCGTGCATGATTTTGGCACCCACATTATTATTCTTGACCCACAAGGTTATGAAACTGATTGGATCATATCTCCATTTATCTTCAATCAAAAGAAAACCCAGGACAACTAACTTTCTTAGCAACAAGTTCTCAGCATCCCTGACCAATAGGGTCATGTTTTTCTTCACCCAGGGAATATCATACATTTTCTTTTTCTTCTTCCCAGTGCCATAATCATTATCAACCACAGACATTTTCCAGGTGACCTCTAAGAAGGCTAGCCTAGGAGTCAAAACCTTGGGTAGCAATATTGGCTCTCCATTAAAACCATGGACCCTGATAATAGTATGGTGAGACCCAAAGAAATAATCACAAGGAATGGGGGAATTTGCCATGAGGCCTCTAACACTTAATGTCAATCTATTCTCAATAGGCTCTAGGCTTAGGTGGCTAAAAGCAGGGGCGACAAAAAATTCCCAAAATTCGTAGGGGTCAAACGATTCAGACAAGACATGTGTCCGTGCGGACACAGGAATAGTTCTATTGGGACCGAAACTTGGGTCAAACATGTCCAAATGCATATACTGGGAAAAGATGGCATAGTTTTGGTATAACATAAGGTGAAACAGATAAGAAGAATACCTGAAAACCCTTGTTGATTTGAAATTGGTGAGTTGGTCGGCTATTGAGTAGGCAATTTGCTCTGAGAAATCCAGCCGAAACTCCTAAGACTTATCCACGGTCTTCATTCTGAATAAAATGGCCAGTTGCCAATCATAGACAGTAATGTCTTCCTTCATTCCGAAGATAAATGCCATCATAGATAGCGCTTCTTAATTGGCTTGTGTAAATTGTGCCCTTCCTGTTGGTAGTGCTGGCATTTGGGTATTTTCATCTCCCAGCTGCATCTCTAAATTAAGAAACCTTAGTTGAAACTTGACGTTTGCCCATGTCTTCTGCATTTTGGCAATTGTGGGAAACGTGGTTGTGCTATCATAGTATAGGGCCAACATGTCCCTGATGGCCTTTGGTGTAATTTGCACCATGAAGGGTCCCTTTTGAATGGTGCTTGAGGGTGCATGAAACAATTCTGTGCCTACCTCAATCAGGTCGGGGCATAAATGCACGCTTGGGACCATGAATTTTGCCAATTGAGAGGTCCATATCCGCATGCCAAATGTTTCAAATTGTTTAGCCTTGGCCTTCAGGAGGCATCTTTGGTGTGCTCCCTCTCGCAGAGCTTTGCCAAACTTTTGTAGGGCTGGTTCAGCAATACCATTTGCAAAATCCTGCACCTTAGCCGGGTCAACTGCATAACCAACCTCAGGAACCCTAGTCCTTGCATAGGTCTTTAAAGGTTGCGCAGGGGCCGAAGCGTATGATTTGCTGGCGAGGAGCCTATCAATAGACTCGTAAATCCCAAGCCCCTGTTGAGAAGACTGTGCCTCCGCCATCTCTGTGTTTGCTGGAAACTGTATAACTTACTTGTAACCAGGATAGAAGCTTCGCAATGGGAAAGATACACCTAGGAAGCAGGTTTTGTAATGAAAACGCAGCAACAGGGAAGACACTTAGCAGAAGTAGAAACAAATGAAACTTAGTTAAGGTTTAACTCATGTTGTTGGGGTATTTTAATGATGCATCAAGTCTCATAAATGGCATTAAAAATGGAAAACCGTTATAAAATCTTAAGAGATCTGAGTGGGACAAAGTGTCAGACACGTCATAAAAAGTGGTTGTGCTGGGTACTTTTTAGGAATTTTGGGGATTGGAGAGAGATTCATTAAATGTGAGAGTTTTGAAACCTTTAAGAGACTTGAGTTGTGGCCACGTGTCCACAGAACACTTATTCAAAGCAAAAGCGGGAAAAACAAAGCAACAACAAAAGGAAACTATCTAACTATAATACACAGGAAAGACACTGTCTAATTGAAATGCTTCAAGTAGATCCCGTTGACGGGAATCTCTTCAAGCTCACCCTCCATCATTTCAAGCTCAAAAGAATTCTGTTGTTTATAGGAACAGATTTTATAGGGGCCAGTCCATAATGACTCAAATTTACTGTGTCGACCCGGCTTGGCAGCTCTCTCATCCCATTTCAAAACAACTGATCCTACTTCAAAATGAGGGTTTGAAGTTTTCTTATCGAAACAGTCTTTGATTATTTTTTTGATGTTTCAATAATGATTCATGTGCTGAATCCCTCTTTTCTTGAACTTCCAGGAGCTCAACAAGTCTGACCTGCATGGGGCCATTTTCCTCAATCTCAATCTGTTTCAATAACTGGAGAGCAGGAATCTCCAAGCTCAGGGGCATCACAGCAGGTTTACCATAGACCAATTCATATGGGGACATTTTTGTCACTTGTTTTGGTGTAATTCTATCTGCCCACAGTGCTATATTAAGCACTTTATGCCACTCTTTGTGATGATCAACCCCTATTCTTTTAATAAGTCTGATCAAATTCTTGTTAGTTGATTCTGCCAAACCATTACCCTGAGGATAATAATTGGAGGAGGTTTTCAGGTAGATTCCATACTTTAGTGCAAAGTCAGATATCTTTGCCCCCAAAAATGCCTTAGCATTATCTAAAATTACAGTACGAGGAGGTCCAAAGCAAGCAGTGATACCCTCCAGAAAGTCTAGAATCACCTTTTCTATTGCTTCTTTTAGTGGGACTGCCTCACTCCATCTAGTAAAATAATCTGTGGCGGTTAGGATCCATTTGTGCCCCATACTTGACACTGGATTGATCATTCCAATGAAGTCTAGACCCCATTGAGCAAAAGGTTCATCAACGATTATAGGACTAAGGGGCATTGTTGCATTCCTTCTCTTCCCGACATAGTACTGACAAGATTGGCATTCTTTAACCAGTTGATAACAGTCTGTGAATAAAGTAGGCCAGAAGTAACCTGCCTGACTTATCTTTATAGCTGTGGTTCTTGCAGAAAAATGTCCACCTAACACTCCATGGTGCATCTCATGCAGTATTCTTTGGGCTTCATCTTTCTCTATGCATCTTAAAAGTATGCCATCAGTATTTCTTCTGAAAAGAACTTGGTCAACTAAAACAAAATGAATTCCTTGTTGCCTATAGTACCTCTTCTTATCTTGAGAGAGCTCTTTTGGGAAAATCCCATGTTTCATAAACTAGATCCTATTTGTGACCCAAGAATTCTGATCAACTTCTTGTATCCTCAATACATTTTCCTCCTTTGTTTCTTCAGTTATCATTTTTTCCATATCTTGAACCATATACTAGCACAAACCCTTGCCTCTGTCAAGTTTAGTTGGTCTGACCTCCACATCATATTCAAGAATCTTTGTTATCCAGTTTGCTCTTTTCTCAGTTATTTCTCCTTCCATAATATATTCTCTAACACTCAGATGAGCCACTAGTATCAGAATCTTATTACCTGTGACCATGTGTCTGAATTTCTTAAGGGCTTTTACCATAACATATGCATGTTTCTCTACAAATTTATACCTGGCTTCATACTCCCTAAGAGTCCTTGAGAAAAAGGCTATCGGATGCTCTCCCTCTTGTTGGTCATCTTTCTATGTTAGGACAGCAGCAACACTAAATTCTCCTCCATAGACATACATTATAAAAGACTTAGAGAAGTCAGGGTTCCTCAATACTGGGGATGTTGAAATTGCTTTCTTGACCTCTTCAAAAGCCTGTCTCCCTTCTGTAGTCCATTTGAACACCAGGTCTTTCTTTAGTAGCAGTGTAATTGGTCTTATTAGGCCTGCAAAGTCTGATATGAATCTACTGACAAAATTAATCTTTCCCAAAAAGGACTGAACTGCTTTCTTATTGACAAGCAGAGACAGGTTCATTATGGCAGTGACTCTTTATGGATCTATAGAGACTCCTTCTTTAGAGACTATATACCCTAATAGTTTACCTTGAGGTACTGTAAAAATGCATTTCTTAGGATTTAGAGATATTCCAAACTCTTGGCATTTCTTAAAAACTGCTTCTAAATGGTCAAAATGATTTGTAGCATTTTTAGAGAAAACAGTGAGGTCATCTAGGTAAATTAGAATGATTTTATTGATAATCTCTCCAAATGCTACATCCATTGCCCTCTGAAATGTAGCTCCAGCATTTGAAAGACCAAAAGGCATCTTTGCATAGGTGAATGTTCCTCATTTTGTGGTGAAAGCAGTCTTATGCTGGTCCTCATCAGCCAACCAAATCTTATTGTACCTAGAGAAACCATCTAGCAAGGAAAATCTCTCTGATCCGGCCACAGTTTGTAAAATTTGTTCCATAGAGGGCAAGGGGTAGTGATCCTTCAAGGATGCCCTATTTAAATCTCTGAAATCCACATAGAGCCTTATGTCCCCATTCTTTTTCCTGACTGGTACTAGGTTGGACACCCAAGTTGAGTGTTTGATTGGGAAAATGATCTTTGATTCTAATAGTTTCTGCAACTCATCCACCATCAGAGGTTCAATCCTAGGGTTCACTGGCCTCTGTTTCTGTCTAACCGGTTTAGATCCTTCAGTCAGCTCTATAGTGTGTTGAATGATATTTCTATCATAACCATGGAGATCTTCATAGGTCTAGGCTATGACCCTATCATATTTCTCACATAAATCAATTAACCTTTTTTTTTCCTGTTGAGTGGCAAAATTCCCAACCTTCAGTTTTCTCCCCTCACTAACCTAAATCTCATAGTAGTCTTCTTTGTTTGCTTGGAATCTCTTCTTTTCTAGGCTAGCATCTTCAGGATCAAATAAGTTTTCCAGGGTAATCAGTCCCTTAGGGAGCTTGTTTGACTTCAGTTGAATGATTTGATCACCATATGCCTCTTCAATTTTTGGTTGTAACTGATTAGCAAATTCTCCTGACTGTTGCAAAAATGAGAGTACTTAAAAATCATTTTCAAAAACTTGCCAATTTTCATCATTGTCTGGGATGGTTGGCCTCACAATAACTTTGACTGACTCATTATTGACCATTAGATCAGTTATTGGATCAAACTGTGAACCAATTTGTGCCATCCTATCTGCCTCAGAATTTTGGGCTCTAGGGACTACTTCTATATTAAAGGCTTCAAAATTTTCTATTAAGTCCCAAATTCTGTGCCTATAGGATCTCATCCTTACATTTTTGGCTATCACCTTCTCTCTTATTTGTTTCACCACTAGTTCTGAATCTCCTTTGACTATCAGATTCTTTACTCCTTTCCTTTTTGCCAATATAAGTCCATGCAGTAAAGATTCATACTCAGCATCATTATTGGTATAGGCAAAATGAAAGTGAATGGCTCTTAAAATCTTTTCACCATTAGGGGTAGTAAGACAAATTCCTGCTCCGGCTCCATTTTTGCTTCTAGCCCCATCAAAATTTAGGGTCCAGATTCCTGAGTTATTTATGGATTCTTGGGTCTGAGAGGGCTCATTCCTTAAGACATTAGGGATCTCCTGGTCTTCCTCAAATATAACATAAGTGCCCAACCCTGTTGAGTCATAGTTCCCAAAGGGATCACTCTACATCATGGTTAACAACTGGTTATCCTCTACTTGCTGATCATATTCAGTCCAATCCCCTATTTCTTCAACAAAAACCCTTTCCTCTTTATTTAACATGGCATGGGCTGCTTCTAACTTTGGGGTTGGTTCATTAGTGATATGGTCCTTTGACAATGGTTCTGACAGTACCTTCATTTTAGTCCCATATTTGGTCCTTATGATGAGATGAGACCAATCAAGTGACATATAACCTCCTATCTTGGCTGTGAAATCTCTGGATAGGCATAAGCCAAAAACAAGAGGAATATCTATGACTACAACATCTTAATTAACAATTATATTGGGACAGGTATACAACTATAGTGGAAGTTGTTTAATTCTCCCTATTGTTTGCACGGACTTCCCATCTAACTACATAACTCCTTTTGCAAGTGGCTCATATTTTATTTTCAAAGCATCTGCTATTTGCTTTGGCATCACTGTGGTGCTAGTGCCAGAGTCTATCATTGCATTGTGCAATAGTTTCTTCCCAACTATTAAAGTTAAATAAAAGAGATCTGGCTTGGATTTACTTACCTCTGGTGCATTGTTCAGAAGAGCTATTGTCTGCAGAGGAATAGTGTCTTTGAGCTTTTCTTTATCAGTAGGTCCTCCTTTGGCAACAGTCTATTTAGGCATAGCTTGGCCCTGTAAAGCTTCTTGCAACAGTATCTTTTTCTCAGGAATGGCTAACATGTCCCATATTGACACGTGTACTGGAGTTCTCTTCAACTGATCCACCACATTCACAGGCCCTAGTGCTTATGTTCTAGGATAATAAGGGTACCTTGCTTTTTCTTGAACTTGTCTGGAAACTACTTCATTCTGTACTGGCTGAGGTATTTCTTGTCTAGTAGTTGTATTTTGATGATCTTGAAATGGTGGAACTCCCATAATTTCATTATTTGTGACTCCAGGCTATTCCATCATCCTTCTCTTGGCTCTAGTATAGTAATCTGATTGTACCAATGGCTTCTTAGAAGCTAAAGCTTCATTTAAGAATACTGACTCTTCATCTTCAATCCATGAAAATAGAGCATGCTCAGGGACATTTCTTCTTCTTGTTGTAAGGACATTCCTTGCATCTGAGCCACTAGGACTAAATTTTGCATGCCAAGGGATTGGTAGGGTTGAGTGTCAGAAGTATTTGCAAATTGTCCATCCACTCTTCTTTGCTCTGCTATCTTTTGCTGTAGATTACCCCTAGGACAATCTCTGGGCATATGTGCATTATTACAAGGGAAACACCACGTATTGGTGCCATCTGCATAATTATTCTGCCCTGGGACAATCTCTCTGTTTGGATTGGGAGGAACAGTCTGCAAGGGTGTAGGAACTACAACCAATTGGTTTGATGGCTGAGGGTTAGTTTGCCTTTGGGGGCCCTGATACTGGTTTGACTGTGAAGGAGGTCTATTCCCTTGATAGCCTTGATATTGGGGTCTGGAATAAGGATTCTGCTGTCTTTTTAGGTTAATTATTTCATTAGAAAATGTTCTTAGGATGTTCTTGACATCATCCATCTCTGAGGACTGGGTAGGGACAGTAGCTTTAGCAGGTTGTTGGGGAAACGTATACATGGACATAGGTGGGGTTATGGAGTTAGGAGCTTCTTGAGGCAATGGTAGGGTAATCTCTGGGAACATAGGCATGGGGGGCCTTGGGGGCAATTTTCTAGCATCTATCAAATTGTTTTCAGCTCTGACTGCATAGTCATAGGCTTCTGGCAAAGTCTGGCCTCCAAGTGATTGAATCATTACTGCTATATCCAAATTTAGGACTTTAAGATAAAATACTATAGCCATACCTGGTAATGGTCTTGCTGTAGTAGGAATCCTTTCCCAAGTCTTCTGAAATCTAGAATTGAAATCAGTCATTGCTTCTTGTGGTGCCCTCTTGATGGTAATCAGTTGTTGTAACAGAGAAGATTTATCACCCTTCTCTTTGAATCTTGCAAAGAAAGCATCTCCAAGCTGGTCCCATGTAGATATTGAATTTGGGGTCAAAGATCTGTACCAGTCCAGAGCCTTCCCCTTAAAAGAAGCTGCTAAGAGTCTTATAGCCATGTTCTGCTGTGTGATCACATGTATTGTGCAGACATCAGACACATCTTGTAGATGCTCTTCGGGTGTTTTGAAATCCTCCCCGCTGAATTTGGGCAGAGCCTTCAGGGCATTTGCTGGGATAGGATCCCAGGTCGCTGGTGGTACTGGGAGAATCAGAGCACTGCCAGTATTCCAATTTGCATAATTCCTTGGGGCTATAGGTGCTCCCATGTTTGCACTTGGGGTTGCTGTAAACTGGTTGACCCTTCTCCTTGGATTAGTTATCAATGGTGATAAAAGAATACCTGGGTTCACAGTAGATTGAGCTCTTGTCACAGGTCCATAGCTCTGACTCCTCGTGACTCTCTAGTTCATACAATCTTGAAAGAAACTTCAAGAAATAGTCCCACCGGGCGTGCCAAAAATTGTTGATGCTTAGAATTGCGTAGTTTCCAACACCAACATGGGAAACTCTGAGACGTGGGAATGCTCCTCAGAGTAACCTCCAGATTTTAAAGAAGCTGGCTCTTCTTTATCTCAAAAGTGTTTGGGAAAAGGGATAGAGCTAAATAGAATCACAAACATAACTAAAAAGGAAACTAAACTATGGCGATGTGCCTGAATATGATTTTTGTTTCTCACATTAAGCACAGTGAAACTACTTTAGGATTCAATCACATTAAAGAGCAAACAATGCATGATCAATGTAACAGATGAAAAACAAATAGGATCAAAGGCTCACAAATTAGAATATTTTGCAATAACATAGAAAATATCAGCAAAGGCACAGAACTCTGTCTTTATTAATTTTCCAGTCACATAAAAGGCACAAAATCATGCACAGTTATGCAAACTCTCTGAATCAAGAAAATAGAACAAAGGCAAATGATATTACTGGCCACTACAAAAGGATCTTCAAAACTTCTCTAACAATCTGTACTGCAGAAAATTCTCTATATCTCTAATGTTATATCTTAACTGTGATCTGAACCCATATTTATAGCATAGAACTGGCTCAAAGATTGCCTGCACGATCAAATCTCAACGGTCTAACCGAACTAGCACTTAACTGAAAGTGTCTATCAGAAGATCTCTTTCGAATCGGAGACGGTTAGCCACTCTGCAAGTTCATTGGCTGCAACAGATACATGTAACTCCACTTACTTGAATCAGGGAGGAAATTGTGGCAGTTTCTTATAGTCTTTGTGACTATAAACCCTTGGAACAGCTGGCATTCATACGTGCCTCTTTCTTGAAACTCCTTCATCTTACCAGAATAATAAGAAACTAACACATGGCATCCTCTACGTGACTTACTTGATAAACTGCTTCTTATTCAAGAGATACCAAAAATTGACTCTTGGCAGCGTCCGCGGCCCCTGCAAAAGATACGTGGCGATATCTGCTTTACTTTGAGTCTTTACTGTGGCTTATATTAGGAGTGCTCAGGCTTTGCCATTTGTCATGGTTCGCTGAACTTTGGAACCTAAGAAACATTAAAAATGGGACCCACCAACAGTCCGTGCCTGAGCAGCTTCAAAAAGAAAAAGGGACAGGTGGCGCTTTCCACGGATATGAGAAACTTATACGTGGCGGCTTCCACCGCACATAGAGAGACTTTTGAAACATATATAGGGTCCCGCGGAAGATGACACATGGCAATCTCCACATCTACTTCGGGAAACTTTAGTATTTAAACAAAACCTACGCGGACGTTGCCACTTGGCACTTTCCGCGCAACTCTAAGAAACTTTGTAGAAACATTAGAGACTCATAAGAATCACGCGGATGGTAACACTTGTCGCACTCCGCTGAAACTATATAAATATTAACAGGGCCCACCATACCTCTTTACTTAGCGATGAAACCAAAAGGGAACCCGCGGATGTTGACACTTGGAGCTCTCCGCTTAAACTATATGGGATACGCGGCACCTTCCGTGTAACTTTAAGAAACTCTAAAGTCACTCTCTACATCTGCCACTTGGCGCCTTCCGCGCTCACTAAAGCTCTTAAAAGGGACTCGCTACATTATGAGAAACATTCAAAAAGAACGTTTGAAACTTAGAAGAAACTGGAACGGGTGCCGACACTTGGCAGCTTCCGTCTTAATGAAAAAAGATACGTGGCACTCTCTGTGGCCACTTTAAGAAACTTTAGAATGTGTCCCAGCTGCTGACATGTAGCAGTTTCCATTGCACTTAGGAACTTAGGCAAAATTTACAAAAATGAAAACCCCGCACGCCCGCGCTCTGTGTCAAAAACCTCACTTGCCAAAACTGAAGCGCAGAGAACAAAACTGGAGCTCGCACAACTAAAACTCAAAAAATCAAAATGTAGAGTATTTTACTCTATAGGAAGAATTCAAACAATTTTTCACAACTATATGGTATCACTAATCCGAAGAGGGCACTGTTTCAATATCGACAATAGCAAAGACAATTCACTTGGATATCTGACTCCTTACATTCTATCATGAATCAAGAAATGAGTAATATCCCTTGAATCTTCCTCTAATCAAACCATTGGATACAAGTAGAATGCAAGGACCTCACTTTGATGCTAATATTTTTTTGTCATTATCATCAGCAACAAGGGCATGATACTGAACGATGTATGCATCTTAAACATGAAATACAAGACCTTATCGATTCGAATGGTATACAAGTAACTGGTGTGAATGACAATAGAAATAAGCCAGTTGCTTCTTCGAATCAGAATTTATAGATCTTTACTAATCCCTTCCCTAGACATAATCAGAACAATATGATGGAACAAAATACAGTAGAAGTGGAAGATGACTATTTGGATTATGATGAAATAGTGGGTATGATAAAATTGGATAAGGAGAAGATTGCAAATTCACCTCGTCCACGAGGAAAAGGTATTTATGCAGAGGTTCCTCCTCCATTATCCTTCTAAGGATTGGGATTCAACCGAGATGCACAAGATATACAAATTGAACAAATGAAACAATAAATTGTCACACAGGAAAAGATTGTCATGGTGGATGATAGTCCATTTCACCACAAAAGACTCACTAGAATAAGAAAGTAAAGGATTAGAAAAGAATAAGACAATTATCATCAGTGGGAAATGGTAAAGATTTGTCTCCTCACAAACAATAGCAGATTTTGAATGTACAACGATTTTCCAAACAAACACCGATTGGCCTTCCTGAAAATAAGAATCAGCAAATGCAAAATGTTCACACTTTTTGTAAAACTTGATGGAGCACCTTTCTAAGACGCTCACAAGTTTGAGTCTTTCTTAACAACAGGTAAGTATTTCTAACCCTGGTGGTCACCTATGTCGTAGTATTATTTGCTCGTTTATGTGACCTCCTCTCTTGTGTTGTGTTCCCCCCGTAATGTGTTATGTGTTGTTTAGGCCTCCTAGGATGACCTTTGATACTCTTATAAGGTTGAGGATACCAGGAGACCACCTCTGTTGTGACCCTTCTTCTATTTGTATCATCATTCTTCTATATTTCTTCTCCTCTATTTTTATTGTTGTGTGTTGTGTCTTAGGTGCATAGCATTGCGGTTGATGACCTGGGGGAATTATCCTACGTGATTGTTCCTAAGACACTTGTTCTCCTCTCTCATTTTATTGTTTACCTTCTTCTAGTGGTTCTACCTAGTTGGTGGATGACGAAAAATAAATATATACTGATACGGACTGCGTGTCCCTTCAGCAAGCAAAGCGAAAATAGACCTAGTCCATATATGAAGACGAGGTTGATATATATATCTGATGCTTGGCTAGTAGAATCACTTCGTGTGATAATTTGATGTTGTCTTATCTTGCTAACAAATCATAACAATACATCTGATTCATGCACTTTGATTGTTTTGGGTGTCTCACCTTGTTGTTACACTCGGTTCTAAGATACCTATAGTATAAGCCCCATGGCTATACTCGGACTCAAACCTGTATGTGTAGCCTTGGCTTCTTTGTTTCATGCATAGATTTCATGTTTACGTAGATTAAGATGTTTTTGTGGGAACATTCGGCAATTGTGAGCAAATGTCACCTTTGAGGGCATGGGCTTTGCGAAAGCTCTTGTTCCCTTATGTTTTTTCTCTCTATCTTAATGTTCTTGATATCAATACATGTTGAAACATCAACCACCTTAAGGTGGGGGCATATAAGGTAAGTTGTCTAATGATTTTGGTACTAATAAAGTGTGTTTGCATACATTGATCTATTGTGTATACTTCCTTTTCACTGTAAGATGTCTCTGTGATGTGGGTGGGGTTGTATACTTTCGACACATGATTCCTTGTCACTATAAGGCATCTCCATGATGCAGGTGGGGTTGCATTTTCAAAATCCCTCTATGGAGGCGAGGATGGTGTATCTCTTGAGCTAGTGCACATCCTTTTTATTTCAAAAGTCCTCCGAGTAGGCGGGGTTGGATCTGAGACTAGCCTCCCTTAAGGGTGTCTTTGGTGGTTGTTGTGGCATAAGCCCAACCATCAGGTGTTCCTATAGCGTGCTTGAGATGGTGGGGGCTTAACAATAAGTTCCTTTCATTGCATTGTTTGTCATGTTTTAGACATATAGTATGTCTTTAGCATATTATACGGCGCTCGTTTTTTCCAAGTGTCTTCTGTGTGTTTTCCCCCATGTGTAGTTTCAAGGGTGTGGTGAAATGCCCCTCCTACACTCAAGCTTTGTATGGCATGTTTTCTCCCAAGCATAGTCTCAAGCGTGTGGTGAAATGCCCCTCCTATGCTTTGGGTTTTGTATGGTGTGTTTGTTCTCAAGTGTAGTCTCAATGGTGTGGTGAAATGCCCCTCCTACACTTTGGGATTTGTTTGGTGTGTCTTCTCACCCATATTTAGTATCTAGGGTGTGGCAAAATGCCCCTCCTACATTTTGGGGTTGTGTGTTGTATTTTTACTTTTCATGTATCTGCATTCATATATATATGAAAAAGAAAAAGAAATAATCACTGTATTCATCGTGTTTTGTGTGTCTTCAATATTGTCTTCTCTGTGTTTTGCGTGTCTTCAATACTATCTTCTCCATGTTTTGTGTGTCTTCAATACTATCTCCTCCATGTCTTGCATGCCTGTTACTGTCTTCTCCGTGTTTTATGTGTCTGTAATGTGTTTTCTCTAATGTCTACCTAAGACTAGGGGCTAGAAATAGTTCCTCAATCTTTGTGTATGCATTAGCTTCAAGTGTCTAGCATGTTTGTTGTGTTTTGATCATACTTTAATGCATGTATGGCTCATAAGATCCTACATACAATAAAGTGGGGGCTAAATGTTATGTCGTAAAATCCCC
The DNA here is from genome assembly GCA_027924645.1 of Cunninghamia lanceolata. NCBI lineage: Eukaryota > Viridiplantae > Streptophyta > Pinopsida > Cupressales > Cupressaceae > Cunninghamia > Cunninghamia lanceolata. The sequence goes on from BSBN01000274.1 coordinate 397,506, forward strand.
CTAGGACTTTTACCTCCTAAGTTTAGCAATTGGGTTCCTTGTTTTTCATCATGCATGTTAAATCTAACTCCCGAGACAAAATGACCTGAAACCCATGTCAAGTGGGGCTTGAGGGACATCTGTGAGCCTTAACCCTAACACAAAATAGGTCTTGGGGAAAGGGCACTCACACCCTTGTCCTACCCTATTTTGGCAGGGTCCCAAATTTGAATGTCGATTTTGTTACCATTAAAAGGTTTCCTTGCCAACATCTTAAGTTTGAATTATGAAATTAAAGCAGGCATGCATATATAAGCATGTTTAGGGCTTCATTTGTAAACTAGAAGATGATTAGAAGATCATTAGGATATTTTGGAGAACTTATGATTTTAGAGAATTCAAAGCATTCATTGTGGCATAGCAGAATTGTGTTATTATTGTGTTTGTTATGCGGATTTGGCTTCATCTTCTCATGTTGTGAAGGATATTCATCTACATGTGAGCTACACCTCCGAGGTGATATCTATTTGTACTTCAATCAATCATTTATCAATTTGTTTTTACCTCTATCCTGCAAGGATACGCACTCTTTATCTAACAACAATGTTGGAAGGCTTGAATATCATTCTGGGGCTTGACTGAGACAAGATCCCAAGCACCACAACCCCCAACCCCTCTTCTTGTGATTACAGGTGACAGGTATTGGATCACGAAGAGTGGAGTTGCAAAGAAGTGTTGCAGAGCATAAGGATTCTAGATCTAAAGAAAAGAAGTAAAAAAGAGAACAATCAAGGCTTGGGTGCTAGTCCCTTTGCCCTCTGGATTTGTAGAGGCAAGAATCTCTGAAATAGGGATAATCAGTAGTAGACAGAGTCTAGGAACCCCCGAAGAAAACACTGCACTGGGCTTGGGCATGAGTCCCTTTGCCCTCGACATTTTAGGATCCCAAACTTTGAAATCCGGTGTGTATCTGATCTTCATTTACCATCTCTATGTGGGATCATTTGTCAAAATTCATCTGTTTGTTTATGATTTTGCATCATTAAGGTTTTGAGCATAATTGGGCATTAAATTAACATATTAAACATCAATTTCCAAGTTTCCCTATCATTACAAGTGACAACCAACCTGTAGGTGAATCTTCTTGCAAAAGTTGTGATTCAACTTGGTTAATTGTCCTTGAATGTGTGTAGTGAAAGGAGGATCTAGGCATATCATCAAATCAACCCTATTCCCACCTTTTCCTACATAACATATCTTGGGGTAGGTGCATGCTTACATATTTTTTACCATGTCATGTACAAGTTTGTATATGAGATCAAACATGTGATTCTATAATATAGACCCATGTTTGAAGAGTTTAATGATGCTAAATTTTTTTTAGTTGTGATGTTCACTGCTAATGGGTTCGTTTGCTTGTTTGCATTTTTTCACATTCAATAGTGCACAATAATAAAGGAATACATAACATGCAATGATACCCAGAAGAGTAAAGCACTTAAACAATTTAAATAGAAAATACCTATAACGTTAGAAATTGTCCTCCTGTATGTGGTACAATTTCCCTTGGTTTACCTCCTCACTTTCAGTGACCTCTCAACCTTTTCTTTTCTGGCCTTCCTGAAACTTTGATTGACTAGGTCTAGAGGCAATTCATTCACTTTTTGAGGTAACTTATTGATGGAACCTGGAAAGGGGATTTGAGATTTGGGTCCCTAGGACCCCCAAAAATGCAAATCTAAGCAGAAACTGGGGGCTTGGACTTGGGTGCCCACGCGCTAGTCCTCCCCTGTTTCCTAGGATTTTGAATTTTGGCGGGATGTCGGCTCCCACTGAGTGCCTCGGGATTCCATTTTCAAATTCTCAGTTTTCACGTGATATCGATACGTTATTTCAAAATTTGAATTCCCTAAAGCTAGATATAAAAAGACATTTGCAAACTATTTTATCACAGACAATCCTTATGCAAGCTTGATCCCAAAACTTTGCTACAATTGCTATTGAAGATCAGTGACTTGTTGAAGCTCATGGAAATATTTTGTATTTGCTATCATGGAGACAATGGATGGAGATTAGGAATCAAGATCTTGAGTCTATCTTTCTCTTCCTAGGGTTTGTACACCCTTTGTATGATCGGGAGAAGGGTTGAAGCCTCCAATAGCAAGCTTGGAGATCCTCCGTAGACATTGTTGATTCACCTTCTTATTCATGCAAGTCTTCATTTTGTTTCATCTCCTTGAGGTGAAGTTGTATGTGTTTATTGATGCAAAGCAAGTTGTTGATTTTCCCTTTATTGAGACATCTAGGGTTTGATATTTCTGCATACACATTCTTAGGTTTGCACACACTTCTACAAATCTTTATCTTTGGCTATTGTTGAGGTAGAAATACCAAAGACGGGGCTTGACTGAGGCAAGCTCCTATATAGCCACAACATTTTCCTTCTTTTGTAAGTGTAGATCGTGTTTTGCAGATCCCGGTAGAAAGAAGCTACAGGAAGGAAGATATTGTGGATACAGTCACGACAGACTTTTGGATTTTTGGATTCTGACACTTGCAAGACCAAGGAGTGGGCACCCTAGTCCAACTAGGGGTTATTTTGGGGATCTGGAAGCCATTTAGTAGTCTCAGACACCCTGTGCAGAAGATTTTCTAGTCCAAAAAAATTTGGGACACTGAAGCGAATGCCCTAGTCCATGTGGCCCTCAAAATTTAGGTACACAGTCTCTAAAACCCTCTCTCTGCACTTCTATGATCAGTTTTGCTAGTTGTTTCATCAGTTTCTGAGCATTTCTAATTTAAGGCATAATTAGGGTTTTACTTGGTTGAAAGGAAAACACTTGATAAAACCTTAGTTAGGGTCTTAAGTTTCATAACCACGCAAGCATAAGGGACAGACAAAGTGATTACAAGCTTGTTCATAAGCTCATTCCTTGTCCTCCCAATGCTTAGCGGGGAAATTGTGGTATTTGACCTAGCTTAAACAAACTATCCAATTTTCCCCTAAACATTTTGGTGAACCCAAGCTTTAAAGAATTTGCATCCTTTTAAACTTCAGATCTGAAATAATTTGTTGTTCTAGAGCATAATTGGATTGAAAAAAACCTCTTTAGTGAAATTACATATGTTAAATTGTGGATTACATTCTTTATCTTTTCACTAAAAGAGTTGGAAATTATCATTTATTGTTGGAAGTTGTATTTCATTTGTAAAGGCCATCATTGTGCATTTAAATCTTGGTTTAAATAGAGCATGTTAAAATGTCCGATTATTTTTTGCAAGATTTTCATGCTTATGATGAGTCGTTTAGTCGTGATGACTTCGATATGTTAGATGAAGCCCTTGAGGACTTTATCTTGACTGAACATTCCATTACAACCTCTAAGCCAACATTATTTCAAAGATTGGTAAATGCGATTTATGTTCCTAAATCTAAGGAAGAGATTGAAAAACTAAAAATTGTGGTCACTCTATGTGCAAATGTGATTCAACCATCCTTTAAACCTATACTTGTTGTTAAAGGTCCTTCATCTCCTTATCAATCTCCTGATCACATTTATGATTATGCTAAACAAATAGCAAAACAAAACTCACAACAAACCAATCATAATGTGGTTGCTCATGCATATAACACTTGAAATAACAAACAAAGTACATAACAAATGAGTGTTACGATATCTTTACCAGCTTCTCAACCTATGCTTCCTCAAGCACCTCATTTAGCATATTGATGCAGAGTGCTCAGTGGAAGCAGACAAAATAGATCAAATTATGAACTCCTTGAACCGTCAGCCTTTGAACTTCACTTATGGCCTTTGAACCTCACTTGTCAGCCAGATAATTACTATCGGCCGCTTCAGGATTCACTACACCGATATATCGATGCTTTCATAAAATCAACTCGTATACATCACTTGACTTGCTATCACCAGTGGGCTAAAGTATCTTTACCCATTACGACTGGTCACCTTTTGCATCCCACACAATGTACATTCTCAATGTGCTTTCTCAACATACATTCTCTACATACATTCTTGAGATACATTTGCGATATACATTCTCAATGTACATTTCGCAAAACGATACGAAACTTATGCCGATGTCAACTCTATAACTTTGCAACTGAACAACTTACTACAGAAAACAACCAAAATTCAACAGAAGGGAAAACAATCTACTCCTAAGGAAGTCATTCCACTGATTTCAAAGAAATATCAACCAGTGGAATGCTTCCAATCTACATTCTTGAGATTAGATCAAATAGAACTTCTTTATTCCTTTGAGAATATACATACAAATCAATTTTCTCTTCCTCACAGTGTCTCTATGTCTCTCTATGAACACAGACCGACTATATAGACTCTCATATTGGTAGTTACACAAGATGAAAGGAGAACCGCCCTATAACCACCTCTACCATTTGGTTACATCCACTCAGTTTGGTTACAACATGTTTACAGACTCAGTTTTATGCCATTACTTGGCTAAGCATGATTCAATATGGTGCTAAGGCCTTACAAACATGACACTTTGGATAGACAGAATATGCATGGAATCCTTAGATTCTCAGTGTCTTAGGGTGCTCCTGCACCATACAACTAACCAACAAAGATTTCCAAGTCCCTTGGAAATGTACCTACAAAACAAAACTATTTTCCTATATCTCTGTTTGTCCTGGTCTTTATCTTTCACTATGTCTCTTCAGCTTCAGGCTTCAAATCTTCAGATCAATGGAATAGTGACCAACCAACCAACAATGGCAAACTACCATCAACATTTCAGAGTATCTTCAGGCTCCTTCTACTCCTAGCAATGGAGTACTCTCAGACTGATCAAAGCTTCAATGACTACAACACAATGCTCAATCAGATGTTCATCCTACACACTGCTTCATAGACCCATTCCTCTCATCCAACAGCAGATCCTAGAGATGTACTACCACTCTGTCTCTCAGTGGCTTCACTCTACACCCTCTTCTAGCCAAATCTCCATTGGTGAATGGTCTTGACAGACCTCAGCATCGTCTGCCCACAGGAATCATATTCCTTCTCGCAACTAGATGGTACAAGCATCTACAACAGTTTAGCAACTACTGTCAGCCTTCAAAAATACCTTCTATGATCTATGTTGTCAAAATAGTCACCAACCAAACATTTTGTTTCAACTCTTCATCTCAGTGACAGAAATCAAATACATAACATCTCTGCCCAGAGATTTTGCTAGCTCTGATACCAATTTGATGCGGAGCGCTCAGTGGAAACAGACAAAACAGATCATATTATGAACTCCTTGAACCGTCAGCCTTTGAACTTCACTTATGGCCTTTGAACCTCACTTGTCAGCCAGACAATTACTATCGGTCGCTTCAGGATTCACTACACTGATATACTGATGCTTTGTTAAAATCAACTCATATACATCGCTTGACTTGCTATCACCAGTGGGCTAAAGTATCTTTTTCCCGTTACGACCAGTCACCTTTTACATCCCACACAATGCACATTCTCAATGTGCTTTCTCTACATACATTCTCGAGATACATTTACAATTACATTCTCAATGTACATTCGGTGAAATGATATGAAACTTATGCTGATGTCAACTCTATAACTTTGCAACTGAACAACTTACTATAGAAAATAACCAAAATTCAACAAAAGGGAAAACAATCTACTCCTAATGAAGTCATTCCACTGATTTCGAAGAAATCTCAACCAATGGAATACTTCTGATCTACATCTTTGTGATTAGGTCAAACAAGACTTCTTTATTCCTCTGAGAATATACATACAAATCAATTTTCTCTTCCTCACAGTGTCTTTGTGTCTCTCTATGAACACATACCGACTATATAGACTCTCATATCAGTAGTTACACAAGATGGAAGGTGAACCGCCCTATAACCACCTCTGTTGTTCAGTTACATCTACTCAGTTCGGTTACAACACGTATACAAACTTAATTTTATGTTGTTACTCAGCTAAGCATGATTCAATATGGCTCTAAGGCCTTACAAACATGACACTTTGGACAGATAGAATATGCATGGAATCCTTAGATTCTTAGTGTCTTGGGGTGCTCCTGCACCATACAACCAACCAACAAATATTTCCAAGTCCCTTGGAAATGTGCCTGCAAAACAAAACTATTTTCCTGTATCTATGTTTGTCCTGGTCTTTATCTTTCATTGTGTCTCTTCAGCTTCAGGCTTCAAATCTTCAGATCAGTGGAATAGTGACCAACCAACCAACAATGGCAAGCTACCATCAACATTTTAGAGTATCTTCAAGCTCCTTCTACTCCTAGCAATGGAGTACTCTCAGACTGATCAAAGCTTCAATGACTACAACACAATGCTCAATCAAATGTCCATCCTACATGCTGCTTCACAAACCCATTCCTCTCGTCCAACAACAGATCCTAGAGATGCACTACCACTCTCTCTCTCAGTGGCTTCACTCTGCACCCTCTTCTAGCCAAATCTCCATTGGTGAATGGTCTTGACAGACCTCAGCATCGTCTGCCCACAGGAATCCTATTCCTTCTTGCAACTAGATGGCACGAGCATCTGCAACAGTTTAGCAACTACTGTCAACCTTCAAAAATACCTTCTATGATCTCTGTTGTCAAAATGGTCACCAACCAAACATTTTTTTTCAACTCTTCATCTCAGTGACAGAAATCAAATACATAACATCTCTGCCCAGAGCTTTCGCTAGCTCTGATACCAATTTGATGCAGAGCACTTAGTGGAAGCGGACAAAATAGATCAAATTATGAACTCCTTGAACCGTCGGCCTTTGAACTTCGCTTATGGCCTTTGAACCTCACTTGTCGGCCAGACAATTACTATCGGCCGCTTCAGGATTCACTACACTGATATACCGATGCTTTGTTAAAATCAACTCATATACATCACTTGACATGCTATCACTGGTGGGCTAAAGTATCTTTACTGGTTACGACTGGTCACCTTTTGCATCCCACACAATGTACATTCTCAATGTGCTTTCTCAACATACATTCTCTACATACATTCTCGAGATACATTTGCGATATACATTCTCAATGTACATTCAGCGAAACGATACGAAACTTATGCCGATGTCAACTCTGTAACTTTGTAACCGAACAACTTACTACAGAAAACAACCAAAATTCAACAGAAGGGAAAACAATCTACTCCTAAGGAAGTCATTCCACTGATTTCAAAGAAATCTCAACTAGTGGAATGCTTCCGATCTACATTCTTGTGATTAGATCAAACAGAACTTCTTTATTCCTCTAAGAATATATATACAAATCAATTTTCTCTTCCTCACAGTGTCTCTGTGTCTCTCTACAAACATAGACCAACTATATAGACTCTCATATCAGTAGTTAGACAAGATGGAAGGCGAACCACCCTATAACCACCTCTGTCATTTGATTACATCCGCTCAGTTCGGTTACAACACGTATACAAACTCATTTTTATGTCATTACTCGGCTAAGCATGATTCAATATGGCACTAAGACCTTACAAACATGACACTTTGGACAGATAGAATATGCATGGAATCCTTAGATTCTTAGTGTCTCGGGGTGCTCCTGCAGCACATATAAAGGTGGTAAAGACTATGATCTTGTAGAGCAGCTTCGCACTACTCCTACAAAGATATCTCTTTGGGAACTTATACAAACTTCACCTACTTACCATGGAATGCTACAAGAAGCTTTACAAAAGGTGATTGTTCCTCCTGTTGTTAAACTAAATGATGTTGTTGCTTTACTAGATTGTATGCATGCAACAAAAATAGATATTCTATTTCAACAACATGAATTACCATCTCTCGAGGTTCAGAATCAGTATGATCCTTTGGTTATCTTTATTACAATCAACAAAACATTGGTTAAGAGAGTTATGATTGATAATGGGTCAGCCCTTAATGTTTGTGGCATTGATTTACTACATAAGGTTAAAATTGATATATCTACCATCAAACTGAAATCATTAAGTAGTCGTGGCTTTGATAATGTTGGATGACAATCCGTGGGCACTATAACTCTACCTATACAAGTGGGACCTGTGATGGTGCCTACCTTGATTCATGTCATGCCTTGTTCTCTATCTTATAACATGATTCTGGGTAGACCTTGGATACATGTATTAGGAGAAGTTCCTTCTAGTTTGCACCATTCGATTAAGTTTATATTTAAAGGTAAATTGCATACTATCCATTCGGATCCTGAACCTGATAATTGTCTACAAATGGAAGTGCATAGGCATGTTATTTGTCCTAAGAGTTTGAACAATCTGAAAGCTGATTTATTAGCTCCTCTTGCCTCTAAAAATGTTATGCAAGAGTCCAAGCAATCGAATGCATTTGTTGGTGATGACTAGGGTTTGCTAGATTTTGCATCTTCCTCCACAAGAGAGTATAAACTTAAAAACCTCATCCTTGAGACATAAAATATTGCATCGATCACATCACATGCTTTGAATGATAAACATGAGACTGTTGGATCTAGGGCATACAACTGAGAGGGGGGGGTGAATCAGTTGTATAAAACTTCTTCTCATTCAAACACTTAACTCACTGTTGTTAGTTAGCAGCATATCAAATAATCATCCATGGAAGCATAATACATAAACACAAGAGCAGATAAGCATCAACACATTGAACACCAAGATTTTGACGTGGAAAACCCGGTTAAGGGAAAAACCACGGGGTGATTAACCCAAGAATTATTCTCTGTTAAAAGAAAAAATGAATGGCACATGCCAATAAGGGCTCACTGCCCGAGCACACTGCTCACAAAGAGGCCCACTGCCTACAAGGAGACACACTGTCTACAAAGTGATGAAAATCACAGTCTTGAACTGGAGAATGACATCTCTACCATGTCCGGATCAGTTCCAATTAAGCCCAACAATCTCTGCTCTGCCTTTCGCACGTTTCTTCGCTATACCATGCTCATCCTCACACCACACACTGAAATGAACTCACAAACCGTTATTTATACAAGACATCGACTTAGGAACAAACATCTAAGTCGGCAAACAACCATAGGAGTATCCGCAAGATGAATAACACATCCGGTCGGCCATCACAAGAACATTCGCAGGATGAACAACTCATCCGGTCGGCTACACAGAGCAAGAACTTCATCCGGAAGAATAACTTCAATTCCGGGCTCTACCATCAATGCGGACCAACAACAAAACCTAAACATGATCCAAGAACCTTCACAAGCCTGTCTGAATGTCCGGATACATCCGCACTTCCTCTGCTTACTGGGATCTCTTGTCTTCCTCATCCGGAACTTTAAGAACACAGTCTGTCGCCACTGTCATAATGCAAGAGGTACTTCCGGACCTCCAAATCATACACAAATCGGGATGATACATCACAAGGACATCCCAAACACTCCTTCCAATCCGCAGATTAGGATAATACAATTCCGGACCTCACCGGACCTTTTTGTGATCCTCTGTCACCTCCGGATACTTGCCGGACCCGGTTCTATACCGGCAGCCACAACTTCTTCAGATCTTCATGCGGACCTCTGAAATCTTAACTGTAGCATCTCAAGACTCATATCTACTAACCCTTTGATCCGCATCCTCCGGTTCTCATCCTATACAGTACATTTACCTTCTTCTTATCACTGTTCTTCACTGTTCCTGACTGAGTCTAATTTTCTCAATATCCTCAGCACACAGCTCATCAAATCCTTCTTGTCAATGCAATATGAGTATGTTGACATCAATGACAACACTGGTTCACCTCATACTTGCAACAATCTCCCCCTTTGTCATTGATGGCAACATATGATGTGAAAAACCATTAAGACAAGAACTTCAACTTTTCATATGTCTTCTCTTCCTTTACTGCTCCCCCTTTGATCATCAACCACTTGTTTTTCACATGTCTTCTCTCCCCCTTTGACATCAATGGCAAAGGGCTCATACTTGCAATTCTCATGCATCAGAATCATACCAGCTGCTCCCCCTTAGTTGCAGCTCCCCATTAGTCCGGATCACAAGATATGACTGTGATAGCCACCGGACTGATGCACATCAGTGCATCTTAGTTCATCACCGGAGGGGCCATGACCCCTAACTTCTCCCGGAGATATTCAAAAGAGTCCTTGGGAAGAGGCTTTGTAAAGATATCTGCAATCTGATCCTTGGAGGGAACATACTCCAATCTGACTTCTTCCTTGTTTACTTGTTCTCTCAAAAAGTGAAATTTGATAGATATGTGCTTAGTCTTAGAATGCAATACCGGATTCTTGGAAATATTAATTGCACTTGAATTATCACAGAAAATTGTGATAGGCTCCTCATATTCAACTTTGATGTCTCTTAGCATCTGCTTCATCCACAAGATTTGAGTGCAACTACCTGCTGCTGCAATGTATTCTGCTTCAGTTGTAGACAGAGATATTGCATCTTGTTTCTTGCTTAGCCAAGAAACCAATCTCTTCCCCAAAAAGAATGCTCCACCACTAGTGCTCTTCCGGTCATCCACATCTCCTGCCCAATCTGCATCTGTGTAAGCATGAAGAGAGAAATCCGGATCTCTAGGATACCATAGACCATACTCAACTGTTCCTTTCAAGTATCTAAAAATTCTTTTGATTGCCATAACATGAGATTCTCTAGGATCAGCCTGGAATCTTGCCACAAGACCAACAGCCTGCATTATATCTGGTCTAGTTTGAGTGAGATACAACAATCCACCAATCATTGATCTATACTTTGTCTGATCTGCCTTTGGAGAATCATCATCTTTGCTTAACTTACATCCGGTTGCCATAGGAGTGTTCATAGGCTTTGAGTCTTCCATACCAAATTTCTTTAACAATTCTTTCACATATTTGGTCTGAGAAATGAAGATCCCTTCTTTTGTTTGAGTAATTTGCAGACCCAAGAAGAAATTCATTTCACCAAGCATAGACATTTCAAACTCACTTTTCATCTGAATTGCAAAAGTTTTGCACATACTATCTCTTCCTCCAAAAATGATATCATCCACAAACACTTCAACAATCAGAATGTTTTCATGATCAATTTTGAAATATAAGTTGCTATCAGCAGTACCTTTGTTGAATCCAATCTGCACAAGATGCTTATCCAACCTTTCATACCATGCTCTTGGGGCTTGCTTCAATCCATACAAAGCTTTCTTCAACTTGCAGACCATATCATTATTATCAGACAATTGAAATCCATCCGGTTGTTCAATGTAGACTTCTTCTTCCAGATCACCATTTAGGAAGGCAGACTTGACATCCATCTAATATACCTTGAAGTCTTTGAAGGCAGCAAATGCAAGAAGCAATCTGACTGCTTCAATTCTTGCTACCGGAGCAAAAGTCTCTTCAAAGTCAATTCCTTCTATTTGTGAGTAGCCCTTGCAGACCAATCTAGCTTTGTTTCTGATTACTTCACCAGCTTCATTTAGTTTGTTCCGGAAGACCCACTTGGTTCCAATTACATTCCTGTCTCTAGGTCTGGGAACAAGATCCCAAGTATGATTTTTCTCAATTTGCATCAGTTCATCTTCCATTGCTTTGGTCCAGTTTTCATCATTGCAGGCTTCATTTATTGTTTTAGGTTCAATCTTTGAAATCAGACAACATTCATTCTGATCTTGAGCAATATTCCTTCTAGTTTGTACACCTTTGCTTCTGTCACCTATGATCTGATCTTCAGAGTGATTCAATCTTACATACCTTGGAATTTTGGGAGTATCCAGCACTGCTGTTTCTTGATCAGGCTCATTCAGACCTATCTCTTCTTCCTGATTTACCGGATCAGGCTGACTCTGTCTCACCGGAGAGGATTGAGGTCCTTGAACACTGTCTTGGTCATCTTCATCAAACTCATAAAATCTTGAGGGCTTCTCAATTCCTTCATCAACCTTTACATTGGTGCTTTCTATCATCTTCCTCAATCTCTTATTGTAACACCGGTATGCTTTGCTTTGAGTGGAGTAGCCCAAGAAAATTCCTTCATTACTTCTAGCATCAAACTTTCCTAGATCTTCATCTCTTTTAATATAACACTTGCTACCAAATACTCTGAAATATTTCACAGTAGGAATGATGCCAAACCAGAGTTCATAGGGGGTCTTACCGGTGTTGTTTCTGATTTGAACTCGATTGAGAGTGTAGACTGCAGTGCTGATAGCTTCTTTCCAAAACATTTGAGGAACATTTGCTTCCAACATCATTGTCCTAGCAGCTTCCTGGATGGTCCGGTTCTTTCTCTCAACTACTCCATTCTGCTGTGGAGTCTTAGGAGCAGACAACTGTCTCCTTATACCCTGTTTCTCACAAAAGTCAATAAATTCACCAGATGTAAATTCACCACCTCTATCAGACCTTAGACACTTTAGTTTTAATCCGGTTTGATTCTCCACCATAGCTTTGAAGATTTTGAACTTCTCAAAAGCTTCTGATTTTTCTTTTAGAAAGGTAACCCACATCATCCGGGAATGATCATCAATTAACAACATGAAATATCTATCACCTTGCAGACTCTTGATTCTTGTCGGACCACATAGATCAGTATGTACTAATTCCAATAATCCGGTAGAAGACTGATCTTTGCTTTTAAAAGAGACTCTGCTTTGTTTGCCTAACTGACATTCTTTACACACACTATTTGTAGGTTTTATCAACTTTGGAAGATCTCTCACAGCCTGAGTATTGCTTATTTTGATGATGTTATCAAAATTTACATGACACATTCTTCTATGCCATAACCAACTCTGATCAATTTGAACAAACAAACAACTTTTATTTGAACCAACCAGATGAAAGATGTTACCTCTTGTCTGAGTACCGGATGCAATTTCAGTTCCGGAGCTTGTAAAGATTCTGCATTTTCCATTCTTGAACTGGAGATCATAGCCTTTGTCCACTAACTAACCAACACTGAGAAGATTGTGCTTCAATCCTTCAACATACAGTACATTTCCTATTTTGCTCTTACCATCAAAGGAAATAGTTCCCCTACCTCTGATTCTGCCAGCAGAATTGTCACCAAACTTTACCATTCCTCCTTCATATCTTTCCAAGTCTAAGAACTTATTCTTGTCACCAGTCATATGGTGAGAACATCCACTGTCAATAACCCAGTCATCCTTTTCTTCTACTTGAGCACCCAAGGCTTTTTCAACAACTTTGTGATTGACAGATTCAGAGAGCAAGGAATCTTCTTCCTTGATGGCTATAAACACCCACTCATTTCCGGATTTGCTTCCTGGTTCTGATTCATCATCTGTTACTCCTTCATTGTCATCTTCTTCATGAACATAATAGCAATTCTTTTGAAACCTTTGTCTGTGAGTATTAGATCTTGCAGATCTCTCTGGACATCTTGAGGCAAAATGACCAATCTTATTGCAGTTGAAACACTTAAAGGGTAGTTTTCCTTCATACTTACCGGATCCTCTTGGCAGTCTCTTTGCAATGAGGGCTTCAAGTTGAGCTATTTCTGCTTCTTCTTCTTCCATGTCTCTTCTTGCTTGATCATACCATGACATTTTCTTTGATGAGTTTTCACCCGGATCAAATCTCTGTTTGCCTTTTACATAGGCACTGGCTTTGAAAGCAGATTCAGTCTTGGGAGGATCATCTCCAAACTCGGTCATTTCAAATGCAGCTAGTTTGCCAGCCAGTTGTTCTCTTGTGACAGTTGTGTGGGCTCTGAATTCATCAATGGCAGCAACTTTGATTTTGTAGGCAGCAGGAAGGGATCTTAGGATTTTGCAGACAATCTCATTTTCATCTAAAGTTCCACCAGCATTTCTGATTCCACATACCAGCTCATTTACTCTTGGCATAAAGGTAGTGATGTTTTCATCATCTCTCATTTTCAATCTTTCAAATTTCCCTTTCAGACTTTGCAACCTTGCACTTTTGACAAACTCATCTCCTTCATACAAAAGTTCCAGTTTAGTTAGGATCTCATATGCAGTGGGTAGGTCAATGACATTCGAGAGATCTGAGTCGTTCAATGCGCTTAGAAGAGCTTCCTTGGTCCGCAGATTGTTTTCAGCTTCTGTGATTTCATTCAGAGTTGTCGGACCACCTTGTGGAGGTACATATGGTTTTGAAATCATACCCAGGTATGCTTTTCCCATGCATTCCAAGTGACACTTCATGCGACCTTTCCAGAGAGTGAAGTTGGTTCCATCGAACTTCGGACTATCCTTCTTGTATGACGACATCCTGGATCTCCTCAAGCGGTTAAGCTCTTGTCAGAGGAACTTGGCTCTGATACCAATTGTTGGATCTAGGGCATACAACTGAGAGGGGGGGGGTGAATCAGTTGTATAAAACTTCTTCTCATTCAAACACTTAACTCACTGTTGTTAGTTAGCAGCATATCAAATAATCATCCATGGAAGCATAATACATAAACACAAGAGCAGATAAGCATCAACACATTGAACACCAAGATTTTGACGTGGAAAACCCGGTTAAGGGAAAAACCACGGGGTGATTAACCCAAGAATTATTCTCTGTTAAAAGAAAAAATGAATGGCACATGCCAATAAGGGCTCACTGCCCGAGCACACTGCTCACAAAGAGGCCCACTGCCTACAAGGAGACACACTGTCTACAAAGTGATGAAAATCACAGTCTTGAACTGGAGAATGACATCTCTACCATGTCCGGATCAGTTCCAATTAAGCCCAACAATCTCTGCTCTGCCTTTCGCACGTTTCTTCGCTATACCATGCTCATCCTCACACCACACACTGAAATGAATTCACAAACCGTTATTTATACAAGACATCGACTTAGGAACAAACATCTAAGTCGGCAAACAACCATAGGAGTATCCGCAAGATGAATAACACATCCGGTCGGCCATCACAAGAACATTCGCAGGATGAACAACTCATCCGGTCGGCTACACAGAGCAAGAACTTCATCCGGAAGAATAACTTCAATTCCGGGCTCTACCATCAATGCGGACCAACAACAAAACCTAAACATGATCCAAGAACCTTCACAAGCCTGTCTGAATGTCCGGATACATCCGCACTTCCTCTGCTTACTGGGATCTCTTGTCTTCCTCATCCGGAACTTTAAGAACACAGTCTGTCGCCACTGTCATAATGCAAGAGGTACTTCCGGACCTCCAAATCATACACAAATCGGGATGATACATCACAAGGACATCCCAAACACTCCTTCCAATCCGCAGATTAGGATAATACAATTTCGGACCTCACCGGACCTTTTTGTGATCCTCTGTCACCTCCGGATACTTGCCGGACCCGGTTCTATACCGGCAGCCACAACTTCTTCAGATCTTCATGCGGACCTCTGAAATCTTAACTGTAGCATCTCAAGACTCATATCTACTAACCCTTTGATCCGCATCCTCCGGTTCTCATCCTATACAGTACATTTACCTTCTTCTTATCACTGTTCTTCACTGTTCCTGACTGAGTCTAATTTTCTCAATATCCTCAGCACACAGCTCATCAAATCCTTCTTGTCAATGCAATATGAGTATGTTGACATCAATGACAACACTGGTTCACCTCATACTTGCAACAGAGACTTCTTTGATGACAAATAAGGATAATAGTCTTAGTTATACTATTGATTATGAAACTTATGAAGCTCTACCTTCCTCTAAAGAAATGGTCTCTCTCTATGGCAGATGGTTCTGAATCCTTTACAAAAATTGTGACTATGTAGGTAATGGTTGTGGCATAAATCAACAAGGAATCAAAGTCCCTATAGAATCCGCTACACAACACTGCTCAAATGGCATTGGATATAATCCTTTTAGGGAGTCTAAAGACCACAAACGCCCTACTCTAAATGTGAATACAATATCAACACTTATTTTGATATTCCCTGAGATGATTGACATCAATTGTCCTCCAAGCTCACTTCCATTGGATATGTTTACAGCAGATGAAGTGATAATGGAATTCTTAGGTGCTTATGATGGTATTCCTCATTATCACCATAAACATGGCCTACCTTATTGTTTAAACAATGATGCATATTTTGGAAAGACTACTAGCACAATAATTGCTACAGTAGAGCATAATGAAGAACTTGAAGAATAATTACAATCCTACAATCCCCCAGACCATAGTACTCTCCTTAATGGAAAGACTATTGATGTCATTATGGATAAGGATAACCCTAAAAAATTTATCCCTATTGGTGGTTGTTTAAATACGGAAGAAAAAGAAGAAATGACTAAACTGTTGAATGAGTTATTGGAATTATTCAAACATGTGTGGTATAGATCCTTAGATTGTAATGCATAATATTGTGTTGAAACCAGATGCTAAGCCTTTCAAACAAAAGATTCGTAAGATGAATCCTAAGATTGCTTTACTTGTTAAAACTAAAATGGAAAAACTTTTACAAACTAGTTTTACTGACCTATTGATTACTCTCTGTGGATCTTGAACATTGTTGTCATTGCTAAACCCAATGGTCATATAAGAATGTGCATAGATTTTTGAGACTTAAACTCAGCATCTTTGAAAGATGATTTTCTGCTCCCTAATATCGATATGATTGTTGATTCCATAGCTGGACATGAGTTTCTATCTTTTATGGATGGATTTTTGGGATTTAATCAAATCCTTATAAATCCTCTTGATCAGTATAAAACAACCTTTATAACACCTTGGGGTACATTTTGTTGGGTAGTCATGCCGTTTGGACTTAAGAATGCAAGAGCTACTTACCAACGTGCAATGACTCTTATATTTCATGATTATATGCACAATATTCGATAAGATTATGTTGACGACATCTTAGTGAAGTCTATCCATCATAAGAATCATGTTACAAATATTTGACAAATATTTGAGCGCATATGAAAATATAATATGCGATTGAATCCCCGTAAGTGTGTTTTTGGCGTGGACAGTGGAAAGTTACTCGAGTTTATTGTTTCAAATCATGGTATAGAAGTCGATACAAAAAAGATAGATGTGATTAATAATATGCCAATATCGAAGAACATATCTCAACTTCGTAGTTTGCAGGGAAAGATATAGGCCATCTGTTGGTTTGTTTCACAACTCGCAAATAGGACTTGCCCTTTTACGCAACTACTAAAGAAAGATTCTCACTTTCAATGGAATTTTGAATGTCAAAAAGCTTTCAATGACTTAAAGGATTACTTAGCTAATCCACCCGTTTTGCAACCTATTGTTTCTAATAAACCATTTTTGTTATACATCTCAGCATCTAACAATGCCCTAGCAGCTTTGCTAGCACAACATAATGCTGAAGGCAAAGAATGTGTTGTCTATTACATCAGTCACACTTTGCTTGATTATGAAGTGTGATACACAGTTATAGAGAAGCATTGTTTGGCTTTAGTGTTTGCCACTCAAAAGCTTAGACATTATCTCTTAAATGTTGAAGTGCATGTAATGGTACAATTTGACCCTTTGAAACATCTCTTCACAAGAACAGATTTATCAAGTCGTCTTGCTAAATGGGTTATGTTGTTAACAGAATTTGTTCTCAAATTTATTTCACAAAAAGCAATTAAAGGACAAGTGATAGATGATCAGTTAGCTAAAGCTCCCTCACCCTTTTCTATACAAAATGTCGATACTTTTCCCGATGAACAGATCTTAACAATCTGTGTGGATGAAAAATGGGAATTACACTTTGACAGATCAAAATGTCGAACTGGCTTCAGGGCTAGTGTTATATTGATACCTCCCATTGGTAAGTTGATTCCCTTATCTTACCACTAAGATTTCTTATGCACAAATAATATAGCTAAATATGAAGCTCTTATTGCAGGACTTCATGCAGCCTTGGCTCTTAATATCAAAAACATTACAATATACAGTGATTATTAGTTAATTGTTAAACAAATAACGTGATCCTATCAAACTAAGCATGATAAGCTATCTCAATATCGTGAGTTGGTGCTATCTCTTCTAAAACAATTTACATCATATTCAATCAACACCACTCCCAGGAAAGATAATTGGTATGCGGATGCAATGGCAAGCACCACTTCCCTTATATCCCTTGATGGTTCTCCTGAGGAATTTACTTTTGTTGTTCATAATCTTAAGACACCAATAATCGATGACCTTATAGTTGTGAATTTAGAACTCTATGGTAATACATACACAGATGAATGGTTCTCCTACATATTCAACTATCTATGCGATGGAACCATTCCTGATTCGACATCTAAGAATGCCTGACTCCGTTTACGCAAACTAGTAGCATGATACATTATATTATTGAATGTCTTGTATTGACGAAGTTATAATGGTGTTTTACTCCAATGTTTACGCAGTTCAGATATTCTGATAGCTTTAGAAGAAGCTCACTATGGTGCCTATGGAGGGCATTTTGGTGAAAAATCATTGGTACAAAAATTGTTACGTATGGGATACTATTGGCAGCATATGGAAAAAGATTCCTTTGCTTACGTCAAGAGATGCCCACAATGCCAACAACATAAACACCTAATCCATGCTCTCGTTCAAGAGCTTCATGTCCAGGTGTCACCATGGCCATTCTTTATCAGGGGTTTGGATCTAATTGGTAAAATTTCCCCACCCTCCTCTCAAGGACATACATTTATCATTACTGCTACTGATTATTTTACAAAATGGGTCAAAGCAGTCTCTTTACGATCCATGACTGCTAATGTAATCTGTCGATTCATACAAGATAACATAATTTTTTGATTTGGAATACCTTCCTCCTTGGTTTCGGACAATGGTACACTATTTAAGAACAAGGATGTGAAAAAGTTCCTCAAAAAATACCATATACAACATCGCTTCTCTACGCCTTACTACCCTCAATCAAATGGTCAAGCAGAAGCCTCAAATAAGGTTATTGGACAAATTCTATAGAAAACTATTAATAAATATAAAAAAGATTGGCATATGCAATTATCCTATGCATTATGGGCTTATAGAACAAGTATTCAAATGGCTACTGGTAACACACTGTATAATCTTGTCTATGGCGTAGACGCGATAATGCCCTTGGAGTTAGAAATTTCTTCCTTGTGAATTTCCCTAAGAGATATCATGGATAATGACATAGAACAAGAGAAAAGATTATAGGAACTTGAGATGCTTGATGAAAGACGTATTAACACTCTTGAACATCTCAAGGCTTATCAAAAAGGTGTACAACGAGCCTATAATGTGCAAGTCATACAATGTTCATTTAACATTGGGGACTTGGTTCTTTATGAAAATCAACGCAACGTAAATGTACCACCTGGTGAAAGAGGTAAGTTCAACCCTAATTGGCTTGGACCATATATAATCACTGAAACCTTTGGATCCAAAGCATATAAATTAGCTGATGAGCAAGGTACACCGCTTAAAGAACCTATTAATGTAGCACACCTCAAAAGATTTTATGCTTAAAGATTTAATGTTAAATGTTTTTAAGCTAATTTAGCACATAGATTAGCTTTAATTTTGACAAGATATCACTATTTTGTCTTAATTCATTTGGCATTATATCTCTATTCAGTTGATCATTGTTGTATCGTGTTTAAGTAGTAATTGCTTAGATCACTTTTTGTATTAACTGAATGTAGAATACAATTATGTGTAAAATAATTAATCATGGTGTTTATTACTACATGTTCTTTTTAGAATTGTTAGTATATCACAATAGCATTAATTATAGCATTTAGAAATGATCACTAGTTGCATTTTTACAAAAATCACATGTGATAGATCAAAAGCCATTACACATAGATCGAAAGAAATAATCATCTATATATCTCAGTTTCATGTATACATCCAAGTAGACTATCCCTCAAAACAAAATGGGATGTCATAGTGCCTAAAATATTTACATCACATAGTTGAGCCTCGATCGCTAGTACCCTCAGGCCCTCGTGGTGTGTGAGTGACAGAAGCCTGACCATGCGTGGCTACAGATCGCGAATGACTCCTAGAGATGCTTCGTGATCATAACCCCCTGATCTTACCTCTCATCTCTATCATCTGCTCATGTACCTCCTAGTACATCCTCTGGTACCAATCTCTCTCAGCCTGAACCCTATCTCTATCAACTCTTGCTTGCTAGACTTCCTGCAGTAAGAATTCACTAACAGCTGGCTCTCCCTTTGATGTAGGAACCACTACCATCTTCTCTCGCTGTGCCCTGAGCTCAGCCTCAATTCACTCAGCCCTCTATCGAAACTCCTCTCTCTCGTGTAGACTACTCTAGCATGACCTCTATAGCAGTCTTGTATCTGACAATTGACATAAATATCTTAGCATGCTGCCCAGCGGATTAACGTGGTGAATAACCTGCTTGCACTCACTGCTCTGAGGCATCTGTAGGTACTATGTCTCCTATGACGTGACTCACAAAGTCTCACCATGTATTAGTCCCAACTGCAAAATAGAGGATGAGATAGATGTTAGACTCCCATATAAATATCACAACTAATAAACTATATAAAACATCAAATAATAAATCAAACCTAACCTGGATCTCCATCTCACCAGGATGGATCTTAGATCACCGATGGTGTGATGAGCTCTGCAGTCTAATCTACAGCTAGGGGCATGGACCTACTACTCTCCCCTCCCTCTATCTGGCTAGGCCTTGCATCATCTGTAGGAGTAGGACCACGAGCCTTTGACCACGGTCTTGACTTAGTCTCCTCGTCAGTGTCTGCCTCCTGTTGGCTCTGTCGCGATCTTGCTCTGAAGACGTACTATGATGGGACCTCCTCAGACTCATCCTCATCCTCCTCCACATCCTCCTAAAGATTGTAGTATCACGTAAAATCACTGACGTCGTCCTCCACCCCTATGTCACTCATGTGACCGGCCCAAGGTCAGTATCCCCTGTAGGGTGCCCGGGTGGAAAGATAGGTGCAAGTCACGCTGTGTGCCACCAAGTCCAATATGCTCAGGTACATCTGACATCATCTATGTCTGACATTGGATTTGCATCCTCAAGACCCTCATCGTCGCTAAGTGGCACGTATGCTACTGTCAGCCGTTGGACATGGTATTTACCCTGACTCCGTTGCGAGCAGCCTATGTGTAGCTTAGACGAACCATAGGAACATCCTATATCTATCTAAACTGTATTGCCACTCTGTCAAAGTAAAACCAAGATACAATATGATTAAGGCAACCAGCCATCAGTCGATCCCTCTACATCCTCGCTAACTGCCTCTGCTGACCAGGCCATCTGATGTAGCCGTGATATGGTCTCTAAATGATGTCATTGGGTTGTAATCTGTTAAATACTACTCTCCAGTATAGCAGATTGTCGTGCCTCCAACACCTAACCAATGGGTAGGCGTACACATGCGGATGTGTGAATGCTGCCTCTATGGGATAACCCACCGGTAGTGTACACCTGATGTGCTCAAAGGCCCAGACTTGTAGTAATGTGTAGGCCATTAGACTATGCATCTCATAATGGATATATCGTCCAAGGTCGTGATAAAGGTGCACAAGCATACTACGTCCCCATGCATAGATAATCTGATGCTCCTCCATCACTCTAATGGTGTGAACGAGACCCCCATGAAGGTGAGTGCCTCATCCATCTGGTGTGATGGCTAGTGCGACTGTGACAATCATGATCCTCTGTAGTAAGGGAATGTCTTTGCATCCTTGCTCTAGCAAATAGAGCTAAATATGTCCTCGCTCTACCTGTGAAACAGTGTGACCCAAGTAGTATAGCTGACTCTCGTGAGTATACCTCGCTGAGCGATGTCCAACAACCCTCACTATCTCTCCTCGGATCGATAGTCGAAGGATCCTAAATACATCCTCCAGTGTGATGGTAATCTTGCCTGTCAATAAGTGGAATGTAGATGTATCTACATCCCACCTCTCCATCAGTGCCATGAGCATCGCGCAGTGGAATCTGATTGTGGGCATATAAAATACCCACCATAGGCCCACCGTCTGTAAATACTCTCTCTGTGATAGTCAAGGCACTAGTACGCTCTCGTAGAAGTGCCATCAGATGACTGCCTATGTGCTCACGCATCTCAGGGACATCCTGTAGATCAGAAAGCAAACAAGAGCATCAGAATCCCTTCTAGAAACCAAAGTAAGCTATCAAGAATTAAACAAGAATGCCTATGCCTAGGGCATGTGTCCTCTGTGGACCACGATGCCCCAGGAAGACTAGGACGCCCCAGAGGGACACTAACACCCTTGTGGGACTAGGGTGCCCCAAAGGGATTATGGCACCCTAGGTGGACCCAGGTGCCCCTGTCTGGGACCCCTGTCCACCTTCCCCTCTTGGCATAGACATTGGTAAATGTAAAAGAAAAAGTACAATGAAAGATGACAGAAGAGTTGGATTAGGACCCTACCATGGCCTCAAAATGTCTCTCTGCTACTTGGGCTTGGAGCATCTCCAGTCGTGGTGGATGATATGGATGTCGGCTCAGCATGGTCATTCCCCTATTCTCCTTCTCTCTCTCCTCTACTTTCCTACAATGACAAGAAACAAGAATGAGTTGGTGATAAGTGACCACTCCCTTTCACATAAAGTATGTGAGTGAGAATTCCTATCCCTAATTAGGTGCAGAAATGTGCTCTTTCACTCCTAAGCCCTTTTCTTGAGTTGTCGAACTCCGATTTTAGTGTCATTTGTTGCGTTGGAATCCTAGTTCTTCTCTCTTCCTTTCCCAATCTATTATGTTTGAGTGTTGTTTCTTCAAATGACCCTCATAACACATTTCCCTTCAAATCAACGTGCGTGGATATCTCCTTGTTTCTACTCTTAGACTAAGCAAGCAGAAACAAGGGGCCCATATATCTCCCTTGATTTCCTCCCTTCTCATCACTCAACCCCTTTAGAATTTTGATACTGACTCATTGGTGGTGGTTGCAAGTGATTTGGTTTTGATTTCTCTGACAAGTGTTCCTTTGTAGGTTGCAGTTCCTAACTTTGTGGTCTTGCAAGATTGTAGACTTGGGGGCTCCTACCTTCTCGGTGACAATGCTTCAGCTTCCTCTATAGTATCCTTTTAGGTATCCTTTTCATGATTGATGTATTTACTTTCCTTTAGTTGCATATGAATGTAGTGTCATATGGCCACTAAAGTGGGGGCTAAATGTACCGTCAAAAATTGTCCTCCTATATGGAATGGTACAATTTCCCTCAGTTTAGCTCCTCACTTTCAGTGACCTCTCAACCTTTTCTTTTCTGGCCTTCCTGAAACTCTGATTGACTAGGTCTAGAGGCAATTCATTCACTTTTTAAGGTAACTTATTGATGGAACCCAGAAAGGGGATTTGAGATTTGGGTCCCTAGGACCCCCAAAAATGTAGATCTGAGTGGAAACTAGGTTCTTGGACTTGAGCGCCCATACCCTAGTCCTCCTCTGTTTCCTGGGATTTTGAATTTTGGCGGGGTGTCGGCTCCCGCTGAGTGCCTCGAGATTCCATTTTCAAATTCTCAGTTTTCATGCAATATCGAGACATTATTTCAAAATTTGAATTCCCTAAAGCTAAATATAAAAAGACATTTGCAAATCATTTTATCACCCACAATCCTTATGCAAGCTTGATGCCAAAACTCTGCTATAATTTCTATTGAAGATCAGTGACTTGTTGAAGCTCTTTGAAATATTTTGTATTTGCTATCATGGAGACAATGGATGGAGATTAGGAATCAAGCTCTTGAGTCTATCTTACTCTTCCTAGGGTTTGTACACCCTTTGCATGATCGGGAGAAGGATTGAAGCCTCCAATAGCAAGCTTGGAGATCCTCTGCGGACACTGTTGATTCACCTTCTTGTTCATGCAAGTCTTCATTATGTTTCATCTCCTTGAGGTGAAGTTGTATGTGTTTATTGATGCAAAGCAAGTTGTTGATCTTCCCTTGATTAAGACATCTAGGGTTTGATATTTCTGCATACACATTGTTAGGTTTGCACACACTTCTACAAATCTTTATCTCTAGCTATTGTTGAGGTAGAAATATCAAAGACGGGGCTTCACTGAGGCAAGCTCCTATATAGCCACAACATTTTCCTTCTTTTGTAGGTGCAGATCGTGTTTTATAGGTCCCAGCAAAAAGAAGCTACAGGAAGGAAGATAATGCAGATACAGTCGCGATAGACTTTTAGATTTTCAGATTCTAACACTTGCGGGACTAAGGAGCGGGTGCCCTAGTCCAACTAGGGGTTATTTCTAAGATCTGGAAGTCATTTAGTAGTCTCAAACACCCTGTGCAAAAGATTTTCCAGTCTGAAAACTTTTGGGACACTAGAGCGGGCACCCTAGTCCATGTGGCCCTCAAAATCTAGGTACACAACCTCTAAAACCCTCTCTCTACACTTATGTTATCAATTTTGCCAGTTGTTTCATCAATTTCTAAGTATTTCTAATTTAAAGCATAATTAGGGTTTTACTTGGTTGAAAGGAAAACACTTGATAAAACCTTAGTTAGGGTCTTAAGTTTCATAACCACGTGAGCGTAAGGGACAGACAAAGTGATTAGAAGCTTGTTCATAAGCTCAGTCCTTGTCCTCCCAATGCTTAGGGGGGAAATTGTGGTATTTGACCTAGCTTAAACAAACTATCCAATTTTCCCCTAAACAATACCTAGATGCTTAAATGTCATAAACTTCAATTAAATAACATACCCATTTCAAATTTATGAAGTATGTAGATTCTAATACACAAAACCAACAAACAATAGCTTCAGATTTCACTCCTAAATCATCATATGATGTTTTTCCTCTCCCAAACAATGAACAATAGTGTATTGACCCTAGGCACCCTTGGTCCAATGGAAAAATGACCTCTAGTTGAAGCGCTAGGACCCTAGAAGGCTCACACCCTCCCTATGGAAGTGTATGGCCTATATGGAGTCTTCACAGCAGCACAATCATATATATCTAACAAAATATGCTTCCAAATCCTTATCATTTCTTGCAGGCCAGAAGATGAAACCCTACGCCTAAAAGAGGTAGTGAAAATCCATTAAAAAGAATGCTAAATTTGTTGTTATGACTGTACGACCAGCCTAGAGAAGTATGACCAGCAATGAGGATTAACACGGCTCTAAAAATCTGATCTAGACTCCCTTGATAATCTGTAAAATCTCTTTGCCAATCTCTCCCATAAATCTACATAATAAACTTGTGTAAAAACCCTCAATAATCTTGTCAAATGAAGTACTAGCATAATTCCTGTGAGATTACCAGCAACTCCCTAGATGATATCTTTCAACCACTTAGTAATTGGTACCTACAGAGGTTTTCATCTCTACAAACCCTTGAAAATAACCAACGCTCCAAAGCCAAAGCTCATGAGATGAAAAATACACGACAATGGAATGAATGAATGAGTTTATTTTTTTACTTTTATTCTTAATCCAATTCCAACGCACCAAAAAGAAGTCTTTTAATTTTCATATTTTAATAACATCTTAAGACTCCTTATAACTCCCATGGGTTGAGTGCCCCTCATCTCCTAGCACATCAACTTTTAAAACACACTTATATCTCCCCCCTAAGTCAGTTTATAATGTAACTTATACATTTAAACATTATAGGTTAAATATTTAATTTAACTTAAATATATCAACAATTAAAATAATATTCCTCGGCCACTTCAATTGTCGTGAAACTAGTGCAAGCTATTCCCACCAATGCTACTAAAAATAGAAATGCCTAGAAAATGTGTCCAAAGACACCCTGGAAAGGGAAGATGTGCTCAAAACCAAATTTGGGAACTCAATCAACCATCCATATATGTCACAACTACTAGAGATCCCCATTAAAGTTCCCTAACCATCAACCATTAGCCTACGGGAACCCTAGAATAGGCTAATTGAGTCAATTTGATGAACTGGCTAGGAAGGGGACATTAGAGTCCTCCCTCCCCAAAATTGCTTTTCCTCAATCAATCTCATCTCAAGATGATGTAATATATGTTCACTCTCCCACATTGCATCCTCTACAAGCAAGTTCCTCCATTTGACCAAATACTCCTTGATGCTCCTTCTCTGAAGAGTATGCTCTCAAGAATCAATAACGACATATGGAATCAGTATTAATTTCCTTCCTCATCCAATGGTGGTAGCTCAGATGAGGGAACTACATTGTGTCCAAGTGCCTTCTTAAGCCTAGATACATGGAAAACATTATGTACTATGTTGTTGGCTTGTAACTCAAGCTCATAGGCAACCACTCGTACTCTCTTGGACACCCTAAATGGACCATAAAATCTGGGTTTTAGCTTCTCTACTCCACTCATTTTGAGAGCAGTTTGTCTGTATGGATGAAGCCTCAAGTAAACCATGCCCCCAAACCTCAAAAATGTGTTCCACTCAGTGTTGATCTACATATAATTTCTATTGATTTTGTGCCTGTTGCAAATTTTCCTTGAGTGCTTTCACAATGTCCTGACTTTCTTGTAACAAATCCTTTGCTTTAGGCACTCTACTATCACCAAGTAGTAAATCTATGAAGTTAGGGGCATCATACGCATACAAATCCATAAATAGAGACATCCTAATAGACATGTGATATGTAACTTGTTGTAACAATACTCCCCAAGATGCAACCATTTGATCCATGCTCTTTGTGGTGGTCGACAGATTGACCAAATTTGCACACTTCTTCAATATATCAGTGACATATACTACAGTGCAAGTGGTTGATCTATTCTTCAGGGAGATCTTCAGGTTGCATGGGATACCCAGGGGAATTGTGAGTGATAGGGACAACAAGTTCCTAAGTCTTTTTTGGTAGGAGTTGTTTAGGTTATGTGGCACCGAGCTATAGTCTATGAGAAGCCCTTGACAAACCTCCTATAAAAACCACACAACCCAAAGAATCCCTTGAGCTAAGAGAGATTTGTAGGTGTAGGCCACTCTATGATAGCCCTTATCTTTTCTGGATCAACTCTTACCCCATCTATACTGATAATATGACCAAGGTATAGTAGT
Organism: Cunninghamia lanceolata; assembly: GCA_027924645.1. NCBI lineage: Eukaryota > Viridiplantae > Streptophyta > Pinopsida > Cupressales > Cupressaceae > Cunninghamia > Cunninghamia lanceolata. The sequence continues at coordinate 424,440 of BSBN01000274.1, forward strand.
TTAGTCATGCCGAAGTCACATTTGGTATACTCCCAAACACCTTGCTATGCTTCGTTAGCAATTTTTGAATATCCAGATGGTGGCTATTCTTCTACTATTTTAGAACTGCAAGCATGATTAGGCACTCTTCTACCCACTCCACCTGATCATGTCTAAGCATCCTCTCCATCCTCTTAAGAGATACAACTCGGGGACCTCCATCTGATAATGCTCTGAGCACAATCTTCTTCCCATTGGAATCAAACTTTATTTCCATGTTATGCAAGTTCATGGTAAACTCCCCAAGGGTCATCATCCAATGCATGCCTAAAACCACATCAGTGTCACCAATGTCAACTACATAAAAATCATCCTTAAGCTCATGTTCACCCAGCCAAATACTCAAACTAGAAATCTTCTCGGTGCAAGTGAGTTTGAAGCCATCTATAACCATCACCTTAAACCCTTCAAACTCCTCTATTTCGAGTCCTCTTTTGGCAACAAGTCCCTCATCAATGAAATTATGTGTAGCACCTGTGTCGATGAGTGTAACTATTCACTACCCACAAAGAACTCTAACTCTGAAGGAACCAATTTTTTGGAAGCTAGATAGTTGTGCCATCACCCCTTTACCATCATTGTCACCTTTCTAGATGAGTGTTCCTCTTCACTGTCCTCTATATTAGATTGTTGATATGATTTTTTTGAATTAGTTTCTTCAACTAAAAAATATTCAATCTTCTTGGCCTTTGCCTTATTAAGGCATCTGTGAGAAGGGTCCCAAGGTTCCCTACAATGGAATCATAACTTCTTCCTCTAATACTCATTCAACTTCTCATTACTTAGCTGATTTGTTTCCCTCTTTGGCTGATTAACATCACACTGAAAATGTTTCTTATCCTTATCCTTTTAATGCAGAAAACCCTTAGATTGGAATTTACTCCTAGAAGTAGAGGACTCCATATCTCTAGCCTTCTTCATTGCTTTCTATACAATGAAAGTGGATTAAGCCTCTTTAATCCCACCCCTCAATGGATCTGTGAGTCCATCTATGAAAGAACTACCAATCTCTGCTTTGAAATATCAGTGACCATCATGGATAACTTCTAAAACTCTAAGATATAACTGTCCACTGAACCCCATTGTTTCATTTGTGCTAACTCCTTAAACTGCAACTTTGGGTCCTTCTTATCGAACCTGTCAATCAACCTCTCAGTGAACTCCACATATGAAGTAATCTGGTCATGGCCAAGTGTAATCATACCATGGTGCTACCACTCATGGGCACAACCATCAAAGTGCAATGCAGCATAGGTAATAGCCTCCTCCTCTGGCATAGGGATAAGATGAAGATAGTTATCCATCTGTTGTACCCAAGCTCTCGCAGTTGTCTTCCTAGACCCATCAAAGTACGGAATGGACAATTTGTTTACTTTTTTCTGTAACACATGATTATGTTGTATGTTACCCATGTTGGGTCTATGCCTCATCCTCAGATCCGCATAGTCTCTTAAAGACATTTCAGCCTAAAACTCCACCCCTGAAGCCCTCCAATCTCTCATAATCATGTCCTGTAGCTCATGTTGGGTCAGCTCAATAACCTCAGGTGGGTTATCTCGTGGAGGAAAGGTAGGCATGCATGGTCTCATATTAGTTGTCCCAGCCATAGTACGTTGGTTAACTATCATGTTATTAACAGATCCATCCCCATCATTTCTCCTATCACCATTGTCCTCATTATCACCTCCATTTCTATTATTATTATTGTTGTCATTGTTGTTATTCCCTTCAACCTATCTAGCTAGTAGGGTACAAATATGGTTCAAGTTTTGTTGTAACTCACATTGTCCCCTAGACAAATCATTTAATATGTCCCTGGTGCTTGGTTCACCATGCTCCCTATCACCCATCATTACCTATACCCTTTCAACACCTGCAAACATGTCTATGTGTTGTGGTATTTCGAGGTTTGGTTGTGACATGTTTCTCCTTAGATTATAATGATGAGTAAAAGGTTGCATCACTCAACAAAAACTCTACATGTTTTTTCAACCGACCTCACTGGATGGAAAGAAGAGTTGTGCTCTGATACCACTGTAATATACACCCTTGTTTGAAGAGTTTTATAATGCCAAATTTTTTGTTTGTTTGTGATGTTTACAGTTGATGGGTTTGTTTTCTTGTTTGCATTTTTTCACATTCAATGGTGCACAATAATAAAGAAATACATAACATGCAATGATACCCAGAAGAGTAGAGTACTTAAACAATTTAAATAACAAATACCTAGATGCTTAAATGTCATAAACTTAAATTAAATAACATACCCATTTCATATTTATGAAGTATGTAGATTTTGATACACAAAACCAGCAAACAATAGCTTTAGATTTCACTCCTAAATCATCATATGATATTTTTCCTCTCCCAAACAATGAACAATAGTGTATTGACCCTAGGCTTCCTTGGTCCAATGGAAAAATGACCTCTAGCTGAAGTGTTGGGACCCTAGAAGGCTCACGCCCTCCCTATGGAAGTGTACAGCCTGTATGGAGTCTTCATAGCAGCACAAAATCATATATATCTAACAAAATCTGCTTCCAAATCCTTATCATTTCTTGCAAGCTTGAAGATGAAACCCTATGCCCAAAAGAGGTTGTGAAAATCTATTAAAAAGAATGTTAAATCTATTGTTATGACTGTATGGCCAGTGTAGAGAAGTATGACCAGCAATGAAGATTAACACAGCTCTAAAAATCTGATCTAGACTCCCTTGATAATCTCTCCCATAAATTTGCATAATAAACTTGTGTAAAAACCCTCAATAATCTTGTCAAATGAAGTACCAGTGTAATCCCTGTGTGAGATTACAAGAAACTCCCTAGATGATATCTTTCAACCACGTAGGAAGTGGTATTTGCAGAGGTTTTCATCTCTACAAACCCTTGAGAATAACCATCTCTCCAAAGCCAAAGCTCATGAGATGAAAAATGCATGACAATAAAATGAATGAATGAGTTCACTTTTTTACTTGTATTCTTCCTCCAATTCCAACGCCCCAAAAAGAAGTCTTTTAATTTTCATATTTTAATAACATTTTAAGACTCCTTATAACTCCCATGGGTTGAGCACCCCTCATCTCCTAACACATCAACTTTTAAAACACACTTATATCTCCCCCCCTAAGTAACTTTATAAAATAAAGTAACTTATACATTTAAACATTATAAGTTAAATATTTAATTTAACTTAAATATATCGACAATTACAATAATATTCCTCAGTCACTTCAATTGTCATGAAACTAGTGCAAGCTACTCCCACTGATGCTACTAAAAATAGAAATGCTAATACCAACTCCACTGGTGACCCCGCCTGACTTAATAAAAATAGCTTGAGTCCTAGAATATGTGTCCAAAGACACCCTGGAAAGGGAATATGTGCTTAAAACCAAAGTTTGGAACTTAATCAACCATCCATATATGCCACAACTGTAGGAAATCCGCACTGAATGTGCCTAACCATCAACCATTAGCCTACGGGAACCCTAGAATAGGCTAATTGAGTCAACCTAATGAACTAGCTAGGAAGGGGACATTACAGATTCTTATAGCTATACCAATTCAATGTTGAGTGTATGAGCATATTCTCATTACTAGGTTGGTGGTGTTGCTATAGGATATTGGGTATGATATGACATGTGCCTTTAGATGGGACATGATTAGACTTCAGAGTTGTCATGAGAGTAGAACCCTAGAGAAGTGGAGAGGGGTTTTTGATAGGTTAGTCATGCATATGGATCACATGGTGACCATATAGGGGGATGCAAACTTGGATAGAGAACAAAATCCAACTAGGGAGGATAAAACATTCATGGTGGTTTTTTTGGAGGCACTCCATAGTGACAAAGAGGCTTCATTGCATGTGAGCATGCTTCACCAGTTTAGGCTTTGGTAGCCAATGTCATTGGAGTATTTGTTATTTAGGAACATCAACAATCTTCATTTAGGCTAGGGGAGATGGAGATATTAACATTCACAACATAGATGTTAATGAATAATGATGAGGAGGATAATATCATAGAGATGATGTGGGATCATAGATTTATGGAGGGAGTGGTGGAAGACAAATCAATAAGACCCACTATACCCCTTGGATGGTGGTAGAGTAGGAGAGATAAGGAAAGCCACCATAGATGGAAGTAAGGTACCTAAGGCTAGTAGTGGTGGAGAGGAGAATATGCGAGAGTCCAAGGCACCCTTGGAGGTGGTAGATTTTTGGTAGATCATAGATAATGATTGGTAGCTCAATGATTGAAGTAAGTGATACATGCAACATTAGATTTTTTAACTTATGTGTTCTTATAGTATGATTTATATTTGATTGTGTGCTAACATTCATGCCATTTATGACATGAAAGTGGTTTAGTTGAAAGGATCAAGTTTATTTTAATCCACCATAGAGTACTTGACCATGGGTGTGCCTATGGTGTGAGCATAGAAAATAAAATAAGATCATACACATGTTGGTCAGTTTGTATCACTTTTTAATTCCATCAGTTAGGAATGAATAGCATACTTGGGTGTTGCAATAGAATGCATTGATCTCTAAGATGACTAAGATAGTTTATAAAGGGAGATAAATGAACTACAAAGATAGTTAGGTATTTCATGAATGAGGGTTGAGATTCCCCCACCCATAGGTGATCCAATGGATATGGCCATATTCCACTATTATGTAGGCACAAAGGTAGATGTTGTGAGGTTGAATGAGGAGATTAGTAGATTGTTGAAGAGTGTCTAATAGTACATACTAGGTCTAGGACACAATCCCCCACCAAGACGAGGCTTGTGGTTGTTATAAATGAAGGAAACCACTATAATATAGAAATCTGAAATAAACTTGCAAATCTGAAATATAAACTATAGAATATCAACAGAGATATGAACTATCAAGAAATAAATTAGAAATATTCAAGGCCCATACACATAACATAGAGATTTATGTGGAGAAAACCTTTTCGGATAAAAAACTCCACCAGGAATAGAAGGAAAATTTGTATTATCTACAAAGAGACTACAATACATCAATTTCTTTCAATCCTGCATCCAATCCAATGGCACCTGTGTACCTGTAAACAAACAACTCTCATATCTCAACTCTCTTCTATCTTCTGTTAAATGGAAAAATATCATATTATAGAGGACGTTTCCAGAATATGGCACCCATCTTGGGAATCTGGCTAATTTTAGTGTCTTACATCTATCCTAACCTCTACATTGAATAATACATCCAAGTAGGACAATATACCATGCCCTCATCAGGAATAGTCAACAAATAGGCTAAAATAGCCTCTTACACCTTCTTACAAGTTGTCATTAGATGCTCTATCATATCGGTCCAATAATAGTTGATTCCTTACAACGTGTAAGACTCCAATAATAGAAGATACTCTTACACTTTTCATAAGTCAATTAATGAACTTGGACACCCCATACTTATATGTTTACTATACTGAGGTAAAATGTAAATAAATATATAGTCACCGTAATTAAATAATTATTGTAGTCAATGTATCCTACATATGATCTTATGTTTGCATTTACAATTACAATATTAGGAGTAATTAAATTAATAATATTTACAAGGTTGATGGCACCATAATCCTAACAATGGGGAGTTGTAGGAGTGAGATAAGTGAGGGGTCCTTGAGGCCACCTCCTTAGTGTATTTTAGACATATGATTGTACCATTTTTGACATGAGATATATGTATAACCTCTTTTTGTTTGATTATATATGTTATATATATTTTTATGATATGTAATTTCTATTTTTATGTATGCTCATGTGTGTATGGAAATGATAAATCTCTAATAATCAGAAATACACTCATATGCTAATAATCAATGAAAACTATAAGTAATAATTAAATCTCTAACATAAAATAAATCAATCACTACACAAGAAAGATCCCATAATGTTAATTATAACATCACTAAAGTTAGAACACATTAGAGCATCTATAATCATGTATGGAAAATATGTGTCATGGAAGCACATAAATGGATACCAAAGATACTCAATGCTCTTTATTTTTCTTTGGGCATTATAACCTATGGTGGAAAAAATCAATTCCTTTATTTCATTTTCTTTTCTTTTAATCACTTGGTTCAATAATACCATTTTCATTAGTCCCAATTCTTTACCTTTTATATCCAAGCTTTTTCATTATTATATATTTAAGACCATACTTGTCAAATGGTGGAGAAGAGATAAAATAATCAATAGTAGAAGTACTAGTCTATGAGTCATTGTCACATATACAAGTTGATTTATAATCTTTATTATCATTTTGCTTCTTTAGTGGAACACACCCATATATATAGATGGATCCATGTATAGAAGAGGAACATGGAAAAATCCTTAGGAATAATCTTATACTCTCTTGTGGAAGGTGTGAAATATAATGTACCCCACTCATCTCCAAAATAGCATTATCATTTTTTTTTTGGGAGATCTCCCTCTTTATGGATCACTTGATGTTACTATTTCTATTTATATATTTAAAAGTTGGTGGTAAAGAAGTAAGAAAACCTCTCCTAGGTTGGGGAATGTGAAAAACTAGAGGCATCATAGGAGTAAAAGTATAAGACAAATAAACATTAGACAAAGGATATGTACAAGTATCTAAGGATGTAACATGAGAAGAAACAAACAAGTCCATAGTATCCTCGATCATTGTAAGGCAAGAAAAATATTCAATAAAATTATGTGTCAATGTAGTGAATGAACTATAATTAATACAAGATAAATGGAACCATTGAAATGCTTCATCAATTAAAATTCTTCTAAATTCATTCATGAAAAATATATCATCATCAATATACTCATAGATTACAACTAAAAATGACTTAGCATGTAAAGATGCATTATTAGTACCATCAAAGTTATCAAGCATAAATTTCTCACCAAGAGCACAAATATCATCATGTAATATATCACAAAGTGATGAATAATCATGAAGGTCTATAGAATCTGCATGAGATGCTAAATAACCATCATGATAAAGCACATCATCATATCTATAAAGAATACAATTAATCACATGCATCACACACCCTAAGATCCTCATAAATGAAACATCCAAAGCATATTTAACTAAGGATATAGAAGTAGCACTATCATGACATGTAGGAAGAATAATATCACTTGGCACAACAATGTCACGAATAGCCAATGGAAGTGTAACCTCATCACACAAAGTCTCATTGCTAGAAGGTAGAGCTACATCATCATCATCCATCACATGAGGGGTATAATCATCATGAATCAAGTGGACAAATAAAGGGAAGTCCTCGAAGATAGAAGGACAAGCACTAACAAGGTCCATGAAGGAGGATAAACTATATAGGCATGAAACCAACTCACTCATGGAATGTGTAACATCATCTATATGGAGAAACAATGTAATATCATCAAGGATCAAAGGATAATAATCTTAATGAAGTGTTAAAACACCTTATAATCCTTGATATATTCATGAAGTTAATCCCAAGGTAGATGCACATAAGGATCTATAAGGAAAGATATAACAATCAATGCACCTTGGATGAAAAGAATGATAAAATAAAGCCAAAGCCTACATTTAAATCAAAGTAAATTCACATCTGAAATGGAAAGTAGAAGGAAAAAACTAAGGGGTGTAAGATCAATTTGGTTCACCAAAATGAAAAGAAATAAATGATTCCTTTTCTAATAATCTATTTCAATTAATTTATGAAGCAATTAACACACAATCAACTTAGAAGTAACTAAGTCTCAAAATAGGACACAAATATGTTATGAAATTGACAAAGTGGATAGGGGTACTTCACTTCAAGTGTGACAAGAGGATATTCTACTCTAAATTGTGTTCTATGATTCACCTATTTGATTGTTCATTAGATATATGCATCAGTTGAGTCCTAACAAGCTGTGAAATCTTTTGTTTTCTACTCTAGTTTAATATCACAATGTGGCCTTGACCCTAGCATCTAAAATTTTGAACCTTTCATCTTATTTTAAACCTGGGAGTTGTGGACTTGAACTTTGTGTCTATTTTCTTGTAATAATGATGCAATATGTGTTCTTTTTTCCTAGGATGATCAAATGGCATTACTTTGTCCTTTTATATAAAACCCTAACATGCAAATTTGAATATTTCACATTTAAGTCAATGGGTAATGACTAGTTGAGATTGAGTTGGATTAAGCCTAAGATTAAATTTAATTTTAGAATGTGGGGGTCAAAACCTTATGTTTGGTTTTAAACTAGGTTCAAAACTACAAAGGTGGGTTTGACCTAGGATAAAGAATAGGTAGTGCTAAAGATATATCTAAGTCCTTGGGGGATGGGGAATCAAGTTCTACTCAAGTTTAGGTTAATTTCAAATTTTCACACATAAATACATCATTTGTACACTAAACCATTACACTAAGAATAAAGGGTTAAAGTGATTCCAACATGAATGGGGAAAAGTGGTCAGAATGTACTTTTCAACCTTACAACTAAGAATACTTTGAATTACTAATATATATTAACTTTAATGCATAGAATGTAATTAAGAACATTATTCAACTAAGATCCCCATGGTATATTCAAATGTTTAAGTGTGTGGTATGTGTTAACAATATGTTTGTGAAGTGAATGATATATAAGAGTAGTTGGTCAAATCCCTTTAGACATGAGGATGCGATCTTCTAGTTATGTCCTCCCCAACTTTAACTAATAAAAAATAGTTAATTAAATTATTAGACATTTGTAGCTTGCCTAGTACAAGGAAAAGGGGGCTTTATGAGATTATGAAAGATTTAATTTGGAACCTAGTAAGCTGAAATGGGTGCGGTCAATATATCAACTGACAATTGTTGAGTACTTAATAGTTAGAGATTGATGGTTCAAATCTTGCTCCTTTAAGGGTCTCCCTCAGTTCGGCTAGACTTTACCAAGAAGAGGTAGGATTATAGTGATGGTTAACCAAAATAAAAAAAAACCCAGTAAGTTAAGATGCTAACAAATGAAGAAATGAAAGTGATAGATTAGCATAGTCAAAATCCTAACATGAGTGAAGGTAATAAAAAATTGTGATGGATGTGTGGACACCTAAAACCCATTCCTATATTATAACTAATTCTCATCATTAATCCCTCATTACTTCTCGCACTAGTTAATTAAATAAATTCTTTAATTAATTAGGTCATTTCACTATCACCAACTAATTAAATAGATTTTATTAAGCCGATAAGGGCATGGTTCGGTGGTTAAGTCGCTCGGTTGTAGTGGCGGCCACCAGAGTTCAAACCCCTGTTGGGCCAACGAGCTTGCAAGCTTTACGCCTTCGTTGGGCCAACGAGCTCGCGGGTTTGAAGTGTTCTTGCTAGGGGATGAGGTCCCCCGTGTTGTGGCCTCACCGGTTCATTGCTCCAGGCAAAAGCACTCACGTGGAGCTGGAGGGCGTGTCGCACCAGCGTCGCCGGTCACGTTAAAAAGTTTACCAAGCGCATTTAAAAAAAAAAACTAATTAAATAGATTTTATTTATTTATTTAACTGGTTCATCCTAGCATTAGTTAATTAAATAAATCATTTTATTTAATTAACTAAGCTAATTTCATTCACCTTCCTCTCCATTTAAAAAATAAAATATTTATTCTCCTCCATCAAGTCCAAAAATCCATATAAATGCAAATAAACTTTGCATCTTGACCATCCATTTAATCAAATTAATCTTAGTCATCCATCTCTAGCTACTTTCAATCCAAAATCAAATCAAATTTAAATATTAGTCATCTACTTAATCAATGCAATCTTAATCCTCCATTCACCAACCACTAGCATTTATTTACATTTTCCTCTCAATTTCAAATTCAAAAATCCTCCCATTCAATCCTAACCCTCCATTCCAAATAAATTTGAGCCCTCCATTCCTCCCTTCCCAACTCTATAAATCAAACATCTCCCTCATCCAAGAACATGAAGAATCCATTTTGTAGGTATCACAATGGGGACTCCAAGAGCAATTCAACAATCAACAACACATCTCCCATCACCAAGTTTGTGGTGTAAAAGTTTGTGTTTGATTTTGCATTTTGAAATTGCATGCCTTAATTGCCCAATTGGAGGTAGTGGTAGGATTTGATAGAGGATTCATATTTGTGTTTTTGTTTCCTTGCATTTTGAATTTGCATCCCTTGATTGCTCAATTGAATGTAGTGGTAGGATTCGATGGAGGATTCTCATTTATGTTTTTGTTTCCTTGCATTTCTTCATTTCCACCTCTACAGGATGAAACAATAAAAGTGATAAACTATCTACAGGATGAAACAATAAAAGTGATAAACTATCTAAAGTCAACTCCTAACCTAAATAATCATAATAAAAATTTGTAACCAATTTCCTCTATAAGAAAATGCAAAATTGTTGTCTATCCTTAGGCCAACTCCAAGCCATTTCTATATTGATCAAAGCTGAGACAAAAGGAATGTAATCAATCCATCTTAATATAGACATTTTAAATGACAACCACAAACGTGAGATTATTTGTCTCGCAAATTAAGCCTAAACTTATGCGAGGTAATATAGCTAATTTTTTTAAAAAGCCCGATATACTGATGATGATGCAGCGTGTAATGAAAATCAATTATAACAAGCAGCCAAGCTGCCGGGTGACGGGAAACCGGTGACAACCCTCGTGTGACCGGTAAGACAAGGTAAAGATCCGGTCGGTTAAAAGACATTTCATTTCTGGTTCTTATTCGTGTGAAGCAAAACTTTAATTAGAATTTCAGATATTATTTAACAGCTAGTAATGCCCAACAATGGTACGAACGATACCATTTAATGTACTCACATCTGTCGGTTATGATGCTCCCCGACAGCCCATGCGTGCATGAGCAGATACCAATCATACCATGCATGCATCGCCATGCACAATGGCATTCCACTCATGGGGGTTTTTAAAATTGTTGTAAAGAGAAAGGTTTTACTTTTGGGGTGATTTTGATGGATTAGATGGACATTGGTTTAGAAGTTTAGTCAAAGAAAGTTTTTGGAATAAGGGAGAGGGCCCACTTGCCGCCCACGCCCCAATAACCGCTATGTTTTTAATCACTTGACCCCCCAATTAATTTTTTAAAAAGAACTAATACATGTAAAATACCAACCAAATTAATTAACACAAATGCACCAATACATGTTCACAACATTTGTAAATGCACCAATACATTTGTAAATTAACCAATGAAATTAAGACAAGTGTACAAATGTGATGGCGAACGGTTACCGGCACATCGGTGCAGATGTATGGGGCGACATGTTGAAATGACCATTTTTCGACCCATGTGCACATAACGCGTCCTACAGGGAAATGTATAAGTGCCCAGAAGCCGAAAGAATAGCTTTAAGCTCTTCGGTCGCATACGAAAAAACCAAAAAAAAATCATCGAAATTTGATATGTCTAGCTATGTGCTTGACGTGCGCGAAGTTAGCGTGGGCAGCTACTATCTCCTCTCCCTTAGATATATATTTATTCATTGTGTTGTAATCGGCTTAAAGGTAGAAATAGTGACACGCAACTGAGTTGAATTCATTTCTAAAAGAGGAGATACCCTTATACTTTTCTCACTCGTTTGTCGTTACTTTACTTTTAGGCTGATTTTGATGGATTGGATTGACATTGGTTTAGAAGTTTAGTCAAAGAAAGTTTTCGGAATAGAGATATATTTATTCATCGTGTTGTAATCAGCTTAAAGGTAGAAATAGTGACACGTAACTGAGTTGAATTCATTTCTAAAAGAGGACATACCCTTATACTTTTCTCACTTGTTTGTGGTTACTTTGCATAGATTTAGTTAATGCATGGTCTTAGCACTTAATTAGTTTCTTTTGGTCACTTGATGACTTAAAATTCGAATTCACCATTTTGTTATGCTATATCATTTAGATTTACTTTTCGTACTATTATTTAATGCACAATGCATCAAAAGTTTCAATTTGGTATCAAGACTTGTATATAGGAACATTACCCTAATTTATTCCAATCACATGAAAATTAGAATAAGACATTCGCATTAAAACATATCAATCATTATCGTTTCAATTACAGGTTCAATTGTCAACTTTTACTCTATCCACAGAAGCATCTATCACCTTTATTTATCTCTATATATCTATTGCTATTGAATTGAGGGCTTTGGTTACTAGCAAGGAAGTTGGTCATTCCTCTCCTTTGTTATATCAGGGTTTAATGGTGCTTTTTTTACACCAGATATTAAAGGTTTGTTTTTGCAAATTGAAAATGTGTCATCAAAATAAAACCACACTAGGTGGACCAAATCAAGGGATGACCTTCAAAATCTCAAGTCTCAGTCATCTTTAATCTTCAATATTAGATCTTGTTCCAGAGCACATTTTATCTTTATCACAATGCCAAAGCACTCAAATTTCACATTACATTGATTTTGAAAAAAAACCTAATTTATTTCAATTTGTTTCAATCACTTTTTATCCATGATACTTAGCTACTCAATTATTGCATTCTCATGTTTAAACTTAGTATTTTTCTCAAATTTAAATTATATTTAATTTATTCAGCGTAGAAGATGTATTTTATTCCTTATAAATGTTGATCTTTGTGTTTAAATTTTTTTTTTGCATAAGTATCTATTTATATTAAATTATAAAAATAGTATACATTAACTCACCAAAAAAACAGTAAAATGGTATCACATCCAAACAATTTAAGCAAGAGCAAGCTTTAAACAAAACAACAAAAAAGCATTCAAACTATTACGTAGCAAGAGCTATTCTAGCAAGAGGTGGTGGTAAGTCTCTATCAGAAGGATTCCCCTATCCATCCCAAAGGACCTGGCTATTGTGAATGGCTCTACTTAAACATCACCCACTTCAATGGTCAAACAGTCAATAGTAATTTTACACCTCATCCACAATAAAAAGTGGTAAATATTTGTCCTATTTTTATTGGCCAAAATCGACTTTTCACTGTTGAAGTGGATGATGTTTAAAAACAACCATTGCAAATTAACTCCCACTCTGTAATAAGACCACCTTCATCTTTTTTTGGTCTTTTCCTTTATAATTATGAAAAGAAAAATATATAAAACAGTATTTCTTATCAATTACTTTTTATCTATGATTACTGAGCTACTCATTTATTACATTATCATGTTTATACTTAGTAATTTTTTTAAAATTTAAATTATATTTAATTTATTCACCTTAAGATGTATTTTATTCCTTATAAGTGTTAATCTTCATGTTTTAACAAAAAAATGCATAAGTATCCATTTATATTAAATTATAAAAAATAGTATCCATTAAATGACAAAAGCATAGGTAAAATGGCATCACATCCCAAACAATTTAAGCAAGGGGAAGCTTCAAACAAAACAACAAAAAAGCGTTCAAACTATTGCGTAACAAGAGCTATTCTAGCAAGAGGCAGTGGTAAGTCTCACTCAGAGGGATTCCCCAAAACAACAAAAAAGCGTTCAAACTATTAAGTAACAAGAGCTATTCTAGCAAGAGGTAGTGGTAAGTCTCTAGCAGAGGGATTCCCCAAAGCAACAAAAAAGCGTTCAAACTATTACGTAACAAGAGCTATTCTAGCAAGACGTAGTGGCAAGTCTCTAGAAGAGGGATTCCCCTATCCATCCCAAAGGTCCTAGCTATCGAGAATTAGCAGAAGGATGACTTCTAATTTAGATGTATGGTTACTCATCATGTTGTAATCTGCTTGTTCAAAAAAAGATATAGATGTCGATATCTACCTATATAATCCAATTGTTTTCATTAAAAAATAATTATGCAAAGAAAAATGATAAAATAATATAGTAGGATTTAAGAAGGTTTGTAGGACTAGAAGGCACTCACGTAGGTAAATTGGGTTTTGCCTTGTTTGGATTTTAGGGCTCCGAAGAGGTAACTCGTACGGCGCACACGAATATGGAAAACGCGTTATATTTTTCAATGATTGCGTTCCAGGAATTAAAAAGTACACGTTTCCACAGTGTTCCGTGTAATCCAGCTCTTATAAAGTTAAGGAATAGGTACCTACTCATTGCTGCTTAGGAAAACTTAAATCCAAAACATCATCTCTATTTTTTAGTATTATTATTTTTCTTTCAAATTATTACCATTAGAGAAAAGAGAGCAAGTGGGCTGTTTGGGCCATCAAACTTTGACCATGTGTTTATTTGATTTAGTTGTTTGGGTTATTTAAGTGTAATTATGTTTATCTATCTTTGAATTTGATGGAAATAGAATCTTTACTAATTGAGTTTTAAGTGAGCTTAATCATCTTTACAATTTAACCATCACAAATTGATTATAGTTTCTATTTCAATTATTATTATACTTTACAATCACCACCTTCACAATTTAACTACAATAAGATAACGATTATCTCCATTTCAATTATCAATGTATTTTACAATCATAGTGATCCTTATTAGTATTTTTTTTTCCCCTGTTTTTATTTCTATTTATAAGGAAAGTTTACAAATATGGCTCATTACAAGCAACTCAGTATAATTGAGACCAAGATTAGCCCCTGTAGAACATTATAAGTAATGTTTTAATGAAGTGACTTGCCTTTGCCATAACATCCATTTTCTTAAATTCAAAAGGGAAATTGAGTGCAAATGTTCCACAAATTTTGATTTCTCCACCTAATTATGACACGCTCTTGTGTACACACACATGTAGGATTATTAACTTTTGAGAATTTATATTAAAGATTAATAAAACAAATCTTTAGAATTTTTTTTTTATCAATTATTCATATAAAAAATTGATAGATCGTTTTCCCAAAAAAATTGTGTTACAAACCATGTGTGTGTGTGTGTTAAAACAATTCTTATTAAATAATTAGTATCTATTAAAGGAAATATATTTTAGGGGTCAATTTACTTCATTTTTCAATTACTTGACATTATATTATAAAGAAATAAATATATTCCTTTATCGAAAAAATGGGTTTTCCAAATAAGGCAATCAATTAGTCTAATTAAGAGTTAGGATAGATCACATAACAAAACTTTGGAATATGGGAATAACATAAATAAATGCACTTAGTTGATTCTAATAACTGAAAGATAGTTGTTTGTTGTTTTGATCATAACTTTTGATCCATAACTCAATTAATCACAACTTCTTATATGCATTAAAACCAAGACAAAATTTGATCTTGGTTGCTCTCATAATTTGGCAAATCAATCCCACGGGCCATGGAATCGAACCCAAGTGCCATGGGCTTAATCTTTCATGTGGATTTGACCTATAACCCACAAGAATGAACCTTTAGTAGATGTGAACTATTTTGTCATGATCTCCACTCTTCACTAACTACATTAAGGACTAGCCATGATTAAAAATACCTTGGGAAATCCACTAGATTGCAAGGATCAAGTTCTTCTAGATCACCCCCCTTGATTAGATTAGCTTTACGATAATGAAATTGATCAAGGGAAACACTCTTTAGTCATACAAATGTCATAGGATGTTGATGTAGAATTTAGGTTTCCTTTAGTTCTCTGAATCAAAAGATTCTTAGAATGATTTCTCCTTGGAGTGCAAATGCTATAATGTGAAATGATACACATTGAATGTATTTAAACATCATTACATCTAGCAATAAATCACATGAAATATATTTACTAATTCAATTTGAGGTGTGAACAAAACGAGGAAGAGTTGGCAACATTTGAGTTTGATTTTTTAAAATTTGAAGGTTAATTTTACATGGTGTAGGATTGATCCTACATGCCATGGGATTAACTTGGGATAAGAAAATACTAATGTATGAATCAAGGATGAATGTATAGGAGTAAGTGAAATGGTAGGTGTAATAAATGGCAAATGTATGGAAATATGTGTAGATAGGATCAAATATGTGGGAGGATGTGTAAATGGGAAAGTGTAATGGATCAGGAAATGAACCTGACTTCTCAAAAGATTGTTTCATTTGTTGATTTGTAATTACATTAAGTCATTCTATTAAATACGCCCAAAACTAAATGAGAATTGACATGGCTATGCAAATTGCACCATTACAAATATGAACCAAATAAATCTTCTTAGAAATTTTTAATAATATTTTAAATTATTTTTGAAAACAAATCAAAGTTTACACTCTAAAAGTTATAAGAGTTACACCATACAGTATTATATGTTTGTTGTTTCAAACAAATCACTATAATCCAAACTAAGAATAAGACTAATGTTGGACCATCCTTAGGGTTGGCACAATCTTGCATCACCAAAACATATTTATTTTTCCTTTGATATCTTTCCACGAGCAAGCCTAACTTGCACATACATTATTTTGTGTGGTAGTTTATTGTGCGCAAGCTTTAACTTGTGCATGTGTCTATCTCATGTTGGAAAATTTTAGAAGTCTCATGCATCCTTTCCTGAGAGGTGTGACTTTAATTAACTTTGTCCAAACCTTGTTCATCTTGGTAGAAATCTATTTGAGTGTATCTCAACATGCTTGCAATTTTTCTTGCATAGAACATGGTGCAAGCCCTGCCTAAGACCCTATGCAACTTCACAACCCTACACACAAATATCCCATCTCATGCAATTTGAACCACACATACCTTGAAAAATTAAATGAATGTTAGAATTTCAAAACATACTCTTAGTTTTAGGGTGAAATTTGTCAAACAACAATAATTAAATTAAGCATTAGTTTCAATTTTTTTAAGGAATGGAATGAATGTTTTGTTTGTATAATATGTACACATCATACCTTACAAATTAGATTTTCTCTTGGATGCACATCAAAGGTGAAAGGACTTGCATCAGTCATTAAATTTTGTGTATATGAGGTCTTCTAATTTTGGCATTAATTATATGGGATTCTTGGTCATTTGTAGGAGTTGAACCTTTGGTAGGTTAGTTGCTCTCCTTATAATTCAACTTGTATTGTTGTTTCCTAGGTTTGATGCTTTGATAATATAATTTGCATACCTTGTAACTTCTTTTAAACTATGTTTTGTACTCATTTTAGGTGTCCACTTTATATGTATTTTTACCCCTTTTAGCCTTGTTTTAGTCATGTTTAACCTTTTCTACTCATGTTTATCCTTGTCCACCTAATATTTAATTTGTGTCCCCCTTGAATGTGTTCAAGACCCTAGTTCATCCTTGTTTATCCTATGACTTAGTCCTCAATGATTAAAAAGAAACACAATCACCTTTAGCCATCTTATGTATATCTCCTCAACCTCCCCTAGAAATTTGGGCATTATAGCATTAAGTGTTGGTCACACCCCATAGGGTACATCCCTACCATTGCTTATGCTCATTGAGTAGTGGAGCTATTTTTGTTGATTTTTACCACAAAAATTAACATGTGATTCAATTATGACCTGGTGGTACCTATCTAGGTTTTAGGGTTTTGAGTTAGCTTGTATCAAGTGTCTTCTTTATTTCCCCTTAAAACCCTAAGTCTTGCAGTCATGTTGTTACTTTATGTTATAATCCATCATTGACTGCTTAGCCTAAGTTACCGGTTGTTTAAGTTATAACCCTGAGTCTATTATGTCATGAAGTGACCAACCCCTCATCCTAGAGTTTACCTTTTGTCGTCTGTTGAAGTCATGTTTTTATTAAGTTCTTAAGTCCCAAGTCTTTGTAGGGGCCTGGAGGTGCCAGATGGCAGGATATCGCAAGCCCACCGAATGTTGATGTTGACATCATGTCTCCACTGCGCAGCTACGAAATGAGGATAGGTGTAAAGTGTATCATGGCCTATGGCCATAAGATTGATGATGCATGAGATTTCGCCAGGTGCCAAAGAATGAAGCGAAGAAGTGGGGCCGATAAGGATCGAACGATAGCATAGTGGCGCAAAAGGATCTTCTCTACAAGAAAGATTCTGTGCGCAACCGCGAGATGATGACATGTGACTTGTTCCCGGGAAGAATGAAAAGGCTTATGAAGAGGATACACATGGAAGGCTTAGCGCACTCCCGCAGAACTAAAAGGAGGTGGCCCACCTACTACTGTGCAGCTGCAGAATGATGCCACGTAGGACAAAAGGGAAAGAGAAGTTAGCAAAAAGGGCGTCTGAGATGGAGAAATTTGATTGGCTGTTGGCTTTTCAATGTAAAAGTTCATATTTTCAAATCTGGTGGGTGATTCATAGCTGTTGATCTCACAGTTTGAAGACTTTATCGACGATCTAAATTCAAATGTTTTGTATAGACATTGGGTGCCACCCCTGTGCCACGAATTTGTAGTAATGGCTACGAATATGATCAATCACAAGTTATCCAAGATCATAGCCAGGGTTGATGACACATGGATGTCTTATTCAAATTTGAAGATAGCTCTAGATAAATAGGAAAAGGAGAAGGAAAGCATGAATGAGATGCGTAGAGTGTGGCTACCAAGAACTGGAGACATAAGGGAAGTCCCTAGATGTTCAAGGTTTGCCTTTGATGCCCCACCAGAAATAAAATTGACTCTTGTTATGCTAATTTTGTTAGAAGAGGTGGTGGCCTTTCAGCTACAATTGGACAAGGTTTTGAATGAGAAAAGACAATCAATAGAGAATATAGATAAAAATCTTATGCCAAGTATATTGGAGGATGATGGACAAATCAAAAGTATAGACAAATGGAAGGTTGATTTTAAAAGTATAGCTAGCCAGCTTATATCTTCTAGTTGTGTAGATGGTGACCCAAGCATGAAAATTTTAAGTTCTACACTTGATAAGTTGCATGTGCTAGAATTGAATTTTGAGATATTTTGCAAGGAAACAAAGATTTTATTGGATGCAAGGTATACAACGCATAATGAAAAGATGGCAAAATTCATTACTTTACAATGGCCATCGGAGAAGTCATGTGCAACCTGTTGGGAATTAAGGTGTCTCAACCTTGGTAATTCCTTGCATTATTTATGATTGTATTTATTAATTCATTGCCTATGTTGTAAATTAATTGTAAATTCCATATTGCCATTTTGTGGGATGTGGCATGGTGATGTGGCATCCTACATGGAAGATGACAACTTGTAATTTTTTCCTCACATGAGGAGATAGGTATCCCACTTTGTGGTAGGAGCATTTTTCCATGTGTCAACATCTTTCATGTTGTGTAAGAGAATGTTTGACCAAAATGGTTATGATGGATTCTTATGACAAAGTTATGACATGTAAGAGTTAGAAATAGAAGCTTGTAAGATAGGTGAAGACATGTGTCATGAAGCATCTTTGAAAAAGGCTTATTTGGGTGCCCCAAGGTGGACTATGACATGTTGTAAGAGAATATGCTATTTATAGCCTGTGTATGACAGATTCTCTTACAACTGTTAGTTGTAACTGCTATGACAGATTCTATGACGGTTGTAAGTGTCGTAAGAGCATCTGTCATAGCCCATTTTAGAAATAGGTGACCTCTTTGGGATGGGAGTTGTGGACAAGTGTCAGGCACATTCGACAATGTTGACCAAGTGTCCTTAGGCATGGTTTTTGAGCCATGAGGCCAAGTTGGACGCCCATCCCAAGATAGAACCAATATTGCCTTGTATATTCTATATAAACAGGTGCTTGGAGGTGGAGAAGTATTACAGGTTTTACAGGTACTGTTACTCTGCTGAATTGACTCCAGATATGAGTGTCGAAGACCATTGAAGCTTGCATTACAAGTGTATTGTAAACAACATTCAGTTTTGATAATATATTGTGCAGGTTTCTGAGTGTGGGGTTTTTCACCTGATAAGGGTTTTCCCAATGTTATATCTTTGTCTCTCTTCTTCTATCTTCTTTCTAGTTCATGTGTATTGCTAAAATATATCTATTAGATGTTCTATGTTGCTGTAGTTGTAAGAATTAAATTGAATTTGCATAGCCCTCTCCTCATTAGATTAGTGTAGGAAGTGATTTCCACACACCTAGCTTCCTTTCAATTAGTATCAGAGCCTAGCCAGTTTTGGTCTTAGCTATTGGGTAGGGGTTTTTCGAGTTGATCTTAAGTTGAGTGGGAGTCTGTGCAGAGTATTCTGAATTCTATTGCAGCAAGAAGATGGTAAGTACATCTGAAAGGATTGAGGTGGAGAAATTCAATGGCACTAATTTCAAGCTGTGGAAGCTCAAGATGGAAGACATGCTTGTTGATCGAGACCTCTGGGAAACTATCAATGGAACTAAACCAGCTACAATGTCAAAAGCTGATTGGGATCTCAAGGATCGGAAGGCTAAGGGTCTCATAAGACTTAGTCTTGCTGATTTTGTTCTGTTAAATGTCCATGAGGAGACTACTGCAAACTTGCTTTGGAAGAAGTTGGGAGATGTGTATCAAGCCAAATCCCTGGTTAACAAACTTTTTATGAGAAAGAAGTTGTTTTCTCTTTGAATGGAGGATGGAAGATCCATTGCAGAACATATGAATGCTTTCAACATGTTGGTTGCACAATTGACATCCACTGGTGTGAAGATGGAGGAGGAGGATCGTTGTATGACCTTGCTTTGTTCTTTGCCAGACTCATGGGATCACCTTGTCATGGCTATTGGAAGCACCACATCCACATTCAAAATGGATGAAGTGGTTTCTTTGTTGTTATCTGAAGAGATGCAAAGAAAGTCTTTTGATGCAGCCAAAGAGGCTCTTGCAGTTCATGGAAGACCCAAGGAGAAAAGGAAAAAGAAGGACAAGAAAGCTAAGAATGGTAGATCCAAATCCTGTGGGAGATCTAAATCTCTTGGAAAGTCCAAGGCTATCTATTGGAACTATGGTAAATATGGGCATTTCCGAAAGGAATGCAAAGAAGAAAAGAAAAAGAAGAACACCCTAGATTCAGATTATGACAAGTAACAAGATGATGGTGATGCTTTCATCGTAGCCCTGGCAACCCATGCATCTGATGATGTGTGGCTGATTGACTCTGGTGCATCATTCCACATGACCTCGTATCGAGACTAGTTCACTAAGTATGAGGATTTTGATGGTGGAAAGGTGTACTTGGGTGATGAATCTCATCTGAAGATTGTTGGTCATGGAAGAGTCGCTATCCGATTCCCTGGTGGATGAGTAAAGGGGATCTCTGGGGTTATGCACATCCTAGGCTTAGCACAGAACCTGCTTTCTGTAAGTATGTTGAATGATGCAGGTGTGTAGTTGTCTTTTCGAAAGAAGGATGCAAGATGACTAGAGGAGCTATGGTGCTTGCTAAGGGTACTAGGAGAGGTACCCTGTTTCAGTTGGAGGCATGCATTTCACAATGCAATAGTTCTTCTGACTCAAGGAAGAGGGCAGCAATCACTTCATCCCCACCATCTAAATGAGCAGTGAAGAAATCTGTTGTTTCTAATTCTGATGGTTGTAATCATGCCTTGGAAGTTAAGCTTCCTACTGCAAAGACAATGTTATGGCATAATAGATTTGGCCACATTGGTGAGAAGGGTCTGCGTACCCTGAAAAATAAAAACCTCATTGAGGGGTTAGATGATTGTAATCTTGAGTTTGACTTTTGCAAACATTGCATATATGGCAAACAAAATCATGTTCAATTTTATTCGAGTTCTCATAAGTCTTTTGGTGTGTTGGACCTTGTTCATTCTGATGTATTTGGTCCTGTTAATGTTCCTTCATTATCAAAATTTGTATATTTTGTATCTTTCATAGATGAATATAGTAGAAGGACATGGATTTATTTTCTCAGCAGCAAATCTGAAGTCTATAGTAATTTTAAGGAGTTTAAGGCCTTTGCTGAAAATCAGACTGGTAAAAAGATTAAGTGTTTGAGAACTGACAATGGTGGTGAGTTCTGTTCTATAGAATTTGATAAATATTGCAAGGAACTTGGGATTGAAAGACATAAGACAACTCCATACACCACACAACAAAATGGAGTTGTAAAGAGAATGAACATGACACTGATGGAGAAGACTAGGAGTATGCTTAGTGGAGCTAGCCTAGAACAAAAGTTTTGGGCTGAAGCTATTGCCACTGCTTGCTATCTTGTAAATAGCTCTCCTACATCAGCTCTTGTTGGAAAGACACCCATGGAGGTGTGGTCTAGTAGAAAGCCTTCAATAAGGCATCTTCATGTTTTTGGTTGTGAGGCATATGCACATGTGCCTAGGGAGAAGCAGTCAAAATTGGAGAACAAGGCTGTTAAGTGTATCTTCATTGGCTATGGTGTCAGTGTGAAAGGATACAAGCTTTGGGACCCTGTGGCTGAAAAAGTGTTGTATAGCAGAAGTGTCATCTTCAGAGAGCTTACAACTTCTTCCACTATTTTACAACCAAAAGCAAAAGAAAAGAAAGAGGATGTTGTTCAGTTTCCTCCTACCCCTGAGAAGACTGAACAGAAAGACAATGTTGGACCTAATGATGAGGAGAGCTCTTGCAGCTCTAAAAGCTCAAATGAAGAAGTTGAACCTCAACCTCAGCTCTTGAGGAGGTCTACACAGATAAGAAAGCAACCTGGAAGGTTTGGTTTTACATTGCTTGATTCTAGTTGTGTTTTTCCTTTGCTTACTAACAGTGATGAACCTAGAACTATATCAGAGGCTATGGACATGAAAGATGCAGGTTCCTGGAAGGAGGCCATGGAGGATGAAATGGCTTCTTTGGAAAAGAATCAAACTTGGACTTGGTGCCTTTGCCTCCTGGATGGAAACCCATTGGATGCAAATGCGTATTCAAGAAGAAATTCAGTGCAGATGGTAGTGTTGAGAAGTATAAGGCCAGATTGGTTGCAAAGGGGTATTCACAAGTGGAGGGTATAGATTATGGTGAGATCTTCTCTCCCGTTGCAAAGCTGACATCCATTCAATTCTTGTTGTCTCTTGCAGCAGCTTATGACTTAGAGGTAGAAAAGATAGATGTGAAGACAACTTTCCTTCATGGTGATTTGGAGGAAGAAATCTACATTTCACAACTAGAGCATTACATGGTGAAAGGTAAAGAAAATTTGGTTTGCAAGCTTAAGAAGTCTTTGTATGGTTTGAAACAGTCCCCTAGGAGATGGTACTTGAAGTTTGATGCCTTTATGTTGTCTATTGGATTTGTGAGATCAAAATCGGATCACTGTGTGTATTATAAGTTTGATAGTGATCGTATTCTCATTGTTGCATTATATGTTGATGATATGTTGCTCATTGGGAAGGGTAAGAATATGATTTCTGATTTTAAATCTCAGTTGTCAGCACAGTTTGAAATGAAAGATTTAGGGGCAGCCAGGTACATTTTAGGAATGGAAATCAAAAGAGATAGAACCAACAGAAAACTTTGGTTAAGCCAGAGTAAGTATGTGAAGACCATGTTGGATAGGTTCAACATGGCAGATTGTAGACCATTGTGTGTTCCTATTTCTTTGGGGACAAAGTTGTCTGTTGAGGATTGTCCAAAATCTCCTAGTGAGGTGGAGGACATGAGCAGAGTACCTTATGCTAGTGTTGTTGGCAGTTTGATGTATGCTATGGTCTGCACAAGACCAAACATTACCCAAGCAGTGGAAGTCCTTAGTTGATTTATGGCTAATCTTGGATGGATTCACTGGGATGCAGTTAAGCGAGTGTTCAGATATTTGAGGGGTACTTCCAAGTATTCCATATGCTATCATGGTAATGTTACAGGACCTCCACATTCTGTTGATATTCATGGATTTGTGAATTCAGATTGGGTAGGTGACATTGATAGCAGGAGATCCACCAGTGCTTATGTGTTTACACTGTTTGGTGGTGCTATTAGTTGGATGAGTAAGTGACAACCTGTGGTTGCTTTGTCCATGATAGAAGTTGAGTATATGGCAGCAACTCATGCCTGTAAGGAAGCCATTTGGCTTAAGAGATTGTGTTCAGAAATTGGTGTTGATGCAAGTCAAATTATGATTAGTTGTGACAGTCAGAGTGCAATTTGCCTTGCGAAGAATCTAACTTTCCATGCTAGAACAAAGCACATTGATGTTCAGTTTCACTTTGTGCGAGACATGGTTGAGGATGGAAAGGTAAATTTGGAGAAGGTAGATACTTTGAAGAATGTCGCAGATGTATTAACAAAACCAGTGGGCACAGAGAAGTTTAGATGGTGTTCAGAGTCTATGGGTCTCTCAGCCTATAGCAGTTAAATCTTGTTATTCTATTGGCTCTTACAAGGTGCTCGACAAGTGGGAGAATGTTGGGAATTAAGGTGTCTCAACCTTGGTAATTCCTTGCATTATTTATGATTGTATTTTTTAATTCATTGCCTATGTTGTAAATTAATTGTAAATTCCATATTGTTATTTTGTGGGATGTGGCACGGTGATGTGTCATCCTACATGGAAGATGACAACTTGTAATTTTGTCCTCACATGAGGAGATAGCCATCCCACTTTGTGGTAGGAGCATTTTTCCATGTGTCAGCATCTTTCATGTTGTGTAAGGGAATGTTTGACTAAAACAGTTATGACGGATTCCTATGACGAAGTTATGGCATGTAAGAGTCAGAAATAGAAGCTTGTAAGACAGGTGAAGTCATGTGTTATGAAGCATCTTTGAAAAAGACTTATTTGGGTGCCCCAAGGTGGACTATGACATGTAAGAGAATATGCTATTTATAGCCTGTGTATGACAGATTCTCTTACAACTGTAAGTTGTAACCACTATGACAAATTCTATAATGGTCGTAAGTGTCGTAAGAGCATCTGTCATAGCCCATTTTGGAAATAGGTGACCTCTTTGGGATGGGAGTTGTGGACAAGTGTCAGGAACATTCTACAATGTCGACCAACTATCCTTAGGTGTGGGTTTTGGGCCAAGAGGCCAAGTTGGACGCCCATCCCAAGATAGGACCAATATTGCCTTGTATATTCTATATAAACAGGTGCTTGGAGGTGGAGAAGTATTACAGGTTTTATAGGTACTGTTACTCTGCTAGATTGACTCCAGATACGAGTCTCGAAGACCATTGAAGCTTGCATTGCAAGTGTATTGTAAACAACATTCAGTTTTGATAATACATTGTGCAGGTTTCTGAGTGTGGGGTTTTTCACCCGATAAGGGTTTTCCCCACGTTATATCTTTGTCTCTCTTCTTCTGTCTTCTTTCTGGTTCATGTGTATTGCTGCAATATCTCTATTAGATGTTCTATGTTTTTGTAGTTGTAAGAATTAAATTGAATTTGCATAGCCCTCTCCTCATTAGATTAGTGTAGGAAGTGATTTCTGTACACCTAGCTTCCTTTCATAGCCTAGGTGGAGAAGTATGGATAAATGTGTCCAATCATGTGATATGTCTTCTTCATCATTAGATAAATCATCTCCAATGGTTTTTGTCATCTCCAAGATAAATTGTATTTTTTTCTTTTCTCTTTCATATGTAATTTGAATTTGTTTCCCAATGCCTATGGGTGGTGGCTTGTAATGTAAGATTCTGTAACTGACATATGGTAATGAGTTTTTGGGTAAATGCTCTTATGTCTATAAAAGAGCATGTTGTACTACTTTGTAAAGGTTGTTGGAAGATTTGGGAAACTTTTGATAATAAAATATAGAGCAATTCTGAGAGGTTGTCCATACTTTTGAGTTGTAAGTTTCAGTTTCTTGCATTGTTGAATGTATTTTCTTTACAAGCATTTTTATCAGATTCAGATTGTAATATATGAAAAATGCCTTTGAGCATGTGTTTCCAATAATTGTCTCCTATGTTGTTTGCATTTCTCTTTTGAATAAGGATACTAAGGGTTTCTGAATTCATAAATATACATTTTCTATATTGCATGTTTGGTTTGTTGCTTCTATTCAAGGAATAGATTAAAATGCTTTGAGTCAGATATGGGGAGATGTGTTTTGCAACAGGGATATCTATAATAAGAGTTATTGGAAATACCCATTCTTGGATTGTTTTCTGTAAGATAGGAACATAGTAAATCCTCTGAATCTATATGTTTGTGATGTTTATGAGAAGTAATTCACATTTGTAAGGAATTAACTCCAAACCCTAGGATTGGCACCGATCAGAGTTGGGCTTATTTTCACAAAATACCCACAATCAGATAATCACACACACAAAAAGAAGAACAAATCAATTTGTTTGTTTTTAGGAGTAGGGTTTAGTTTCATGTTCTCTGAGCCAATCAATGAAGTAATTACCAGAGGTAGCCAAATTTGAAGTGATTATACAGTTTTGGTCTACATATGGGAAAACATATCTGCTTTAGGTGTCAATATCTGGTGAAATAAGGATTTGTCATATAGATATTAAACAAGGGAATACCCCCTAGGTCTAGCAGAGCCTGAAGTGCAGAGGAGAACAAGTAATTATCTCATGTTCGTTGGCCACTGACCTGAGAATCTAGAGCATAAAAGATGACAAATTTTTAAGGAAACTCAAACCATCAGTTGGGAACACCAATAGATTGGAGACTCTACTAGGGAGTTGATTAGAAAGAACCCACAATTCAATCTAAAATCCCATTTGTGGGTGGCGACTCTAAATTTATCTCCCAGCCGATGATATTATAATTTGCATGCAAGGAAGAAGATCCCTGCAAAACCCTCTATTTTAAGAACAACCAAAAATGATGTATAAGAAGAAGGACCGTAACAATCAATCCAACTAGGAAGGGTCTCCAAATCCCCAGAATAGTGACAACATCCATGCTAATATTGGGTCCCCTGAACAACAACACTTTTTAGCTGTAGAACTAGTATCTAGGAGATTTATGAGAAACAACAAGCTGATAAGCTGAGGTTAGGATCTGATATCTTTCAAGAATGTCTTTTTATAAATCCACTTGATAGGCTTGAAGATATAGAACCACTCGAGGATACAAATAACCCCAATATGATCAGACCATCCTCTTCAATGCAAAAGGAGGAACAATTGTTAGAAGAAGTCAGGAACCTCAGGACCGAGATTGAGTACTTGGAAGCTGTGAAGATCAGGGATAAGATGAGACTTAGGGTTGAGGCTTTAAGGACTGCTTACCAGAATGCAATTCTAACTATAAATAATGCAAACACAGTTGTTAGTCAACATGTCAATAATGTCCCAAACTAGCAGAATAATCAGAATATACTAGGTAATAATCAAGGGCCTGATCAACATGCAAATCAGAATCTGCAAAACAATCAAAGACAAAATGCCAATAATAACAGAGCACCTTAGAACAATGTGAGAAATCAAAATGCACATGCCCATGGTAATTTAAATCAGAATTATAATGCCAACCAAAACCAAAATGCAAATCAAAATTAGAATGCATTTGGTAGGAGGCCCATACAAGTGGAAAGATATAGATAGTTGGATTTTACTGGTATCCTTGGGTATCATAACCCTATTGACAATGACATCATGACTGAATTGCCCAAGTTTTCAAGTAATAATGCAATATCTTGTGAAGATCATTTGAAAGCTTTTTTTGAATTTAATGGATAATTTTGAAGTTGAACATGAGGATGTTTTCATGAAGTTGTTCATGCAGTCTCTAGTAGAAGAGGCTAGGGAATGGTATAGGAATTTGCTTGACCAAAGTATTTCATCATGGGATGATTTCATACAAATTTTTAGAGAACAGTATGGAGATACGATTGACCCTAGTCTCATTATAAATGAATTCACTTGTATAACTAAAGGGTCAAACGAACCTGTTTCTGATTTTAATGCAAGGTTTACCAGGGTATTGAATAAAATTCCACCTCATATGAGACCAAATGAACCTATGTGCATGGTTTTGTACACAAATGCCTTTGATGCCAAAACAACATATCAACTGAGAGACAAAAGTCCATCTAGTCTAAGAGATGCTTTTAGGATTGCAACCAATATTGAGAATAATAGGAAAGCATATGGCAAAGGAAATAGGAGGGATGATGTAAAAATCTTACATAATCCAAAAAATAGAGCTTAGAATACTCAGAGTAATGCTTCCACATCTGAGGATAAATTGGATAAGCTGACAAATGCTTTTAAGGACCTAAGTTATTAACTTGCAAGAACAGAGAAAGGACTAGGCCCTGAAAAGCTAGGTTATCAGAGGCAGGAAAAAAGACCACAATTGCATGATATGCCATACAATACAAAATGGCACAATGGTAAGCCCATCTTGAATAATAATAATAATAATAATCAGAAGTCTTAGTATGGTAAGGAAACTCCTGATCCATTAAAGAAGAATGTCAATGTTGTTAAAGATACTCCTTCGTGTATGGTGTGTCAAATGCCTCATTCATCATCACAGTGTATGATTGCTCAGTCTTTCCATAATGATTACAATGAATGTAATGAGTCTCATTATGTTGAAGATGGCAGTGTTAATATGCTTTTTACTAGTGGGGATTATTCTTCTTCTGCTGAGGTTGATGCAGATACATATGTGGTTGAAAAGAGGTGTTATAAGGAGCAAGTTTGTAAGCAGATTTTCTCAGATGAAGAGGATGAAGATCAACATGTTTATGCCCAGGATTCACATATTCCAAATGTAAACTTAAGGAGACCTTCTGATGAGGAGATCAAACCCCTAACAATTGTTGTAGTTGCTCAAGTCAAGAGTAGTTATAATCTTAGGAGCAGGGTTTAAAATGGTGATTCTGGTCAACTAGGAAGCATATTTGTGAAGCAGCTTTAGAATAATTCAAAAGGGTTTGAATCACAGAAGAAATAGAATATTGACAGTAAGAAGGATTCTAAGGAAAAGTCAACCCATAATGCCAGAAGTTCAGAAAGCAATGTAGCTCAGAATGAGGATAAGAGTAAAAGTTCCAATGGGGTAAGTAATAGCCAAAATGCCATAGGTACTAAAGTTGGATATACAGATGAAAGAAACAAGAATGTGGGTCAGAGTACAACTATTGCACAAAATTATGTCCCATTTGACATTACTCAGGTATTATCCCAAATGAAGGTTTTTGTCCCACTACTTAACATGTTGAAGATTGAAGAATACAAAAATAAAGCACTGTCATTAATTTCAAGGATATCCAATCAAGTAGACCAAGCTGCCAAGGATCATGGCAAAGGTCAAGAAAAGGATATTGATGAAGAAGAAATTTCAGAAGTATAACTAGGAACAACCTTGACAAAATGTCCATCAAAGGTAGATCCATTCTATGTATCTCTTATCATCAATGGATAAGTAATAAGAATTGTATGCTTTATTCAGGTGCATCCACAAACATCATGCCTTTAGTTGTCATGGAACAAGCTGGACTGAAAATAGATAAGGCATGTGGTAAGTGATTTGCTATGGATGCTAGGGAGGTGCCAGTTATTGGAATCAAGAAGAATGTAGATTTCATGCTTGCTGCTTATCCTGAAAAAACTTACACTATGAATGTAACTGTGGTTGACATCAAGCCACAATATGGGATGTTACTATCAAGGAGGTGGACAGTGTTGATTGGAGGAAGCATGCAATTGGACTTGTCTTATGCTATGATTCCTATGAATGGCAGGGATGTTAGACTAGACAGAGAGGAAAGGGCACCTAACACAGTTGAAGAACCTAAGCAAGTTGATCAAGTTTGTTTTGTTGATACTGATTGTGATAACTTTTAGGTGGTGCCTTGTAACTAGAATATGAAGAAGAAGGAACCCATTGATGATGAACTGGAAAGATTGGAGGATCAAGAAGGGCTTTGGTCTATGTATTTTGATGGTGCATGTTCAAAGGAGGGCTCTGGTGCTGGAGTAGTATTTCTTTCCCCTATTGGTAAGATATTCAAATTTTCTTCCTTCTGAAATTTGGGTGCACAAACAATATTGCAGAATATGAGGCTCTTCTGTTGGGTTTGAATGTTGCAATTAAGCATGGGATTAAGCTTCTCAAGGTATTAGGAGATTTAGAATTAATTGTCTCTCAAGTAAGAGGGAAATATGCTTCTAAGAATAAAAGGTTGAAGCAATACAAGCATGCAGTGTGGGATAGTGTGGAATTGTTTGATGCATTTTCTATAAATTGGATAGAAAGGTCTAGGAATGTTTTGGCAGACTTCCTAGCTAATGTTGCAATCAAGCCAGATGATATTACATTGGCAGATAGTGTACATGTTAAAGTCAAAGTTAGACCTACAGTCCCAGACAACATATGTAGCTGGCAAGTTTTTGAGGATGACAAGAATCTATTAAGATTTTTACATTGCATTGATGAGTATGAAAATTAGGAAATAGTCTTTCAAAATTTTGTGGAGGTTGTAGATGGAAAGAGACTCTTTTTGGAAAAGAGGTAATACAGCTCAAGACTAACAAGATTCCAAAAGGGTTGGTAGCTTTGGAAAGAGCATTTGATAACAGAGATTATTTTTTTGCTAAGACTTCTTCCACAAACAAGTAGGATTTAGAAGAAATAAATTTGGGTACAAATAATGCTTCAAAGAAAGTCTATATTGGGAAACAACTCAAGCCACACATAAGGGCAATGTTGATTGCATTGTTGAGAAAATATAAACATGTCTTTGCATGGTCTTATGATGATCTGAAGGCCTACAGAGAGGATCTTTTTCAGCATGAAATCCCTTTAAAGCCTGGGGCTAAGCCATTTAGATAGAAGCAAAGGTCCATCAATTCTACTCTGGCCCCAAAGATGCAAGAAGAGCTCATGAAGCTCAAAGATGGTGGAATCATAAAGCCCATAAGGCACTCCACTTGGGTGTCAAATTTGGTCCCAGTCAGAAAGAAAAATGGAGACATCAGACTGTGTGTAGATTTTAGAAACTTGAATGTATCATCTTTGAAAGATAATTATCCATTGCCCAATATGGAGGCTATGCTCCAGAAAGTGATAGGATGTGAACTTTTATCCATGATGGATGGGTTTTCTGGTTACAACCAGCTTAAAGTGAAAGAATCAAAACAGTACAAGACTGCCTTCACAACTCCATGGGGGACATATGTGTATGTAAGGATGCCATTTGGACTGACAAATGCTGGGGTGATATTCCAGAGAGCCATGGATGTTGCATTTGTAGGGCTAATTGATTCAATACTAGTAGTGTATCAAGATGATTTGACTGCTTATTCTAAAAAGAAGGACCAGTATTGTATGCACCTGGAGAAGATTTTTATCAGAGCATTATAGTATGGTATTTCATTGAATCCTAAGAAATGTGCCTTTGGAGTGACTGAGGGAAAGCTTTTGGGGCATCTAGTGTCCAAGGATGGAGTCAAGATTGATCTAGAATGGGTTGCTGCAATTGATAGGATCTAAATGCCTAAAACTGTGAAGGGTATTCAGTCATTTTTTGGATAGATCAACTTTGTCAGAAGATTTGTTACCAACTTTGTTGAAATCGCCAAAGCAATATCTGAGATGATGAAGAAAGGTGAGGATGTAACATGGGGAGATGAAACAATTCAGTCATTTCAAAACATAAAAGAAGCTATCAAAATTGCTCCTATTTTGAAGTCTCCTGACTTCACTAAGACTTTCCAGTTATTTTCTTTTGCTTATTTTCATACAATTGCCGCATGCTTGTTACAGAAGAAAGATGATGGATATGAACAACCTATTGCTTTCTTTAGCAAATCTTTGTAGGTTGTAGAGCTAAAATATGACATAATGGAAAAGCAAGCTTATGCTTTGGTCAGGACGGTGAAGAATTTCAAACCCTATTTAGTTGGAGCTCAAATTATAGCCTATGTTCCCCACTCTACAGTAAAGGATATATTCACATAGCAAGAGGTAACATGGAGATGGTGTAGGTGGATTAATAAGATACAGGAGTTTAACATTGACATCCAGATCACCAAATTGGTAAGAGGACAAGGTTTGGCAAAGTTGATGGTAGATACAAATCTAGAGGCTTGTCAAGCGAATGTAGCTAAAGATTAGATGCAAGAAGAAGTGTGTAGTGTACATCAATCTGAGTGGTACAAATACATTGTCTAGTACCTACAAAACATGAGTTGCCCTCCTCACTTCAACGATAATCAAAAAAGGACGTTAAAGCTGCAAGCCATTAAGTATGTCATTGTTCAAGGTGAGTTGTACTGGAGAAACCCTGATGGTGTGCTGCTTAGATGTGTAAATCAGGACCAAGCTACAAAGATATTGATTGACATGCATAAAGGGCTATGTGGAGGACATTACATGGCTAAAACTACTACAGACAAAGTTCTTAGGTCAGGATACTGGTGGCCAACACTCTTCTCTGATGTACATAAAATGGTGAGAACTTGTGATTCATGTTAGAGATGTTCAGGGAAGCTGAAGTATGCTAGTGCATTGCCACTCAAAACTGTGATAGTAGATGCTCCATTTCAATAGTGGGGAATAGACTTTATTGGAGAAATAACAGATAAGTTAAGTGGTGGACATAGTTGGATACTTGTTGCTACTGACTATTTTACCAAATGGATTGAAGCCATCCCAACTAAAAAGGCCACAAGCAAAGTTGTACTAGATTTTGTCTTGGAGCACATAATTATTAGATTTGGGGTACCAACTAAATTGGTGATAGATAATGCAATGTGTTTTAGATCAGGATAATTTGTTGATTTTTGCAATGAGTATGGTTTTAATCTGTCATAGGCAACACCATATCATCCTCAAGGCAATGGTCAGACTGAGTCTAGCAACAAAAGTCTAATGAAGATAATCAAGAGGATAATTAATAAAAATAAGAGGCAATGGGACTTTAAGTTGAAGTTAGCACTATGGGCTAATAGGGTGACTATTAAGAAGGCCACTAGTAAGTCTCCTTTTGAGTTAGTGTATGGCCTGGATGCAAAGTTTCCAATAAATAATCTCCTGCCAGTTTACAAGTTCATACAGGAAAATAATGATGATATAGAATATCCAATGGGAGAAAGGATGAATCAATTGGTTGCATTGGATGAGGCAACCTAGAGAGAAGCACAAAGAACCAAGATGAAGAGGCAACATAAAGTGAAGTACTTATTTGATAAAAGGGCCTCAAAAGGAAGTTTTAGGTGAATGACATGGTTCTTGTGTGGAATGCCAGGAGCCAAAATAAAGACAAGCATGGGAAATTTGAGCCTTTATGGATTGGCCCATACCTGATAAGTAACACTCATGGAGAAGACTCATATTTTCTCCAGGCTCTTGATGGTAAATTTTAGGAATTGCCTATGCATGGACAATTTCTGAAACTCTACTTTTCATAAGTAGGTTATTTTATATGCACATTGTAAATAGGTTGTAAATAGTTGTATATAGTGTATATTTGTACAGTTGTCTTTTGTGTCTTGTGTCTATTTTTCTTCTGGTCTACCCCCCAGAGTTTTCTGGTCCTCACTGCAATCATGTGAATTGCACGTCCCCAACCAGAGCCAATGGTGGTACCTATATAGGTTTTAGGGTTTTGAATCAGCTTTTATCAAGTGTTTTCTTTATTTCCCCTTAAAACCCTAAGTCTTGTAGTCATGTTGTTACTTTATGTTATAATCCATCATTGACTACTTAGCCTAATTTACTAGTTGTCTAAGTTATAACCTTGAGTCTATTATGTCATGAAGTGGCCGACCCCTAGTCCTAGAGTTTACCTTCTGTGGTCCGTTGAAGTCATGATTTTATTAAGTTCTTAAGTCCTAAGTCTTTGTAGGGGCCCGGAGGTGCCACATGGTAGGATATCACAAGCCCATAGAACTGTTGATGCTGACATCATGTATCCACCGTGTGGCTGTGAAATGAGGACAAGTGTAAAGTGTATCGTGGCCTATGGACATAAGATCGATGATGCATGAGATTCCACCAGGTGTCAAAGAATGAAGCAAAGAAGTGGGGTCGATAAGGATTGGATGGTAGTGCAATGGTGCAGAAGGATCTTGTCTGCAAGAAAGATTCTATACGCGACCGTGAGATGATGACATGTGGCCTGTCCCTAGGAAGAATGAAAAGGCTTCTAAAGAGGATACACGTGGAAGGCTTAGCACGCTCCCATAGAACTAAAAGGAGGTGACCCACCTGCTACTGTGCGGCTACGGAGTGATGCCACATGGCCATGTAGGACAAAAGGGAAAAAGAATTCAGCAAAAAGGGCGTCTGAGATGGAGAAATTTGATTAGCTGTTGGCTTTTCAATGTAAAAGTTTAGATTTTCAAATCTGGCGGGTGATTCATAGCCATTGATCTCACAGTTTGAATACTTTATCAACTGTCTAAATTTAAATGTTCTATATAGATGTTGGACGCCACCCCTATGCCACAAATTTGTAGTAATGGCTACAAATATGATCTATCACAGGTTATCCAAGATCACAACCAGGGTTAATGACACATGGATGCCTTATTCAAATTTGAAGACAGCTTTGGATAAACATGAAAAGGACAGTGAAAGCCTGAACGAGATGCGTAGAGTTTGGCTACCAAGAACTAAAGACATAAGGGAAGTCCACATATGTTCAAGGTTTGCCTCTGATGCCCCACTAGAAATAAAATTGACTCTTGATATTCTAATTTTGTTAGAAGAGGTGGTGGCCTTTTAGCTAAAATTGGACAAGGTTTTGAATGAGAAAATACAATCAATAGAGAATATAGATAAAAAGCTTATGCCAAGTATATTGGAGGATGATGGACAAATCAAAAGTCTAGACAAATGGAAGGCTGATTTTGAAAGTATAGCTGGCCAGCTTATATCTTCCAATTGTGTAGATGGTGACCCAAGCATGAAAATTTTAAGTTCTACACTTGATAAGTTGCATGTGCTGGAATTGAATTTTGAGATATTTTTCAAGGAAACAAATATTTTATTGGATGCAAGGTATACAACACATAATGAAAATATAGAAAAATTGATTCCTTTCCAATGGCCATCGGAGAAGTCATGTGCAGCCTGGGTGGAGAAATATGGATAAATGTGTCCAATCATGTGATATGTCTTCTTCATCATTGGATAAATCATCTCCAATGGTTTTTGTCATCTCCAAGATAAATTGTATTTTTGTCTTTTCTCTTTCATATGTAATTTAAGTTTGTTTCCCAATGCCTATGGGTGGTGGCTTGTAATATAAGATTATGTAACTGACATATGGTAACAAGTTTTGGGCAAATGCTCTTGTGTCTATAAAAGAGCATGTTGTACTACTTTGTAAAGGTTGTTGTAAGATTTGGGAAACTTTTGATAATAAAATACAGAGCAATTCTAAGAGGTTATCCATACTTTTGAGTTATAAGTTTCAGTTTCTTACATTGTTGAATGTATTTTCTTTACAAGCATTTTTATCAAATTCAGATTGTAATATATTAAAAATGCCTTTGAGCATGTGTTTCCAATAATTGTCTCCTATGTTGTTTGCATTTCTCTTTTGAATAAGGACAATAAGGGTTTCTGAATTCATAAATACACATTTGCTATATTGCATGCCTGGTTTGTTGCTTCTATTCAAGGAATAGATTAAAATGTTTTGAGTCAGATATAGGGAGATGTGTTTTGCAATAGGGATATCTGTAATCAGAGTTATTAGAAACACCCATTCTTGGATTGTTTTCTGTAAGATAGGAACATAGTAAATCCTCTGAATCTGTATGTTTGTGATGCTTATGAGAAGTAATCTGCATTTGTAAGGAATTGACTCCAAACCCTAGGATTGGTACCAATCACAGTTGGGCTTATTTTCACAAAATACCCACAATAAGATAATCACACACACAAAAAGAAGAACAAATCAATTTGTTAGTTTTTAGGAGTAGGGTTTAGTTTCATGTTCTCTGAGCTAATCAACGAAGTAATTACCAGAGCTAGCCAACTTTGAAGTGATTATACGTTTTGGTCTGCATATAGGAGAACATATCTGCTTTAGGTGTCAATATCTGGTGAAATAAGGATTTGTCATATAGATATTGAACAAGGGAGTACCCCCTAGGTCTAGCAGAGCCTGAAGTGCAGAGGAGAACAAGTAATTATCTCCTGTTTGTTGGCCACTGACCTAAGAATCCTGAGCATAAAAGATGGCAACTTTTTAGAGGAACTCAGACCATTAGTTGGGAACACCAACATGACCCACCTACCACAACCCTAGAATTCACTTTCCTTAACACCATTTGAAAACTTATAAATAGACCCTCTTCCTTTACTTCTCACATCATGCATCCAAAATCATTTTAGTTTGAAGTAATGATTTCGTATGCAAGTGTTTCCTTCATCTATCTATTCTTGCAGGTGCTCATTAAGGAGAATAGGTTGAAGCTTTGATATTGGAAATCTTGTACTTTGGATTCTTCTTTCTCTCTTTGGTAAAAGTCCTCTTGTGGTTTATCTTTACCCTCTTGCACCCTAGTTTCTTTCAATCTATCTTCTCTCTATCCCAAGCCCTCATAAACCCCATTTTCATGCCCAAATATGCATATACACCTTAGCCATTATTCTTGTTTTCCATCCTCTTGATATCAAACCCTTTCTATTGTCCTTTCGATCATCATTTTCCATCTCCTTGTCTATGTCCATTATTGCACACACCACCTAGGGTTGGCATTACAAACCATTTTCATATTACCAATGTTGATTTTTCTTGGAATCATCCACAAGGGGTCCAACTGCTTCTCTTTAACACTTTCATTTTGTAAGTGATTTTGTGTGGATTATAAGGAATTTAAAAAAGATAAAAATGCATTACATGACCTAACTTGAGCCTCCATGTAAGTTTTAGAATATTTTTCCACTATTTCAATCATGCCCCTTATGGGATATCCTTGCTAGAGCCTACACCCCTTGACCAATAGGGTTGGTTTTTGTTGATTTTTCCTTCTAAAATTTCCCAAAAACTTCTCCTATTTTGTATCTTCTTTTCTAGTGTTTTTTTGTGCTTTGACCACCTTCTCTTTCTTTCTCTCTCTCTTTCTCTCTATGTGTGTGTGTGTGTGTGTGAAAAAACTAAGTGATATAGGCCTTATAGTGCAAATCAAGAATCATTAATTTAGTTTCATGTAATTTTTACATAGTGTCAAACTCAGCTGCTTAAGGACATCTATGCTCCCTATACAAATAGTAGAACATTTGTACCCCTTGGTGTAGTTGATCCCACCCCTTTGCCAAAATAACATTTGATAGCCTCCAAATTTTCAAAGATAATGACATCTATATGGTATAGTAGACATCAAATTTCCACGGTCCATAATATTGTAATTCTGTGTTTTAGGATTTTAACTGTGTGATAGTTTTTCCTAAGAAAACAATCACAAAGTTAAATCCTAAAACACATGATTACAATCTATATAGTAGTTATAAGAATTTTGACTTGATCAATTTTTAGTTTCTAAGTGCACAAGTTCTATTTCTCTTGTTTACAAGGGTCATTTCCTAGTTTAGTTTCTAATTTCTATTTCTAGTCATAGCTCTTGTTTTTGATAGTTTAGATCAAGTTAGGAGTGTTTAGTTTACAATCTAAAAGTCTAATTTGATATATACTTGATTAACACACTAGAAAGAAAACACCTAGCTTCTTATTTTCTTTCCATTTCTTAACACTTATTAGAATTTAGAGTTTTAGGGGTTAATCTTTGTTCTTTTAGAACACCAATGGGTTTTATATAAAGCTAGAAAGATGTATAATTGATAAATTATATTCAAAAGAGTCTCTACATATATTTCTTTAAAGATTGAGTATCATAGATTATGTCAAGTTTGACATATATATGACCCTTTTGTATTTCTTTCATTTTATTATTGAATATGAGTGTTTTCATTCAATCTCCATTATTCTTTCTTGTTTATCTTTTATTTGTGTTCTTTGTACACCCAATACAATTGTTCATTCAACTTTCTTATGATTGTTGCACTAGTTAGTATCAAAGTGAGTGTTCTGAGTCCTATAAGTGAGCTCATGAGAGTTTCATAACCTAAGCATTTGTGCAAAGTGTTATTGCATTATAGATGAACCAAAGAAGATGTTTCATAGAGTTGGAAGATGAGGTACAAGAAGCAATCAAGAAAACCATGTCACATATCTAACTAATATATTAAGATCCATTCAAGCATGGCTTAAAGTCATTGAGACAACACAATGGAGAGAAGTGATTGTGGTTGAAGATGTTAGTGAAGATGAAGGGTATAATCATGATGTGATAGAAGGTTTTATAGATCCTAATGTTGAGGAGGACATCGCCACAAAAGAAATATTTGTAATCACCTTTGTGAATGTAGGGCACAGGCCATGGCTTAATCTATCCAAAATATTTTGTGGGCTAGATCACTAAGCTAGAGAAATAATTTAAATTTGAGACAATCAAGGATTAATAAAGAGTCAAATACACCACCATGAAGTTGAAAGGGAATGATTCTTTATGGTGGGACTTTGTTTAGAGGAGTCACTTACAAAAGAATAAGTGTAAGACCACACAATAAGATTGTGCATGGTGACTAAACTGAAGGGGAAGTTTATTTTGATAGATTATACACTAAATTTGTTCAAGAATCTCCAAAAACTTTTTCCAATGGGAAACAACCATGAAGGAGTACTAGAGAAGTTATACAAACTATGAATTCACACTAGTCATGTGGAATATGACACTTAGAAATTTGAATGGTTTGTACATCTCAATTCAATATAAGATTGGTTGCTAATAATTCATTCTATAGAGGAATCTTGCCAAATATTTCTCAAAGAAGAGAAGTTGTCCCATATGCATTTGATAGCATGAATAAAATGCAAGGATAGAAAGAGAAAGAAATGTGGTGGAAGGAAAACCTTTACACACAAAGATGAGACAAATTCAAGTGGTGCTATGTAAATCTTAAAGAGTGAGAAGACCTCCAACTGAGGTGGAGAGAAAAAGAAGGGAGGTTGTAGTAGAAACTTCAACAACACTTGCTTTAGATGTTAGCATGTAGGTCACCAATCATTTGAGTATCAAGATACCATGTGAGATCAAGGTTGTGTGGAGAAGCATGTGTAGTTTCATAGGCTAAAGATGAGGAGGTGAGAAGTGAAGTAGGCAATGCAAGCCTATAGGATAGGGTGAACCTAATGATGAACAAGGTTCTATTAAAACATGTGCATGATGCTAAGGAACCATGCTTGAGGATTAACATCTTATATATTAAGTTAAAACTTAGAGTAAAGTGTTGCAAGTTGATTATTGAAGGAGGAAACATAGACAACTTGGTATTCATATAGATAATACACAAGTTGGGGTTGAAAATATTCACACACCTTGTGCCATACAAAGTCTATTAGTTATCTAAGGGACAACAACTCATTTTGATAGAATAGAGTCTAGTTTTATTTTACATTACAAGATGTATGTGGATAAGGTATGGTATGATGTGATCCTGATGGACACATGCCATGTGTTATTAGGAAGGTCATCGTAGTATGATTGTTATGCAATGTATGAGGGGTGCAAGAGAAACTTTACCTTCATGAAGGATGATTAGAAGTTTAAGTTACTTCCTATGAATGTAGAATAAGAGTTATATAAAAGGGCAAGGTGATGTTGTTAGCAAATGATTTTTTCAAGGAGCTAGGAGACTTGCAAGATTACTATGCATTAATAGTCAATCATACACATACAGAGCTATAAAAATATGAGGAGCCAAAAGTAGTTACATTGCTTAAGGAGTTTGTATATGTGATTAGTACAAGAATGATAGGTATACTATCATTAATACACATCCCACACACATGTATTTGAGTTTGGGTTATGTCTTTTGAAACAAGGCACCAAATAGAATGAATCTTAACAAGAATTTGCAATTGAACAAGCATTTTGAAAAACTATTAGAATAATTTTTGATACAGGAAATCATTCAAGTGCTTGCATAGTGCTCACAATACACACATCGAAGAAGGATAAGGAGTAAATGATGTGCATTGACTCTCACGCGATCAACACGATCACTATTAAGTATATGTTTCCATTTCTATGCATGGATGACTTGATGAATTGTGTGAGTGACATGCACTACTTTTCCAAGATAGATCTCAAGAGAATATACCATCATATCAAGATCAAAGAAGGAGATGAATGGAAGATTGCATTCAAAATGAAGACATGTATGAGTGGTTGATAATACCATTTAGGCTAACAAATTCCCCCAGCACATTTATTAGGTTGATGAATAAGGTTTTAAATCCATTTCTCAGTAAGTTTGTAGTTGCATATCTCAATGAAGTTCTGGTGTTCAGCAAGATGAGGGAAGAACATCTTGTGTACTTGCAATAGGTGTTGGTGTAACTAAGGAAAGAAGACATGCATATCAATAGAATAAGTTCAGTTTCCTAAGGAAGGAACTTGCATACTTAGCATTCATAATGTCTGAAGAAGGGATAAAGATGGAACCATAGAAGGTTCATGCAATTATTGAGTGTCCAAAACTAAGAAGTATACCTAAGGTTAAATTTATTTGTGCAGTGGAGAGTTTTCTATCAAAAGTTCACGATGATCTTAGGTAGCATATGCACACCATTGACACACTACATGTG
Source organism: Cunninghamia lanceolata (assembly GCA_027924645.1). Taxonomy (NCBI): domain Eukaryota; kingdom Viridiplantae; phylum Streptophyta; class Pinopsida; order Cupressales; family Cupressaceae; genus Cunninghamia; species Cunninghamia lanceolata. The sequence continues at coordinate 464,791 of BSBN01000274.1, forward strand.
GAAGGGAGGGTTTGAGTGGATGAATGTTTCTACTAAGAGTTTCATTTTCTTGAAGAAGAAGGTGATAGAAGAGATCTTTCTAGCACTCCTTGACTTTAGAAAAGCATTCAAAGTTTACTATAATGATAGAAGAATGACAATTGATGTTATTTTGAGTCAAAAGGGTAGATTGATAACTTGAATGAGAATTTGAATGAGGCTAGACAAAGTACTTTGTCTATGACTAGGAATTATATGCCATAGTGTAGGATTTGTACAATTAGAGGCATTACTTTCTTCGGAAGGAGTTTGTGTTGTAAACAAACCACTAGGTGTTGAAGTTTATCAATAGTTAGGAAAAAATCAATTAGAGGTACATGTGAGGTGGGTAGAATATCTATAGGGTTACTCTTTTGTTAAAGAACCATCTAAGTAAAACTAATGAGGTTGCAAATGCCTTGAGTAGGAGGAAGGCATTATTATCCACAATGAAAGTAGATTTAGTAGGCATGGAGATGATGAAGGATTTGTGGTGTAGAAATCTAGATTTTGTAGATGCATGATACACGTGCATGGAGTCACAAAGGTCCATTTAAAGTCGTACTTTATATAAGAAGGATACATCTTCAAGAAGGAACAATTACGCATCCCATAGAGTTCAATGAGGGGGAACCTCATATGGTGGACTTAGAACACACTTTGGCATTAACAAGACACAATTTATAATGGAGGAGAGGTATCATTGGCTATGTTTGCACAAAGATCTGAAAAAGGTTTGTGGAGCATTGCAAAATGTGTTGAGTAGAAAAGGGAGTAGTGCAAAAAATTAGGATCTATAAGCCATTATGCATGCTAGATACACCTTGGGAGGGATTGTCCATGGATTATTTCCTTGAATTGCCACATACATAGAGAGATAATGACTCTATCTTCATAGTGGTTGAAAGATTTTCTTAAATTATCCATCTCATTTATTGTCAAAAGTTGAATGAAGCATATAGGATTGCAAGTATCATTCTTCAAGTTGCAGTTGCATGGGTTACCACAGAACATTACATCTAATCAAGATATGAAGTTAGTTAGCCATTTCTAGCATACACTATGGAGGAAATTGGGCACACACCTCAATTATAGTTCTACATATCATCCGTAGATGGATGGAAAGATATAGGTTTTCAATTAGAGTTTTATTAATAAAGGGTAAGTGCACAAAGATGGGGCACCAAAAGGGGGTCTTAAGATGCCACTTTTTTTTGAAATCAGGAAAGACTAATGTTGGATGAGGAATTGAAGATAGTTACACTCAAAATTTAAAGATACAACAAAAACAAGAGTCATAGTGCTTCGAATCTAGTTTCTAAACTACTAATTTTTTTCAAAAATGGTTGAGATTAAAGGGTTCAAAAAGGGAGAGCACACAAATTGGTCCTTTTTTTCAAAAAAACATAAATAGCATTTGGTGTGCTCCCCCTAAAATGTTAACTTTTTTTTAGTATTTAAAAAATTACTTAGAAATTAGCTAACACCATGTTGTTTATCCTTGATTTTTTTATAATTTTTTTTTATGAATAATTGATTTTTTACTAATTTTCAAAGTGGACACATCTCAAAAAATAGAAAATTGAGCATGCTCCCACCTAAACTTTTTGAAAACTAATAGAAAATAATTTTTTTTTTAATACATGTAGAATGGAGTCTAGTTTCTTAAAATGTAATTTATTTAAAATTTAGATCAATGGTTGAAAAAAAAATAAAAAATACTAGACATTGGTTTTTGACAAAAAATGGATACACTAACAAAAAAATTAAAGATGAAATCCTTAACATACTCAAAATGTGAAAAAAAAAATATGGTTGGAAAGATAACAGAGAGGTTAAGATTATGGTGGTATTTTTTTTGACTTGCCATTGAAAAAAGTGCAAACCTAATGGGGAGCACACTCTAGATAATGTGATTTTTGTTACAATATGGAAAAACATGTTTTTGGATGTCCTAAACACAGTTCAAGACTTAGGGTTGGAAGCCCAAGGAAAATCCAAGCCAAAGGCTTGGAAATTACCAAGGCAAAGAGTAATGCGAGTGCATTATAACACGCTCATGTTATGCTCTCTCTCTCTCTCTATCTCTCTCCCTCTCTCTCTCTCTCTCTCTCGCTCTCTCCCTCTCCCTCTCCCTCTCTCTCTCTCTCCCTCTCCCTCTCACTCTCTCCCACTCTCTCCCGCTGAGAGAGGGAGAGGGAGAGGGAGAGGGAGAGTTTCCATTCATGAAAGCACATATTAAAAGTTTCCATAATTTTCTTTAAACAACAAATAACATGAGCACGTTATAACACACTCATGTTTTATGCTTGGTAACCAAGCCTAGAACGCAAGCACGTTGTAATGCACTCGCATTATATGTTGCATCGGATCAAAAAGCCAAAGTGGTGACTTTTTGGTCCCACAACTTGGTGCATTCATCCTAAACTCAAATGCTTGGAGAGAAGCTATGTAGTGGGAATTTTTGTTGGAAAAAATAGAATTTACATACAACAAATTGGTGAATTGATGATTAGATGAGACACCATTCCAAGTGGTGTATGGGACATCCCCATGGGGTGTTAGTATGTGCATAAGTGTAGAAGCTAAGGACTTCACACAATACACAAAGGAGGTTTATGCATAGGTCAAGGAGTGACTAGAAAGACCAATGCAAAGTAAAAGTTATGCATGGATAAACATCAAAGGGAGAAGACTTAACTTGAGGGTGATTTTATAATGGTGCATTTGAGAAAGGAATAGTTCCCCATTAGGACATGATAACAAGATAATGTGATTAGTGAAATCCAAAATGAAGTTAAAAACACAAAACCAAAGCATAAACATAAATGGTATACCTTCAAGATGACCCACAAATCCAAGATAAGGTATAGAGTGTGCACCCAAACACCCTAGCTTTACCAAAGATGCTCAAATGAGATGTGAAATGTTCTCAAACTATGCAAATTACTAAGCAAACCTAGCTCAATATGAGAGATTTTGGCATGATAACTTTGCTCAAATTGTGGATGATAAAATGGCTTGAGGAGTGTTGTATTTATAGGCATTTTGGAGAGGATTTGATCCAAGAGTGGAGATTGATTTGGAAGATCAATGGTAGAGGATGAAAGTGATGTGGAGGGCCTAGATTCAATCTTAGAAAATGGAGGGCTAGGAATAAAGATGAATTTTAAATTCATCTTGGGAAAGGGGTGGAGTTAATGAGGTTGGGTGAAATGGATTATATGTGAATTGAAAATTCACATGGGGAAGAGTAAAATGAATTAAAAATTTATTTATGAAAGAGTGGATATTAATGAGTTATGACATGTGTAAGGGGTCTAAGAGGTATTAAATGTGATGTTGGACATGTGTATAAAAAAATGATTTATGTGGGATATATTTCAATTTTTTATTTGGAGGATGTGGGGAAGGGTGTTAAGCTTGGTTTGACCACTTTAATTAGGGTGATTAGCCTAATTAATATGGCTGTAAAAAATTAGGGAATGGGTTAATGAGAGGTTAAGATTAATTAAATAGGGTTTTATTTAATTAATCCTAGGTCTAGGGTCATATAGGTTAGGCTAGGTAATTAAATAGTAGATATTTAATTAGCTAGGGTAGGGATAGGTTGATTAATAGGATGAATTAATTAGATAAGCATGATTTACCTAATTAATTGGGTTTAGGAAAAAGGGGGAATTAATCAAATAAATATTTGCACATTTATTTAATTAATGGGGTAATGTTAGACTATTGAATTAATAAAATTAATTCAATTTGGCAGGATGAATGGAGGAAAATAGGTGTTGAATAGATTAATTAATTAAATAAAAATTTAATTAATTGTTTGGAAGGAGAATTGGTGTGTTTAGTGATGTCGAGAGTCGGTTTGATGGCAAAGACATTTTTAGGTGTCTACAAATAAATCCCAAAAAGATTGGTCCTTGCTACATATTGTGTAGATATGATGAGAATGCTTATGAAATTGAGCTTCTTGAAGGGTTAGATATCTCATTTATATTCAATGTATTTATTATGTATTCCTAACATGTTCTTGAAGATTCAAATGTTGTGTAACCAAAGGAAGCACCAAATTGGAGAAGGGAGATACCAAAAAAAGTAATGAGAAGGAATTACACAAATCTTGGATACACACATTGCCAAGAAGATTGGAAAAGTGAGTACAAGGAGTATCTTATTCACTAGAAGGGTAAGGGGCTAGGGGAAGACTCATGGATTTCTAAATCTTTAGTAAGCCAACTTGGGTGTCTCAATCAGTTGTTTGTGTAGTCTTGAATTGTGAGCACTATGATCAAAACTCATGTTACCTAGGGGTATGATGCTAGAGCATCCTTGGGGATAGTGCAATCTTGCATCACCCATAATATTTATTTTTACTTCAATAGATTTTAAAGTGTAAGCATAATTTATACATACATGTTGTTTTGTGTGGTAGTTTTTTGCAGACAAGCTTAACTTGAGTGCATGTTTGGATTCTTTTAGGTAGTTTTGGAAGTCCTACACATCCTTTGATTGAAGGCACAACTATGGTTAACTTTGCGTAGACCCTATTAGTCTTGACACAAGTCTATTAAAGAACATATCAACCTATGTGCATGTTTCCCTTGCATAAAGCATAATGCAAGTGTTGCCCAAACTCATATGCATCCCACACAATCCCATGTGCAAAGATTCTGTGCTATGTAATTTGAACCACATGTGCCTTGGAAGAGTCACCAAATGTCAAAATGTCAAAACATGGTGTAAGTGTCAAGGTAAATTTTGTCATATAATCATGATTAGATTTTCTAATGGTTTGTTAGGTTTGAAATGTCACAGGAGTGTCATTTTTAAATTTATTAAGGAATGACATGAATTTTTTATTTAGAAACTACATATCTTTTACCTTGTAGATTAGATTTCCTCTTGGGGGCATATTAAAGGTGAAATGGCTTGCATCAATCTTCAAACTCTGCACAAAGCAAGCCTTCTAATTTTGGCATTATTTATATGGGATGCTTGGCCATTTATAGGGGTTCAATCTTTGGTAGGTTAGTTGGCTTCTTTAGAATTTGACTTATAGTGTTGTTGTTTTATGTGTTTGATGCTAGTGGGTTTTGAATAGAGCTAGAAAGATAGAGAATTGATCAATTATATTACAAAGAGTCTTTGCATATATTTCTCTAAGGGTTGAGTAGAATAGTGTGTGTCAAGTTTCACATATAGGTGGCCTTTTTGTGACACGTATTGATTAAAATGTTTTTCTCAGTTGACACAATACTAAAAACCTTATCCTTTTACATTTAATTTCAATTAATCACTATACGATAATTTATGTACGTAAATACAACATTTATTTTATTTAAAATATTTATTGACTTTTCTAATTTCATTTTAATATCTGTAGAAATTTTAATATAATTAGACAAACAATAATATTACAACATTTAAAAGAGGATTAATACTTAATTATAAAAACACTATAATTACATTATAATTTTATAAAACTTAAATAAAATTATATAATAATTTTAATATTATGTTATTTCTTAAAAAGTTCAACAATTCTATATAGAACTTAATCAGATAAACATAAAAACTCTTAATAGTTTTAAAATTGATCCTTAATTAATACATATTTGAATACTTAAATATAAAATGAATTAGACTCTAATAGTATTTTTAAATTGATGTACTCTTGTTATAGTTTGGAGACCTTGAATATTTTGTTTAAATATCTTCTAAGATGAAGATGAGGTCCCTAATTATGGCCTTAAAACCTTTAATTACTACAAAATAATTTTAAAAGAACTATACCTTTAATTGTCTTCAAACATCTTTCTTAATGTGATTCTAACATCTCTTCTATCTATTAAGTCCCACAGTCCTTTATAACATTGAGCCTCGTATATTTTATAAAATCAAACATCTCACCTAAGGCCTAAATTAGATGGTCTACCCCACCTAAGCAATTTTTTTGTGATGATTATTTATTCAAAGTTGCCCTTCAAATATTAAGGCACAACTTATTTAAAGCATCAATTTTTTACGGCCTAGACAAAATTTGTCCTTTCATGTGATACCATCTTTCTAAAATTTTGTTTGTATTCTAGAATAAAAAATACTTAAATACGACCATGCAACCATCAAATTTAGTCCTTAAGATTCTCACCTAGATTAAACAAGTGCTCTTTTTCTTTAACTTAATTTCCACGTTTTACTTTCTAAACTTTTGATTACGAGAAAAAATAATCTTATTAATACCTTTTAATGAAAGAACAAAACATCTTTTATTTTCAAAATCTTATCTAAAGATTTCAAATATGATTCCATTCCACCCATTTAAAAAAAAAAAAAAAAAACTAATACAATATATATTTTTAAGTAACATAAAAACACATTCATTTTTAAAAAAAATCTTTTTACCTCCTCTCCGTAAGATAAGGTGGGTTCACTAAACATTAATGTGTGATCATTGTTTGGTAAGAGAAACTTGTCGTATTGAGAATGAATGATGATGTAAGCAGCATTTGGACAGCTATAAAGTATAAATTGTCCTATTTAAAGGAGACTTATTAGTTGAAAGCAATGGGTGGTGGTTGTGGAGCACACGAATTTTCAGCCTTGCCATGTGGTCCCGCTGCAAGCTAATGTTCCTCCAAAGTAGAATGCTGGCCCATGCGTAAATCATTATTTTCCTCTATGGAAAAAAACAAAGGAACTTTTAGTTAAGGTCCGTGCCCTTAAAAGTTTGAAACCAAGAACAAAGTACATAACACATTAATACATTTGATAGAACCATACATTACATATATAGCCCTCCTAAGTCCTCCTTTTTCAAATGGTAATTACTATGCAATGTTCAACTTTACAGCATTTGAATCAATTAGATGAGTACTATGACATCAAATGTAAGTGATGGTATAAACTTGTAATTGTGAAATTTGTATGTACCATACCATTTTTTATTTGGTTTTGTCTTTATTTCAAGTGGATTTTTTGATATATGTATATATTGACAAATGGGACAATCTTGTGTGAAGTTGGGCTCATTCCTTTAGTCTTTATCTATCTTTAGGGGAGAGGACCCAATACCCACACACCCTAACTTCGCACACGTCAAGCTCCTAAATAGTACATCAGATTTTAATGAAAATTTTAGCATATCTCTATATCTGAATTAAGAGCTTCAAGCTATTGCTTGGGGTTCTGGGTATCAACGATGTAGCCTAATTAGCCACATCTTCATGAGTTGTCCAAAAACACCCAAAAAAAAGTTAGACCAAAACATGTGCACCAAGGCACCTATTACCAATCGCTTTTTTTTTAGACTGCAGGAATCGGGTAGCCCCCCCTATAAACTGCAGTGTGCCTGGTAAACTTTTTTCACGTGACCGATGACGCTGGCACGACACGCCCTCTGATACCAGGGGGCGGGGGGGAGACTGGACTTCGTGACCTTCTTTACCGCAATGGAATTTTTTAGCCAATCGAGCCAGGGCCCCCGCCCCATTACCAATCGTTTTATGTGACACCATATGATTGGTTATTTCTTTGATGTGACATGTGAAGTGTATTGTTACACATGTATATGTACACATGTATTGGTTCCTCATTAAATTTTTACTAGTATATTATTTCTCAACTACTATTCTTTTCATATATTTAATTGGGGTCTAAGTGCACGACGCCATAGCGGCTATTGGGGCATGGTTATCTATTGGGTCCTTTCCCCTATATACATGTATCCCTATATACTTAACCCCTACCTTATCCTCATATGCACATATTCTAATACATTCACTTTAGCCTTGCATTTATTACACTTGTTTGTACACCTTGTTAGACACACCACGATACTAAGAGGGGGGATAAATCAATATCTAATCAATCTTCACCTTTAACAACTTTAACTTATCCAGAGAAGATTAGAACTTAAGAATCACAATATTAACATGAACATGAAAGATTAACACAATACATCACAACACATAACACTAGATATACGTGGAAAACCCTAGAAGGGAAAAACCACAGTGAAGATTAACTCACAATAAATGAAGCTCAAATAATAACTTTGTTTTAGGGGTTTTAACCCAAGGAAGCTGCTACTCCCTAAGTAACTTTGATTTAGGGTCACTCCCAAGGAAGTCTCTACTCCCTGATGACTTTGTTCTAGGGTCACTCCCAAGGAAGCTTCTACTCACTGAAAATAATACAAAAGATTACAGTATAACAGTCTTTTCTTACTGTCATAAAACTTTCATTGAAGCTCACACTTTGATGATTGCACTTTCTGCCTCCACACTCTTTCTTCTGAAGATCTGATCAATCATGTACACTCTATACTTGATTACTATTGCAAATATGTCTTCAAGATGAATCTGGACAATATCAACAACATTTGCTTTTTCTCCTTCAGTGGCACATCAATAATGCATTTATTCTGCTTTTATCTGCTTGTGAATCTTTTTCCATCAACTTGCAATCATATCTTCCTAACTCAATTTGATTCACTATTTATACATGATATTACATTGATTACATTGCTTGTCGGCCAGATACAACATTAAAAATATATTTACAAGACAACCGGACAACACACACTATGAAATGTGTGGAAGATAGGTCCTAATTGAAACATGTTACACCAACAAAAGATCCAGGCCTTGAGGACACTAACACATGCTTAACTAGGTCCAAAACAATATTCACTACTTCAAACATTAAGAAATTACATCCACACACTCCGCTCATTTGAAAATAGGACAACTTTAAGGAAAACTCATGAAGGTTGGAAGAATAATGACCACATCAACTTGAAAACCTTGTGCGGTACAAGAAACAAGAAAGATCTTCATGAAACATTTCCAGACGAGTTCACATGATTCATAAAACACCCCCATACATACCTTTGCCACCACACATCAAAGAATTGTCCCACATAGCTTCAAACATTTACTCTGCAAATACTCTATTATCCGTAACACATTGCACCAAGTTGTCAATTGAAAAACTGAGTTGCAGACCACCACACTAGTAGAATTTGGCAAATAAATGACTAAGTGACTAAATCTTTTAGTCACGACAACTAAAAATGACTAAATTCTACTAATTTTTTGCAACACAACTATAAATGACTAAATAAATGACTAATTTGATTGTCAGATAAAAAGCACAACTAAATAATTAGTCACACATAAAAATGACTAAATAATTAGTCACACAAATAAAAATTAGACAATATGATATTAAGGTGGGTAATTAAAAAATTATTTTGAGTTGGGAAATTATTGGTGGGAGTGGGTTGTATTACGTGCAAGATTAATAGTGAATTGGGAAATTGTTGGCGGGAGTGGGGAGTACAATAGAGTGCAGAATTCAGTAGAGGTAATTCGATGGGGGAGTGGGGAGTACAATTGGTAGTATTTGTGCAATGCACCTCTACAAATAGGAGGGTTTATTAATTATTAATGGAGTTGGAGCTGACCAGAGATGGTTTGTGTGCCAATTTGATGGCATGAGGCATTTTGGGTTTTAGCATATAAGTATAGCAGCTACTTGCATAGGCGATAAAGCTTGTTTGGAGAGGACTTGGAGACTTCTGAAAAGGCGTGCAAGGAATTTAGAGTTTGCTGCAACGAATTTGAAGTCAATGAGGCCCTCTGCAGCGAAGTTGAATTTGGGGACGCCCTCTGCAGTGAATTCAAAGGTAATTCGAAACACTCATTACATTAAACACAAAATCTATAGCTTTATGATTGGCAACTGTATCTAGCGAGGAGAACAAAATCGGTGTATTATAAGAGATGAGTTACATAAATAGGAGGATATCTTGTCATAAGACATTGACTACCATGTAACAATTTGGAGTTCTTGAGATTGTGAAAGAATTGGATGCTTTTATTCATTGTATAATCAATACAATGTAGTGACCATATCTTGAAGTTGTCTATTTGTGTTCCATGTTATCATGCATGGGTATGGCATTAATTTCTAATTTTGTAACCAATTCACCAACCTAATCCCCAAGGCTCCTTTTCACTAAGTCTTCATGGCATGGGTAGTGCATGTACATCATAATTAGTTTGTTATTGGTTGGTGTAACTTACAATAGTTACATAAGCAACTGAGTACCAGAACCATACAAACAATTCTAATTTTAGCAGACTATTTTTTCATTAGTTTCCTCTACGCATTTTGGAGCATATGGGAATTAAACTTGTAACATGCATCCAAATTTCAATTCCTTTGATCACTTTACCATTAAACCATGGGCTCGTGTCCCTAGCCTAGAGCTCAATGCTTGGGTAACATTGTGTGCAAGCCTAATCTATTAATTGCATGGAATCCTAGAAGATGGTCTCATATGGCATAGTTGAAAATTATGCTAGTTCATCAAATCAATGTGGTCACAAAAATGAGCCTCTTGCACATGGGCAACAAAATGAGGGCATAGTAGTTGCTAGGTTTCCTGCTAATTAGCCATTGATAGCTAAGAATCCTACAAGTAAAAAATGCACAAAACTGACCACAAAGATTTATGCAAAGATTTATGTAGAGACAAAACATCTGATTCTGTAGAGTGATGCCCAACAGTATTTCTTGAATTTGAATTGCTGTAGAGTGCTCTAATTCTAATTCTGTAGAGTGCTTTGTATCCTAATTCTGTGAAGTGCTTTGAATTCTGGGTAAGTGCTGAAGAGTGCTGAAGAGAATGAGTTTACATGTATTAGATCCTGAGTAAGTTGAGTTTTTTATATTTTTGTTTTTTTTTTGAAATAGGAAACTAAATTAATACTAGAATGTAGAACATTACAGATGGATCAATGTCAAAGGTTGACTACGAATCAATACCATGCATATGATGAGAGAGTAGCCAATGAGAGGGACATGGACAAATATCCATGTCCATGTAATGACTATCTTGGTGGAAAGGTGAAAAAAAGAAATGTGATTTATCGACACATGATAGGATATGGGCATAGTGGTATAAGCCCTTGGGATTACAATTATTTTGAAGATATGATACAATTGCAGAGTGTGAGAGATGAAGAGGCAACAAACATAGATGAAGTGGAACCAAACATAGATGAAGAGGCAATAATGTTAGACAAAGGATTTGAAGTTTATAGAATGTTGAATGGGGGTCTAAACGACGATTGGGCCAAGTCGATGGAGGATGCTTTAAAGCATGTGCATGCTAATTGCAAGTTAGGTCATTTGACAACAATCCTTCAAATTATTAACTTGCAAGCAGTGCTTGGTTGGACAAATGAGAGTGTAGATCAGTTATTAGCATTATTAAGTTCATTGTTACCACCTGACTCCACATTGCCAACAAAATGAAGTCAATGTAAAAATCAAATTTGATGTAGCCAACAACATACACTCAATAGAATTGTGCCATTAATCATGTGAGAGCCAAAGATTTGAAAGACGGAACATAAAAAAACTTCTATTCATCAACTCTGCCACTACAATGAGAGAAAACTCTCTTATATCCAAGAAAACAAAAAAATAAAAAAATTACCTTTTTTGGCAGATTTCAACAATTGTCAGATTTTGCCATTTTAGGTAATTTTACAATCATATCTTGAGAATCCAGTTTTTTCCCAAAAGCTTCCTAAAACTAAGGTAGGACGAAAGGCCAACTAATATTCTAAATTTGAAACTTGAGTTTCGAGTTATTACAAAAGCAACTTTTTTAAAAATCTAGGAAAAAACACTAAATTGCCATTTTGAGGGCCAAGATGTAAGTTTCAAGCCCCGAAAAAGTGCCAAGATGGGGTCCAACCCACTAGGGTGGGTTGGGAAACCACTTGCCACCTCATAACACATCCACCTGTAAAATCTCGTAAAAAACCCACATCCGAGTCAAAATTTATGACCTCCAGAAGTCCCTGCATCATTCTCCTCTGGTTGAAAAGAACGCAGCTCCTGCAAGTGAGTGTCTTCGAATTGCTACCACTTGACTGGAACCAACCTCTACACTTCCAACTCTATAATTCGCGTGCTATCTCTTGGTGGCAATCCTTCCCACTGTACTAAATACTTGTTGTACTGCCCTTGCTGAGTGTAGAGAGTGTTCTTATCAAGAACCTGTGCAATCTTTTTCTTCTTCTTATGGGGAATGTGGTGGAGCCGTGCCACTTCTGGTTGACTATCTTCAACATCATCCTCACCATGGAATGCATATAAATCAGAAATATTAAACACAGGAGAAATATCAAGATCATCTGGTAAACGGACCTCATATGCATTATCATTGATCTTCTTTGTAATTTTGCAAGGATCAATTTTTCTGTACTTCAACTTGTGGTATGTTCTAGTAGGAAACCACTCTTTTCTCAAATATACCATCACTAAGTCACCTTCATTGAATGTCTGATGTTGCCTACTAGCATCCACTGTATTCTTGTACCTCTCATTACTGTCCTGCAACTTCTGTCTCACTTCTTTTTGCAACTGTTGAAGGTGTTCTACAAATGCTTCCCCATCATCATTGACCCTATCTTTCATTGATAGCTATACCAAATCTAGAACACCCTTTGGATTCTTGCCATACACAATCTGGAAAGGGGACTTTCCCATTGATTTGCTAACAGAACTATTATAGGCAAATTCGGCCTGGGGTAATGCCATGTCCCATTGTTTTGGCTTTTCTCCAACAATACACCTCAACAAATTTCTCAGACTCTGATTGACTACCTCTATTTGCCCATCCGTTTAAGGATGATAGGCACTACTAAACTATAACTTGGTCCCCATCTTCTTCCATAAAGTCCTCTAGAAATGACTGAGGAATTTGGTACCCCTATCAGAGGTAATAGTCTTTGGAACACCATGTAGTCGAACAACTTCTGAAAAAAATAACTCTGCTACCCTCGTGGCATCATTAGTTTTCTTATAGGCAATAAAATGAACCATCTTGGAGAACCTATCAACAACTACAAAAATAGAGTCATTACCTCATTGAGTATGTGGAAGTCCCAACACAAAGTCCATGCTCAAATCTGTCCATGGTGTAGTTGGTACTGGTAATGGCATATACAACCCTGTATTTTGTGAATGTCCCTTAGCCACTTGGCAAATCCTACACCTTGTTACATACCTAGTTATATCCCTTTTCATCTTTGGCCAGTAATATTTATCTTCTATCAAGGCTATTGTCTTGTCCTTGCCAAAATGTCCAGCCAACCCACTACTATGAAATTCTTTGAGAATGTTTTCCCGCATAGAGCCAACTGGTATGCATAGTTGTTTTCCTTTAAATAGATACCCATCTTGCATAAAATATTCACCCCTAAAGTGATCCAAGTTACCAGACACTGGTTCCCTCAATTGTTCCACAATCTCCCAAAAATCATCATCAGACTCATACAAATTTTTGATGGCATCAAAACCAATCACCTCAATTTCCATTGTGGTCAAAAGTGTAACATGCCTACTTAACGCATCTACAACTTGGTTTTGTTTTCTAGACTTATGCTTCAACACAAAATTGTAACCTTGCAAGAAAGAGACCCAATTGGCATGCCTACTATTCAACTTTTTCTGTGTGTTCAAGTATCTCAATGCAATATGATTTGTAAACAATACAAACTCCTGGGGAACTAGATAATGTCTCCAATGCCTCAATGCTTGAATAATTGTGTAAAATTCCAAATCATAAGTAGAATAATTCTTTCTCACTTCATTCAGCTTTTCACTAAAGAAAGCTACAGGTTTTCCATCTTGGCTAAGCACAACACCTATTCCCACATGGGAGGCATCACATTCTACTTCAAATACCTTATCAAAATTTGGCAATGCAAGTATAGGTGCTTCTGTTACCTTTTGCTTCAAGTACTTAAAGCTCTCCTTAGCACCCGTGGTCCATACAAACTCCCTTCCTTTGGTGCAATTTGTTATAGGGGCTACAATACTACTAGAATTTTGAATGAATTTTCGATAGAAAGTGACCAAGCCATGAAAACGTTTTACCTCTGTGATGCTGCTTGGACTAGGCCATTCTAGAATTGCCCTGACCTTATCTGGATCCATTCTAACACCATCTTTAGAAATGACAAAGCCTAAAAAAACCAAACCGTCCTATATGAACCTACACTTCTTCAAATTGGCATAGAGCTTCTCCTTTCTTAACACACCAAAGATGATCCTCAAGTGTTGTAAGTGCTCTTCTTTACTGTTACTAAATACCAAAATGTCATCAAAATAAACTACCACAAACTTACCAATGTAAGGTCGTAGTATAGTGTTCATCAATCTCATAAATGTGCTAGGTGCATTTGATAACCTGAATGGCATAACCATCCACTCATATAATCCATCTCCAGTCTTAAAGGCTATCTTCCACTCATCCCCTTCTCGAATCCAGATTTGGTGGTAGCCACTTCGTAGGTCGATCTTGCTAAAATATTTGGCCCCTGCAAGGACATCCATCATGTCCTCCATACGAGGTATAGGAAACTGATACTTGATGGTAATCTTATTAATTTCTCTGCTATCAGTGCACATCCTCCATGTTCCATCTTTTTTGGGGGTCAACAATGTTGGTACAACACAGGGGCTCATGCTCTCTCTCACCACACCTTTAGTTATGAGTTCTGTTACTTGCTTATTCAACTCTGCATGTTGTGTTGGATTCATCCTATAAGCTGCTTGGTTGGGTAGAGTTGCTCCTAGAATCAAATCAATATGATGCTAAATATCTCTCTTTAGCGGTAGACCATCAGGTAATTCATCAGGCACAACATCAACAAATTCTTTCAATAACTTTGCTACGTCTAGGGGAACTAAAATGTCTTCCTCTTCACCTTTTTTCACTACTAATGCATAACAACACCCTATCACCTTCATTTCTTTAACAAGATCTCTTTCAGACAACATCGTCTCACCTTTTCCTTCATCCTTGAGAGGCAACAGAATCACCTTAGAGCCATCTTTCCAAAAGGTGTATGTGTTTTTCTCTCCATCATGTATGACTTTTCTATCATACTGCCATGGCCTTCCCAATAACACATTATAGGCATCCATTGGGACAATATCACACCATATCTCATCCTGATAGATCTTCCCTATGCTAAACGTAATTAGGCATCTTTTATCAACAGTGACTTCATTTCCCTTTTTAAACCATGCAATGCGGTACGGATGAGGATGTTTTTCACAATGTAAATTCAATTTGTCTACCATTTCTGTAGAAACTATATTTTCACAACTACCTCCATCAACAATAACTTGACATACCTTGCCACCCGAAGTGCATCTAGTTCTGAAGATATTGGTTTGAAGACATGAACCATCAGAGCTTTTAGCTTGTGTTTTCTCCTTCTTTGGAATCACCATTTCTCTTCTCATCATGAGACTTTCTCCCACATCTAGTGGAACCTCTAGTTCCATCCCTTCCACTTCATGTTGTGTTTGAATCAGGTTCACCCTAGGTTGTCCTCCTTGATTTCTTTCTTGCATGTTATAATTTGAGCATTCAAATGCCCTATGACCTTCTTCTCCACATCTAAAACAAGTGAAAGGCCTTCTCTAGTTTTCCCATCCACTACCGCTACCATAACCTCTACCTCTTTGAAATCCCCTTCCTCATTCTTGATTCAGAGGATCTTGTCGAGTATCTACTTATTTTTCCAATCCATGAGATGACTCTCCCCTACCATAATTTGAACCTCCTCGAAATGGGGTTGATGTACCCCTTCTTCCCCCTCTATTCCTCTGATGGTATTGTCTGTTTTATTTTTCTCTAGCCTTTAGAGCCAATTGGTAAGCTTCTTCCATACTGTTGAGTTGATGCATGCTCAATTCATCTTGAATAGAGAATTTCAGGCCATTCACATAACTAGCATCCATCTGTTCATCGGTTTCTTGATGCTCTATACATATAGACAGTGTATAAAACTCATTTGTATAATCTTGCAGAGAAGAGAGGTTCTGCTTTAAATTTTGAAACCTACGAAAAAGGGTTTGCGCATAATCTATGGGAAATTTTTTTTCTCTCAACTTCTTCTCCATTTTATTCCATGTCCTGATCTTATACTTGCCTTTCCTTGTTCGTTCCTTTTGAAGATGATCCCACCAAATCATTGCATGACCCTTTAATTTGGTGCATGCGAATTTCACCTTCTTTTCCTCTGTCATGGATTTCCATTCAAAAAAATTTCTCATATCATTCAACCAGTCTATCAACTCCTCTGGTTTAAGATTACTTGCATAATCTGAAACATCTACCTTGACCCCTTCATTTTTCCCTTCTAAGGCCTTGAGCATCCTCTCTTCAAAACTCATGCCTTCTAATTCTTCTTCTTCATGTTCTGTGTCTTAATCTGCACCTCCTCGACCTCTCTTCATCAGATTCATCTCCTCCTCTACCCAATCTTTGGTTTTCCATCCATGTTGTAAGTTCTGCTACTTGCCTTTGTAGATTTTTTATTTCTCTATACATCTGGGCAAGACCGCCTCTTCCTCTTCCTCTCCCAGCCATCTTCCTGCTCTGATACCAAATGATGTAGCCAACAACATACACTCAATAGAATTGTGCCATTAATCATGTAAGAGCCAAAGATTTGAAAGCTGGAACATTAAAAAACTTCTATTCATCAACTTTGCCACTACAATAAGAGAAAACTCTCTTATATCCAAGAAAACAAAAAAATTAAAAAATTACCTTTTTTGGCAGATTTCGACAATTGTCAGATTTTGCCATTTTAGGTAATTTTACAATCATATCTTGAGAATCCAGTTTTTTCCCAAAAGCTTCATAAAACTAAGGTAGGACGAAAGACCAACTAATATTCTAAATTTGAAACATGAGTTTCGAGTTATTACAAAAGCAACTTTTTAAAAATCTAGAAAAAAACACTAAATTGTGATTTTGAGGGCCAAGAGGAAAGTTTCAAGCCCTGAAAAAGTGCCAAGCCACCTTATAATGCATCCACCTGTAAAATCTTGTAGAAAACCCACATCCGAGTCAAAAGTTATGACCTCTGGAAGTCCCTGCATCAAAATCACTAAGCTAAGCTTAGGGTATGAAAATATCCACACGTGTGAATGGTTGTGTATTATTTTGCAATAATCTTGCAAGTGAGAGTGAATGTCCAAAATGTCATGAAGCAAGGTACAAACAAGGGTTGAAATCAGTTGTGGTTCCTAGTGTTAGGAATTGCATGTAGAAGATATCAATTAAATGCAAATAAAGATTAAATAGAGGAATGGAAAAATACAAAGAAATAATAACAGCAAGAGACAATTTTTAACGTGGTTCACCCAAACTTGGGCTACATCCACCAATAGAGAGTCCAATATTATTATCCAGCAAATCAAACCGATTACAACCAGCAATCCTTGTAACTCAATACCACTACAAATGATACAATACAATATCAACGGAAACCCTAACCCTTTGTCATTTTTATGAAGACTTATGTCGGTTACAAAATAGGGGGGAAACTGCACCAATAAAAGTGGGGAAAATTTAACCTCTGAGTTTGATTAGGCTCCATATAACAACAATCCCCCACTTGGAGACTAATCAGACTCCACACCATATCATCTCCCACTTGGAGATTGATCATAACACCGCTGACCCTGTAGCTCCCACTGGAAATAAGCACCCTAGACCCTGTTGTTCTAATTTTTTATTTTCAGTCTTGAAGACCAACTGAAGCTGAAAATGAGCTCAGCTTCTCCCTTGTCACTGCCTTCGTAAACATATCCACTGGATTTTCATCTGTATGTATCTTTTCCATCCATAACTGTCCATCATCCAACACTGACCGGATGAAGTGATACCTTAGCTGTATGTGTTTGGTCTTTGAATGCAAGGCATAATTCTTTGCAAGATGTATGGCACTCTAACTATCTGTAAACAAATAACTGTTAGCCTATTGTTTGCCCAATTCATCCATGAAAGATTGCAACCATATCATCTCCTTGCTTGCCTCTGTTGTAGCTACATACTCTACCTCTGTGGTGGATAAAGCAACCACCTTTTGCAGCCTGGAGAGCCAACTCACCACTGTCCCACCTATAGTAAAGACATAACCTGTAGTACACTCTTCCTAGTATCAATATCCCCTGCCAAATCTGAGTCCACATAGCTTGCTAAATCAGTTTTAGAGCCCCCAAAGCATAAATGTTTATTGGATGTACCTCTCAAATATATGAGAATCCATTTTACTGCATTCCAATGCTCTAATCCAGGATTACTCATATACCTGCTTACAACTCCTACAACATGTGCAATATCCGGTCTCATGCATACCATGGCGTACATTAAACTTCCTACAGCTGAAGCATATGGTAGCTTGGACATTTTTGTTGCAAGTATATGCCTAATTAGTGTTGTCATTAATGTCAACATATCCTTGTTGTCATTATTGTCAACTATATCTTATTCTGTTACTTGTTTAGAAGACTTGTATGTTGAGGATATTGAGAAAATTAGCCTCTCCGGAAGAAACTAGTGAGCTACAGAGAAGTGCAGTATGGACAGTAAGTTGTATGCTGAAGAACAGTCTGATAAACTGCTCCGTATTTATTTCTGCTTGAAGATCGTGATCTGCGGATTGGAAGTAAGTTAGAGGTATGTCTGAGGATGCTACATTCCAGGTTTGAGCCATCCACATGAAGATCTAAGTGAGTTGTGTTCACTAGAGTGAAACCTACTTTTTATGTAAGTTCAGTTGGAACAGGAAGAAAGTATTCTACTCCGCATTTCTTTGCAATAAAGTATTTGGCTCTATGGTTCTAGAGGGAAGTTTGGGATGATGATAAGTGCCTACAGTTGCAATGGTTCGTGGTTTGGTGGTCTGCAAGCTATCTTTCTTTTATGACAGTTGAAGACAGTGAAGTTCATGTGTTCCGGTGAGAAGATTCCTATGGATAAAGTGGTTAAGGTTCGTGAGGTTGCTCCTGATGATTATAGCATGCTTGTGGATGTCTCCTAATCATGTTCCCATCTGGACTTTGGTCCACGTTAAGAAATTGAGATGGTGTGTGAAGATTGTTCCCAGATAATGTAGCGTGTAACCAGTCTTGGCCGACTTGGTTGATCCCAGTGATTGCGGAGATCTCTGGAAGATTGTGGAAGCATGTTGTAGCATGGAAGATTGTGTTTGAGTCCCAGCTAAGGCATGGCATGATCACATTTCATTCCCTTTGCATAATGTTGCAATAGGTCAGGACCTATTTTGTAAATGTTTGTAATACCGACCTTGAAGATTGTTCCAATGGTTGATGATTGTGATGCAAACCTTGATAATCATTCCAAGGTTGATGTAGTGTATAAATACTTGTAGTTGAGTCATGGAAAAGGTGTCCTTGAGAAAAAATGAGAAGATATTAAGAAAGGTCCAAAAGGCAGAGCAGAGAAGAGGTAGAGGAAAGAAGAGGAAGAGCAAAGCAGGGGAATTATTATACTTTAGTTGCAAATATAGAAAGGTGTTGATTGTGGCAATAAGTCTAGAATTAAGCCACCAGTACGGTTTAACAACCCTCATTGTAATCTTGCTAGGTTTAGGGTTGAGGTAGTGAGCTTACTAGACCTAGTTGTTTTTCATGGCAGTAAGCTAGTATGTTTAGGCCTATGGAGTGACCAAGCCTGAACATCATTATTTCAAGATTGAAATATATATTGAGAGTTAATCCTCTCCTTGGTTTTTCCCCATCTTGGGGTTTTCCATGTAAATCTGGTGTCTCTTGTGTTTGATGTTGTATCTGTGGTTAAGTTTCTGATTTCATGCACTCATTGTTAAATCATAATAATTGTGGATAAGTGATGAATGTTTAAATTGTAGAAAGTGTTTAAATTTTTGTGACAACTGATTCATTCCCCCTCTCAGTTGTCCGGTGCATATCAATAATTAATATCAGAGCCAAGTTCCTCTAAAGAAAGTTTAACAGCTTGAGGAAGATCCAAAATGTCTTACAAGAAGGAAGCACCGCATTTTGATGGAACGAATTATGTTCTCTAGAAGGCTCAGATGAAAAGCCATCTTCTTTCTCTTGGTTACAAAGTTTGGAAAGCTGCATAAATAGAATACACCATACCTCAAAATGGTCTGATGATTGAAGATGAAATCAAAGAATATGAGATAGATATCAAGGCAAAGGATGCTCTGCTAAGCTCTTTAACCGACTCAATATTGACGAAAGTGGTGGATCTTGAAACTGCAAATAAGGTATGGGAAAAGTTGAAAAATTTGTATGAAGGAGATGATTCTGTGAAGGAAACCAAGTTACAAAGTTTGAAAGTGAAATATGAATGCTTGAAGATGAATAATGATAAAAACATATCAGCCTTTATGCAAAAAGTTGATGAACTTGTTACAGGGATAAAAGCCATAGGTGGAACTCTTGAAGAAAAGGAAATTGTGATGAAAATTCTCAGATCTCTGCCCAAGTCCTACTATCACAAGGTAGCCACGATTGAAGAATTCATGCAACTAAAAACCATTAATATGGATTAGTTGCTTGGTAAGCTTACTGCTTTTGAAATGAGGGAGTTAGATGATGCTCTGCCAAAAATTGAGACAACCTTCGAAGCCAGTACTCCTAGAAGTACCTCCAGATTAGAAAAGTACAAGGTAGAATCCGATGATGAGCTAGATGAAGTTGAAGCCAACTTTGTGGATAGACTGCAAAGAGGATTCGGTAAGTATAAAGGCAAATTACCTTGCAAATGTTTTTCCTATGGTAATGTAGGTCATTTTGCTTCCAGATGTCCTGAAAGAATTGAAAGAAATAGAAGAAGATATGAGAATAGGCGTAGGAACCAAAAAAAGTGTTATTATGTTGAAGATTTTGATGATGATGAAGGAGTATCAGATAATGGTGAACCAGATAATGCTAGTTCCTTTGTAAATGAATGCTTGTTCATTGCTATTAAGGAAGATCTCATGTCTACTAATTCTTCTAGTTGTATGAATGAAGAAAAACCAGTGGAAAGTGCTTTGGCTGCTCAAGTCATTAAGGACAAGGATGAATGGGTTATTGATAGTGGTTGCTCTCACCACATGACTAGTGACAAAAGTAAGTCTGTAAGTTTGGAAATATATGATGGTGGATAGGTTAGGTTTGAAGATGATACAACTGGTAGAATTTGTGGGAAAGGATCTATTTCTTTTGATGACAAGCATAATGCTAAAGATGTCTTGTATGTGAAAGGATTAAAGCACAATCTTCTGAGTGTGGGTCAGATGTGTGACAAGGGCTATGACATAAGCTTCAAGGACAATGGATGCAAGATCAGGGAAAGCTCCGGAGCAGTCATTGCAACTAGTAATAAGACTAGAGGTAATATCAATCACTTGAAAGGAACCGAGAACTATTGCTTGTTGACTCAGACTGATGAGAGTTAGTTATAGCATAGAAGGTTGTGTCACATAAATTTTGATAATATTATGAAGATAAGTACTGCACAGATTGTTAGAGATTTACCTAAGCTTGTGAAGCCTACTAATCTAGTTTGCAAGGAGTGTCAATTTGGGAAACAAACAAGAACAAGTTTTAAAAGCAAGGACCAATCAGTTGGAGGACTACTTGAACTAGTGCATACAGATTTGTGTGGACCTACCAGAGTAAGAAGTTTGCAAGGAGATGGGTATTTCATGTTGCTCATTAATGATTATTCTAGAATGACTTGGGTCACCTTTTTGAAAGAGAAAGATGAAGCTCTAGATAAATTCAAGGCATTTAAGGCAATGGTTGAAAATGAGATAGATTTGAAAATCAAATGCTTGAGGTCTGATAGAGGAGGAGAGTTCACATCAAATGAATTTAATTTCTTTTGTAAAGAACATGGAATAAAGAGACAACAATCTGCACCTAGAACTCCACAACAAAATGGAGTTGTTGAAAGGAAAAATAGAACAGTTCAAGAAGCTGCTAGAACCATGATTAAGGAAGCTCATCTTTCATAAGCATATTGGAGAGAGGAAATTCATACCATAGTATATATCCTAAACAGAGTTCAAGTAAAAGGTAATAGTTCAAAAACTCCCTATGAATTGTGGCATGGTAGAGTTCCTACTGTGAAATATTTCAAAGTTTTTGGTAGCAGATGTTACATCAAAAGAGAAGAAGATTTAGGCAAGTTTGATGCTAGATGTGATGAAGGAATCTTCCTTGGTTACTCCACCAAGAGTAAGGTCTACCAGTGCTATAATAAGACGCTGAATAAGATCATTGAAAGTGCAAATGTTAAAGTTGATGAATGTAAGGAAAGGTCTTCAGAATCAAGTGGATATGAGTTAGATGATCCAGATGTTTCAGAAGTGATGCAGCATGAAGACAACATAGATGAAGAAGAACAAGCTCCAGTAAGTGCTACCAAAACTCTAAGATATGTAAGAATTAGTCATTCTGAAAATCAAATCATAGGAGATAAGAGAAAAGGGATCTTAACCAGAAGAAAAGCTGCAGAGGAATAAGTAAATTTCTATCTAATTTCTAAGATTGAACCTAAAATTGTGGATGAGCCTTGCAAAGATGAGAATTGGATAAAGGCTATGGAAGAGGAATTGATGCAGATAGAGAAGAATCAGACTTGGGATCTTGTTCCCAGACCAGTAGATAAGAATGTAATTGGTACAAAGTGGGTCTTCAAAAACAAAATGAATGAGAATGGTGAAGTGGTAAGAAGCAAAGCGAGGTTGGTATGCAAAGGATACGCTTAAGTTGAAGGAATAAACTTTGAAGAAACTTTTGCTACAGTAACAAGGATTGAAGCAATAAGGATGTTTCTAGCTTTTGTAGCATACAAAGATTTCAAGGTTTATCAAATGGATGTGAAGTCTTCCTTCTTAAATGGAGAGTTGGAAGAGGAAGTCTATATTGAACAACCAGAAGGATTTCAGTCATTAGAACAAGGGGACATGGTATGTAGATTGAAGAAAGCATTGTATGGATTAAAACAAGCCCTTAGGGCATAGTATGCACGATTGGATAGGTACCTGATACATATAGGGTTCAATAAAGGTACTACAGATAGTAATATCTACTTTAAGATCAATAATGAACAAACCCTGATTGTTGCAATTTTTGTTGATGATATTATTTTTGGAGGCAATAAAGGTATATGCTCAGTTTTTGTTGGAGAAATGCAAAGTGAATTTGAAATTTCTATGTTTGGAGAGATGAACTTCTTTTTAGGTCTGCAAATAAGTTAATCAGATAAGGGTATCTTCATTTCTCAGTCTAAGTATGTGAAAGAGTTGTTAACAAAATTTGGGATGGAAGACACTAAACCAGTATGCACACCTATGATAATTGGTTGTAAGTTGAGCAAAGATGATAACTCACCCATGGAAGACCAGAAAAAGTATAAGTCTATGATTGGAGGATTACTTTATCTGACTCAAACCAGACTTGACATAATGCATGCAGTGTGTCTTGTGGCAAGATTTCAGGTAGAACCTAAGGAATCACATGTGATGGCAGTCAAAAGAATTTTGAGATATTTAATAGGCACAATAGATTATGGTTTGTGGTACCCTAAGGACTGTGACTTTACTCTCAGTGCATATACTGATGCAGATTGTGTTGGCAAGAGACACTACAAGGCATGTCATGTGTTGTCATTGATGGAAACTAAGTCCATTCCACACATCCGCAGTACAGTATCAGATCATACCGGAAGTTAGTTCCAAGATTTGTCTAGTCCAGATAGACAAGAACAAGGTATATGACAGAGTTCAGTATTTGGTCAGCAGATCTCTCCAGTTAATCATTGTGTGTTGCGAATATGAGGGAGTGTAGAGGAATGTTTAGAAAATCTGAATCCAAGATTTTAGCCTCCGGTGACAAAGGGATTAAAAGTTATGAGCATCTGAGTACCAGGTCCTAATATGACAAGAACAATTCAGTGAAGAACATGCCGACTTGTGTTATATCCTTGTGCAGATCTAGTAGAAGTGTTTTGGTGAGTTGCGTATGGGATATAATGTTAGTGGCTGACATGTATGGTGATCTGCAAGTATTATTTTTGGTACACATCAAAATTGATGTATGGATTTAGCTGTCAGAACAGAGTACTTGTATTGTTTGTTAAGTTCTTCATAAGGCTGATAGAAAGGTGATTAAATTTCTTGAGGTGGATATATATATATATATATATATATATATATATATATATATATATATATAACTGATGGATTTGAGTGTATTGGTGTGTGTGTGGTGTTTAATGATGGAGTAAGTGCAAAAAGGTAGATTAAGGTGCGGAAGAGAAGAGATTTGAGGTCTGGATTATGGCAGAGTAGTAAATAGGGAAGAATAAAGATGAAGTGTGTAAGATCAGTATTTTGTGCTTAATCAGAACTAAATTCTTGCATTAGTAGATGCTATTCATCAGTTCAAACAATCTGTAATCCTTTTGTAATCATTCTTGTACGCAGTGATCCTCACTTAAGCAATGAGCTTTGGGCAGTGAGCCTGAAGGCATGTGCCTTCCTCTTTTGTAATACTTTTAACAAAGTATAATCCTTGTGGGTTAACCCCCACCATGGTTTTTCCCTTAACCAGGTTTCCACATTAAAAATGTCTTGGTGTCAAGTGTGTTATTTTTGTTTCTGCTCATGAGTTATTGATTCTTACTTTTCATGATTATATCATTAATCTGTTAAGAAGTTGTAAATAAGAAATTAACTGCAGCAAGATTTAAAGTTTTATGACAACTTATTCACCCCCCCTCTCAGTTGTCAGCCCTAATTCCAACAATTGGTATCAGAGCAAGGTTCCTTAAAAGAAGCCTAACAGCTTGAGGAAGATCTGGGAAGGAGTTTCAATGGGTTCACTTAGAGATCAACTTCAATTGGCTTTAGAAGATCTTGATCAGTCCAAAGCAGAAATAGATGATTTGAAAGCGAACCTTAAGGATGCTGATGATTGCATTGAATTGCTAAAAGATAAACTAAAGAAATCAATGGAAAAAAAGGAAGGAACTACTTCATCAGCTAGCTAATCTTATTGAAGAAAATGACATGAATGAGGCTTTGGAAGAAAAGATAAAGGAATGTGAGAAGCTGGCAAAAGAAGTTTTTGTTCTAAAACATGAGATGGAATCTTGGGTAATGAGGCTAACCAAAGAAATTGAGCAAAGGAAGAAGACTGAAGAAGACCTAAATCAAACCCTGAAAGAAAGAATTGAAGAATGTTGCAGATTGGATAGAATGGCTAGCCATCTAGAGTCTGATCTACAAGAAAGAAGAGACAATGAGAGAGAACTTGAAAGGCAAATTGTCATTCTCAGACATGACCTAGAAGTGGCAAATGAATACAAGGAGAAGTTCAAGATAAGCTTAGTTAAACTTGAAGCAATACTTTAGTGCTAGAAGAAGACTGATGATAAGCGTATGAGAAAGTGAAAGCTCTGAATCTGGACAAAGAAATTCTCAATCAAGGAATGGGACAAATAGACCTAGAAGACCTCCGATAAGACAACCTAATGCTCAAAGGTATCCATCCTTTAACAGAAATTATTTCAATTGTAGTAAATTTGGTCATAAATCAGTGCAGAAGTAGAGTAAATCAAAGTGGTCCATCCTTCTCCGGTCAATGCTTCAAGTGTAAGAGGTATGGTCATAGATCCAATGAATGCAGGAGTATGATAATAAATAACTCTAACAATAGAGGAAATAGCAATTCCTTCATTGGCTACTATTTTTCTTATAATGGATTTGGACACATGGCCAATCAGTGTAGATCAAGAGTGAATCAAGTAAATAAGCAAATAAATGTTGTATGCTTTAATTGCAATAGATCTGGTCATATTGCAAGATTCTGCAGAAGCCAGAACAATGATGGAAAAGGTTCGGTAAATAGAGATCAGAAACATGACAAAGGAAAGGGCAAAGTGGATGCGAATGAGATTCAGAGGGAAATGAACAAAATTTGGGTGAAGAAAGGTGTAACGAACAATGGTGATGGGTCCACACTGGAATCAGGTGCTGATAATCCTTCCGGTAATTAAACAAGAAGCTCTAGCTCAGGGGGAGCTACAATAAAATCTAATTCCCCCAGCTAGTAAATGGGTGCCTAAATTTGGCACAATGAGAGAAAATAACTTGGATTATTATACATCATCTAAAAGGATTTTCAGAAGATAAAAAATGGATGTCAATTTGCAGAGTAATTGAAGATCGACTATATGCAGAGATAGTGTAACCGGATGTTTTAGGGCAGAGCATTTATTACAAAGGCAAATTAGGTTTTGCGAAGCATAAAAGGTCATTCATTCTTCATTTGAATCACTTTGCATTCAAAGATAGCAAGAAGAAGAGCGTCTGATCTAAGATTTGAAGGATTTGAAGTGTGACCGACAAATTCATTCACTAACCCTAACTCCATGGAAGAAAAGGTATTTATCTGCAAAGCCTTGAATTTGTATTCTTTTGCAATGGTCACTCCTCTTGTTGTTGATATTATTGAAAGGCCCTGGCCAAAATTTAAGAAGCATCCGTACAAATTAGTTAAAATCAAATCTTTAGGAGCATTTTCTGGTGTCCCATACGAAGTTCTGCATGTTAAGGATATTAGGGCATACATCCACTATAGCATAGATGAATTTGGAAACCTGAAACTCTTGGATTTGTTTAACAACTACCTAAGGGATGATAGCTATAAATTAAAACTGGAATACAAAGCCCTAGAAAGCAAACATTTTCTGCAAGTCACTAAATTTTTGACATTTTATGAGAATGAGTGGGTTCGATATATCTTGAGCCAAATACATGATGAGTTCATATGGCTATTGAAACCATTCAAGATTACAAAGGATGTTATCAAGATTGTAACTGGGTTAAACTCAACTGGTGGATTACCCATGCTAAAAGCCATGAAAAACCAGATAATGACCGATGCTACTGGTGCCAAGTTTGACAAAAGGGCAATGACCATCAATGATATTATAGAACCAGATGTTAAGTTTGCCTCTATGGTGACTAGCTACAAGATTTACCACTCCAGTAGGGAGAATTCTATCTCTAGAACTGCCATATATGTAGCATATCGAATGTTGAAAGAAAATGCAGATTATGACCTATGTGAGTTGTTGCAGAACTAACTGATTGAAAATTTAAGAAAAATCAAAAGGGATAAGAAAAACACCTTCAAATATGGTTCCCTAGTTATATGTTTGTTCTTCTATTTTATGAATGAAATGCCTAGAGTACAAGGTGTGCACTAGACAAATGACAGGCTGGTTGCATGGCAAATAAGAGATCATCTACTCAACATTGGAGGCTCAAGTGCACAGAAGACTGCAATCTGGGGTTACTTTAAATTTTTTCAAAATATGATGCATTCTAGGGAAAGTATCCCTAAGTCAGTAGTTGAGAAGTACAAGGATGAAATCTTCTTTATGGTAGACACAGATCAGTGCCTAATGGAGGCTGTGGAACCCAGAACTATATGGATTATGCCTATGGGCTATGAGGTTGATGAGAAGATCTTGGACATGTATGCTCAACATCTCCTGAGCAAATCAAAAGATACCTCTATTGAAAGGTTTGGAATGTATAAGGAGCTCAGTCTAAAATTGCATGTTGAGCTCAGGCAACCAGAGATCAAGAGACAAGTTCAGAGACAAGTTGAAAAGTATGCTGAAAACATTGGCCTAACCAAGGAAGCAATGAAGCAAAATAGAGAAAGAATTGAAACGGTTGAAAATGAGAAATAGGATAAGAAATAATAAGATGCTCCAGTGGGATCATCCTCCACTTCAAGGACTACTAGAAGCTCTGCTGCTACCCTTGTTCCCCTTAAACCTACAAAACTGGAAGACAAATCATTTGGTAAGGAAAAGAAAAGAACAAAAGTACTGGCAAAAAGGCCATATGGAAGTTTGGAAGAAAAGGATGAAGAGAAGACATATACAAATGATAAACTTAAGGAGCTATAGGCCACAGGTGCTAAAGCTATTAAAGTATCTAAAGAGAAGCCTTCCAGAAGCAAGAAGACAATAAAGAGACAATTTAGAAGTTGATGTTGAAAAGAAAATTCCCTCTGTGAAAAACATTGTCAAGACAATCACTGTTGATGGGAACTTAAAACCATTAACTAAATTCTATGATCTCTGCAATAATGCTGATAAAAGACTCTTGGAAGAAGATACTATCAATTACTTGAATGTGTTCAATCGAGCACTAGTAGAAATTTTGTCAGAAGTTCCAAAAAGTCTGAAGGATATATTGGAAATTAGGAAAGAAGCTGCCAAGGCAAAAGATATGGAGTTAAGAGAACATGTACTGACCACTCTATATCTGGTAATCTCCAACAGAGAAGTAGACAAAATCTTCAAAGATGTTAAAAATGAATTTAGGAGCAAGAAGAGAATGAATAAACTAATGATTGGAGAGATAGATGAAATAGTTCAAGAAACTGAACAAATTTTGAGAAAAGCATTGGACAAGAAAAAGTTCTTTGTTGTGTCAGATGAGCCTGCTGATGACACACCAGTCCTGGATGAAGAAGAGCAACAAAAGGAAAAAGGATGAGCAACATTATGGAATAGATGACTCTATTTTGGAAGTGGAGCAAATAAACAAGGAAGATACATAGATGGTGGATAAAACTGATGATGCAGGAGATACTCTAACTCTTCTTGATCAATATGGAAAAGAAGACAATGATGAGAATACGGCTGCTACACAAGATCCTCTAGAACAGATTTCAAATGGTGAGGACAAAGGAAAGAATCCCCCTGCAGATGACAAAGAGAAAGGTGAAGCAGAGAAATAAGAAGAAGTCAAAGGTAAGGAAGATAAAGCAGAAGATGGTGCAAATGTTGATGTACCCAAATAAAATAGTCCTGACACTTAGAAAACCCAAGGAAAGGAAGTTAGTCCAGAAATTGTGGCAAGAGACACTGCAGATGTAGTGAAGAGTTTTTTGAGTAAAGAGATGCTAGAGTTTGATGAACCTGAACTGATTCAAGGACCACTCAACCTAGATACTCCCTCTCCGGTCCAAATAATGAAGATAGCATCTTTCACACAAGCCAAGGTAAGAGAAGAGGTATTAAAATCTCACATAGAGGACAATGAGCTACTAGGCTAACATTCTAGAAGAATCCATCTGATTCTTCCTCTAGAAATTTGAAGAGCCTTGTAAATTCTATAAGTACACACTTTGAGTCCTTTGAAAAATTTGCAGAAGTTAAAGTTCAGAATGAATTTAATAGAAAAAGATTTGATGCACTTAAAGGCATGATTGGGGTAGATAGATTAGTGCTAGATAATAGTATAAAGAATATTCAAAATGCTCTTTCAGAAGGAGGCAATATATATAAGTTTTGTTTATCTACTCCTAAAGTCATAGAGGATATAGAAGATAAAATAAAGGACTCCAAATAGAAATTGTCAAGTATGTCCCAAGCTTTTGATCTGTTGACAGTATCAGTGGCAAGTAAGGAGTGTCAAGCAATCAACCTGATGGAATAAATAAAGAAATTGATAAGAGAAAAGGAGAACATTGAAGCAAGAATGGGTGAGCTCCGAGGATTGATTTCCCCTAAGATAGAAGCAATGTTCAATGCTGTAATAGAAGCCCAAACTTCTACTCAAACAGGTGATCCCATTGACCTTCAGAAGGCTGAAGTACAAGCATTTTTGTTCAATGGCCACATTACAACTTTGAATAGTATGAAGAAGACTTGGGATATAGACTTGGCCTTGCTGAGGATTTTTTTGGAGATGTACTTAAGTATATGTAAATATAGTTTAAGGATTGGTTGTACATATGTGGCATTGTATACATAATTTTTGGGTGAATTTTGGTTTACGGATTCCATCCTTTGCCATTGATGTCAAAGGGGGAGTGAAGACAGTGAAAAATGAAAGAAAATGAAGAATCCATCAAAGGGGGAGCAATGGAAGAATATATAAGTGTACACAGTAGGGGGAGTCAGTCATGACAGTCATTTTTTGCTAAGTGTTGCCATCAATGCCAAAGGGGGAGCTTGTTGGCAAGAGACACTGCAAGGCATGTCATGTGTTGTCATTGATGGCAACTAAGTCCATTCCACACATTCACAATACAGTATTAGATCATACCGGAAGTCAGTTCCAAGATTTGTCCAGTCCAGATAGACAGGAATAGGGTATATGGCAGAGTTCAGTATTTTGGTCAGCGGATCTCTCTAGTTAATCGTTGTGTGTTGTGAATATGAGGGAGTGTAGAGGAATGTCAAGAAAATCTAAATCCAAGATTTTAGCCTCCAGTCACAAAGGGATTAAAAGTTATGAGCATCTAAGTACCAGGTCCTAATATGACAAGAACAATTTAGTGAAGAACATGCCAACTTGTGTTAGATCCTTGTGCGGATCTAGTAGAAGTGTTTTGGTGAGTTGCGTATGGGATATAATATTAGTGGCTGACATGTATGGTGATCTGCAAGTGTTATTTTTGGTACACATCAATATTGATGTATGGATTCAGCCGTCAGAATAGAGTACTTGTATTGTTTGTTAAGTTCTTCATAAGGCTGACAGAAAGGTGATTGAATTTCTTGAGGTGGATATATATATAGCTGATGGATTCAAGTGTATTGGTGTGTGTGTGGTGTTTAATGATGGGGTAAGTGCGAAAAGGCAGATTAAGGTGCGGAAGAGAAGAGATTTGAGGTCTGGATTATGGCAGAGTAGTAAATAGGGTAGAATAAAGATGAAGTGTGTAAGATCAGCATTCCATGCTTAATCAGAACTAAATTCTTGCATTAGAAGATGCTATTCATTAGTTCAAACAATCTGTAATCCTTTTGTAATCATTCTTGTAGGTAGTGAGCCTCACTTGAGTGGTGAGCTCTGGGCAGCAAGTCCGAAGGCACGTGCCTTCCCCTTTCGTAATACTTTTAACAAAGTATAATCCTTGTGGGTTAAGCCCCACCATAGTTTTTTCCTTAACCAGGTTTCCACGTTAAAAAAATCTTGGTGTCAAGTGTGTTATTTGTGTTTCTTCTCACGAGTTATTGATTCTTGCTTTTCATGATTATATCATTAATCTATTAAGAAGTTGTAAAGACGAAATTAACTGCAGCAATCTTTAAAGTTTTATGACAACTGATTCACCCCCCTTCTTAGTTGTCAGCCCTAATTCCAATAGATTGGTTCGGAGATGTGGATGACAAAAAAAGTACAAGTGGAGGTGCATACTTCTTGGGAAAAAGATTAGTATCTTGGTTGAGCAAGAAATAAGATTCAATATCCCTATCTACTACAGAGGTAGAATACATTGCAGCAACATGCAGTTGCACTCAAGTGTTATGGATGCAGCAGACTTTGAAGGACATCAAAGTTGTGTATGAAGATCCCATTGCAATATTTTGTGATAACACAAGTGCCATTAACATATCAAAGAATCCAGTGATGCATTCAAGGACAAAGTACATATCCATTAGGTATCATTTTCTGAGAGAAAAGGTGACAGAGAATGAAGTCAAGCTGGAGTATGTTTCTACCAAGGATTAGATTGCAGACATTTTTACCAAGCCTCTGCCTAAGGACACTAATCGATGTTGTCATTACTGTCAACATATCCGTGTTACCATTATTGTCAATTGTATCTTATTCTGTAACTTGTTTAGAAGACTTGTATGTTGAGGATATTGAGAAAATTAGCCTCTTCAGAAGAAACTAGTGAGCTACAGAGAAGTGTAGTATAGACAGTAAGCTGTATGCTGAAGAATAATTCGGTAAAATGCTCCTCATTTATTTCTACTTGAAGATCATGACCTATGGATTGGAAGTAAGTTAGAGGTATGTCTGAGGATGTTACATTCCAGGTTTGAGCCATCTGCATGAAGATCTGAGTGAGTTGTGTTTGCTAGAGTGAAACCTGCTTTTTCTGTAAGTTTAGTTGGGACAGGAAGAAAGTATTCTGCTCCATATTCCTCTGCAATAAAGTATTTGGCTCTGCAATTCTAGAGGGAAGTCTAGGATGATGATAAGTGCCTATAGTTGCAATGGTTCATGGTTTGGTGGTTTGCAAGCTATCTTTCTATGACAGTTGAAGATAATGAAGTTCATGTGTTCCGGTGAGAAGATTCCTTTGGATAAAGTGGTTAATTTTCGTGTGGTTTCTCTTGATGATTATAGCATGCTTGTGGATGTCTCCTAATCATGTTCCTATATGGACTTTGGTCTGCGTTAAGAAATTGAGATGGTGTGTGAAGATTGTTCCCAGATAATGTAGTGTGTAACCAGTCTTGGCTGACCTGTTTGATCCCAGTGATTGTAGAGATCTTTGGAAGATTGTGGAAGTGTTTTGTAGTGTGGAAGATTGTGTTTGAGTCCTAGCTAAGGCATGACATGATCCACATTTTATTCCCTTTGTATAATGTTGCAATAGGTCAGGACCTATTTTGTAAATGTTTGTAATACTAACCTTGAAGATTGTTCCAATGGTTGATGATTGTGATGCTGACCTTGATGATCATTCCAAGGTTGATGTAGTGTATACATACTTGTAGTTGAGTCATGGAAAAGGTGTCCTTGAGTGGAAATGAGAAGATATTAAGAAAGGTCCAAAAGGGAGAGCAGAGAAGAGGCAGAGGAAAGAAGAGGAAGAGTAGAGCAGAGAAAGAGTAGAGTAGGGGAATTATTATACTTTAGTTGCAAATATAGAAAGGTGTTGATCATGAAAATAAATCTAGTAGTAAGCCACCAGTAGGGTTTAACAGCCCTTAGGGTTTAACAACCCTTATTGTAATCTTGCTAGGTTTAGGGTTGAGGCAGTGAGCCTACTAGACCTAGTTGTTCTTCACGGCAGTAAGATAGTATGTTTAGGCCTGTGGAGTGACCAAGCTTGAACATCATTATTTCAAGATTGCAATATATATTGTGAGTTAATCCTCTCCATGGTTTTTTCCCATCTTGGGGTTTTCCACGTAAATCTGGTTTCTCTTGTGTTTGATGTTGTATATGTGGTTAAGTTTCTAATTTCATGCACTCATTGTTAAATCATAATAATTGTGAATAAGTGATGAATGTTTAAATTGCAGAAAGTGTTTAAGTTTTTGTGACAACTAATTCACCCCCCCTCTCAGTTGTCCAACACATATCAACAATTTTGTCTTCCTACTCTTGTGTCTTTGGACACATCTCCTTAGTCAATTTCAAATGACTAGGCAAAGGTGTGCTGACAACTTTTGCATTCTCCTTATGGAATCTCTACAACACCTTTTCAACATAACTAGCCTGAGATAGAGTCAATTTTTTATTCTTCCTATCTCTACAAATTTTCATACCAAGGATTTGTTTTGCTGCCCCCAAATCCTTCATAGCAAATGATTGTGATAAATGTTGTTTTAACTCTCTTATGTGATCCATGTTAGATCCTGCTACAAGCATATCATCAACATATAAACATAAAATAATGTAGCTGTCATTATCCAACCTCTTAAAATAAACACAATGATCAGAATTAAACTGACTGTAGCCTTTCTCAGCCATAAAACTATCAAATTTCACATCATATGTTGCCATCAATGACAAAGGGGGAGATTGTTGCAAGTATGGGCCTAACCGGTGTTGTCATTAATGTCAACATACTCCTGTTGCATTAATGTCAAGGATTGGATGAGCTGTGTGCTGAGGATATTGAGAAAATTAGTCATATCAGGAACAAAGAAGAATAGTGAAGACAGTAAGGTAAAGATCCAAGATAAGATGACTATTAGGGGATGCAGTTCAAAGGGTTTGTAGATATGAGTCTTAAGATGATCTAGTAATGATTTTAGAGGTCCGCATGAAGATCTAAAGAAGTTATGGCTGCTCACGTAAAACTAGTTCTGACAGGTGTTCAGAGGTGATAGAGTGATACAGATAGGTCCGGTGAGATCCAAAAATACATTATCCTATTCTGCGGATTTGAGGGAGTGTTGAGGAAGTTTCTTTGAAGTGTCAACTCGATTGGTTCGTGGTTTGAAGGTCCGCAAGCATCTATTCCTTTGTGATAGTGATGACAGACTGTGTTCTTGAGGTTCTGGATGAAGGAGAGAAGGATTTCAGTAAGCAGATGAAGTGTGGATGTTCTTAATGATTCAGGTAATCTTGTGGAGGTCTTTGGATCGTGTCTAGTTCGTGTTGGTGGTCCGCATTGGAGTTGGAGCTCGCAATTAAAGAATAACTTCTAGATGATGGTGTTCTTCCTAAGACTGGCCGACCGAATGAGTTGTACATCTTGCGGATGTTCTTGTAGGTGTTTTCCGACTTAGATGATTATTCCTAAGTCGATGTCTTGTATATATATATGGAGTTGTAAAGTCATTTCAAAGCATGTCTTGTGGAGATGTGAGTGTGGTAGTGAGGAGAGCAAAAGGCAGAACAGAAGTATTGGACTTAAATGGAACTGATTCAAGCATGATGAAGATGCTATTCTCTAGTTCATGTATGTAATACTTATTATTTTGTAGACAATGTGTCTCTTGTAGGCAGTGGGCCACTTGTGAGCATTATGCTCCGGCAGTGAGCCCTAATTGGCATGTGCCATTTTGTTCTTTCTATTCTTCTAATAGAGAATACAATCTTGGGTTAATCACCCTGTGGTTTTTTCTTTAACCAGGTTTTCCACGTCAAAATCTTGGTGTCCTGCATGTTAATGTGTTTCTGCTCTTGATTTAATGCATTATGTTTTCATGATTGATTTATCATTATGCTGCTGAATTACAAAGTGGATTTAAGTGTTTAATTTGAAGAAAGTTTTGGACAATTGATTCACCACCCCCCTCTCAGTTGTCTACCCTAAATCTAACAATTGGTATAAGAGCAAGTTCGTTTAAAAGAGATTAACCACTTGAGGAGATCTAGGATGTTGTGCTACAAGAAGGATAGTTTGAAGTTTGATGGAACCAATTTTAATCTTTGGAAAATTCGCATGAAATGTCACTTGCAATGTATGGGAATGCAGTACTGGACCATGGCCTCAACAAAATATACTCCTCCACAGGGTGGTCCGAAAGCCCCAAATGAAATCACAGATGCTGAAAACAATCTGCGGACTATAGAAGCCTTCTAAGTGCATTATCTGATTCAGAGCTTTCAAATGTTGTTGACCTACCAACTGATTTTGAGATTTGGGAAAAACTAGAACTTTTGCATGAAGGAGACAAGTATGTTAAATGTGCAAGGCTACAAAGTCTAAAAGGGAAATTTGAAAATTTGAAGATGAGAGAAGATGAAAATATCACTACTTTTATGCCAAGAGTAAATGAGCTTGTTTGTGGAATTAGATGTGCTGGTGGAGTCTTGGATGAAGATGAAATTGTTGGAAAAATTCTCAGATCCCTTCCTGCTTCTTATAAAATCAAGGTTGCTGCCATTGAAGAATTCAGAGCCCATACAACTATCACAAGAGATCAATTGGCTGGTAAATTGGCTGCATTTGAAATGACCGAGTTTAGAGATGTTCCTCCCAGGATTGAATTTACATTCAAAGCCAGTGCCTCTGTAAAAGATAAACAAAGGTTTGATTTGGGAGAGAACTCTTCAAGGAAACTATCATGGTATGAAAAACCAAGAAAAGACCTGGAAGAAGAGGAAGCAGAAACCGCTCAACTTGAAGCCCTTATTGCAAGAAGACTACCAAGAGGATTTGGTAAGTATGAATGAAAATTGCCTTTTAAGTGTTTTAACTGCAATAAGATTGGTCATTTTGCCTTAAGATGTCTAGAAAGATTTTCAACGCCAAATCCTAACAGATCAAGGTTCCAAAAGAATTGTTACTATGTTCATGAAGAAGATGATAATGAAGGAGTAACAAATGATGAATTAGAGACAGGAAACAAATCTGGAAGTGATTGGGTGTTTATTGCCATTAAGGAAGAAGATCTAATACCCTCTGAATCTGTCAATCATAAAATTGAAGAAAGAGCTCTGGCTACCCAAGTTGAAGAAAAGGATGATTGGGTCATTAATAGTGGATGCTCTCACCATATGATAGGTGACAAAAATAATTTCATAGATTTGGAAAGGTATGAAGGAGGAGTGGTAAAGTTTGGTGATAATTCTGCTGGTAGAATCAGAGGTAGAGGAACTATTTCTTTTGATGGAAGGAACAAAACTGGTAATGTACTATATGTTGAAGGTTTGAAGCACAACCTTCTTAGTGTTGGATAGTTAGTGGACAAAGGCTATAATCTCTAATTCAAGAATGGAAAATGCAAGATCTTTGAAAGTTCCAGAACAGAGATTGCATCCAGTACTCAAACAAAAGGTAATATCTTCCATTTAGTTGGTATTGGTAAAAGTTGTCTGTTTGTGCCAATTGATCAGAGTTGGTTATGGCATAGGAGAATGTGTCATGTGAATTTTGATAATATCATCAAGATAAGCAATACTCAGGCAGTAAGAGATCTTCCAAAACTGGTAAAACCTATAAATAGTTTGTGCAAAGAATGTCAGTTGGGAAAACAAAGTAGAGTCTCATTTAAAACCAAGGAACAATCTTCTACCGAATTATTAGACTTAGTTCATACTGATCTATGTGGTACGACAAGAATCAGGAGTGTGCAAGGTGATAGATACTTCATGTTACTAATTGATGACTACTCCCGGATGATGTAGGTAACTTTTCTGAAAGAGAAATCAAAAGCTCTTGAGAAATTCAAAATATTCAAGGCTATGGTAGAGAATGAAACCAGATTAAAATTAAAGTGTCTGAGGTCTGATAGAGGTGGAGAATTCACATCTGGTGAATTCATAGAATTCTGTGAGAAACATGGAATAAAGAGATAGTTGTATGCTCCTAGGACTCCACACCAGAATGGAGTAGTGGAGAGAAAGAACCAGACCATCCAGGAAGCATCTAGGACAATGATGATGGAAGAAAATGTTCCTCAGATCTATTGGAGAGAAGCTGTCAGCACTGCAGTCTATACTCTTAATCGAGTTCAAATCAGAAGTAATACCGGTACGACTCCTTATGAACTTTTGTTTGGCATCACTCCTACTGTGAGGTATTTCAAAGTTTTTGGTAGCAAATGTTACATTAAAAGAGATGAAGATCTAGGCAAGTTTGATGCTAGAAGTGATGAAGGAATATTCTTGGGTTACTCTACTCAAAGAAAAGCATACCAATGTTATAACAAGAGACTGAGAAAGATTATAGAAAGTACAAATGTGAAGGTTGATGAAGGAATTAAAAAACCCTCAAGGTTTTATGAATATGATGAAGATGATCAGAATGGTGTTCTGATTCAAGGAGCCCAAGCCCCTTATGAAATTTAGATTCAAACTGATCTGGTAAATTAGGAAGAAGAGATGAGTCTTAATGAGCCTAATCAAGAATCAGAACTGCAAGAAACTCCCAAAGTTCCCAGGTATGTAAGACTAAACCACTTTAAAGATCAGATCATAGGTGATAAAAGCAAAGGTGTACAAACAAGGAGAATTGCTCAAGATTCAGATGAGTATTGTCTGATTTCAAAGATTGAACCTAAGAAAGTAAATGAAGCTTGCAATGATGAAAACTGGACTAAAGCAAGGGAGGAAGAGCTGATGCAAATTGAGAAAAATTACACTTGGGATCTTGTTCCTAGACTTAGAAACAAGAATGTGATTGGAACAAAATGGGTCTTCCAGAACAAGCTGAATGAAGTTGGTGAAGTAATCAGAAATAAAACTAGATTGGTCTGCAAGGGTTACTCTCAAATAGAAGGAGTTGATTTTGAAGAAACATTTTCTCTGGTGGCAAGAATTGAAGCAGTCAGATTATTTCTTGCTTTTGCTACCTTCAAGGACTTCAAAGTATATCAGATGGATGTCAAGTTTGCCTTCCTGAATGGTGACTTGGAAGAAGTATATATTGAGCAACCAGATGGATTTCAATTGTCTGATCATGGTGATATGGTTTGCAAGTTGAAGAAAGCACTGTATGGACTAAAGCAAGCCCCAAGAGCCTAGTATGAAAGATTGGATAAGCATCTTTTGAAGATTGGTTTCAACAAAGGTATTGCTGACATTAATTTGTATTTCAAAATTGATCATGAAAACATCCTGATTGTTGAAGTGTTTGTTGATGATATCATTTTTGGAGGAAGAGATAGCATGTGTAAAACTTTTGCAAATCAAATGAAAAGTGAATTTGAGATGTCCATGCTTGGGGAAATGAATTTCTTCTTGGGTCTACAAATCATTCAAACAAAGAAAGGAATCTTCATTTCATAGACCAAATATGTGAAAGAGTTGTTGAAGAAATTTAGGATGGAAGACTCAAAACCAATGAATACTCCCATGGCAACCAGATGTAAATTGGGCAAAGATGTGACTCTCCTAAGGATGATCAGAAAAAGTAAAGGTCAATGATTGGAGGATTGTTGTATCTCACTCAAACTAGACCTGACATTATGAATGCTGTGGGTCTTATTGCTAGATTTCAAGTTGATCCTAGAGAATCTTATGTCATGGCAATCAAGAGATTTTTTAGATATCTAAAAGGAACAGTTGAGTATGGAT
The DNA here is from genome assembly GCA_027924645.1 of Cunninghamia lanceolata. Classification (NCBI taxonomy): domain Eukaryota; kingdom Viridiplantae; phylum Streptophyta; class Pinopsida; order Cupressales; family Cupressaceae; genus Cunninghamia; species Cunninghamia lanceolata. The sequence continues at coordinate 503,250 of BSBN01000274.1, forward strand.
TGTGGTATCCCAGAGATCATGATTTCTCTCTTCATGCATCTACAGATGCAGATTGGGTAGGAGATGTGGATGACCAGAAGAGTACCAGTGGTGGAGCATTCTTTTTGGGGAAGAGATTCATTTCTTGGTTGAGCAAGAAACAATAGGCAATATCTCTGTCCACTGTAGAAGTAGAATATATTGTAGTAGCAGGAAGTTGCACTCAAGTTTTGTGGATGAAACAAATGCTAAGAGACATAAGAGTGGAGTATGAGGAGCCTATCACAATCTTCAGTGATAATTCAAGTGCAATAAATATATCTAAGAATCCGGTGTTGCATTGAAAGACTAAACATATATCCATCAAGTTTCACTTTTTGAGAGAACAAGTGAACAAGAATGAAGTCAGATTGGAGTTTGTGCCTTCCAAGGATCAGATTGCAGACATCTTTACTAAACGTTTACCTAAGGACTCTTTTGAGTATCTTAGGGAGAAGTTAGGGGTTATTGCCCCTCTGGTGATGAACTAAGGTGCACTGATGTGCATCAGTCTGGTGGATATCACAGTCATATCTTGTGATCCAGATTGATGATGGGGAGCTGCTACTTAGGGGGAGAAGTTGGTATGATTCTGAAATGGTGGAATTGCAAGTATGTACCCTTTGCCATTGATGTCAAAGGGGGAGAGAAGACATGTGAAAAACAAGTGGTGGCTAATCAAAGGGGGAGTAGTAAAGGAAGAGAAGACAAGTGAATGGTTGTTGGTGATAGGGGAGTCATGTCAGTAAAGAAAAGTTCTTGTCTTGATGGTCAAAACAAGTTTTCACATCATATGTTGCCATCAATGACAAAGGGGGAGATTGTTGCAAGTATGGGCCTAACTAGTGTTGTCATTGATGTCAACATACTCCTATTGCATTAATGTCAAGGATTGGATGAGCTGTGTGCTGAGGATATTAGAAAATTAGTCATATCAGGAACAAAGAAGAATAGTGAAGACAGTAAGGTAAAGATCCAAGATAAGATGACTATCAAGGCATACAGTTCAAAGGGTTTGTAGATATGAGTCTTAAGATGATCTAGTAATGATTTTAGAGGTCCGCATGAAGATCTAAAGAAGTTATGGCCGCTCAAGTAAAACTGGTTCTGGCAGGTGTTCAGAGGTGACAGAGTGATACAGATAGGTCTGGTGAGATCCAGAAATGCATTATCCTATTCTACAGATTTAAGGGACTGTTGAGGAAGTCTTTTTGAAGTGTCAACTCGATTGGTTCATGGTTTGAAGGTCTAAGGGCATCTATTCCTTTGTGACAGTGATGACAGACTGTGTTCTTGAGGTTCTGGATGAAGGAGAGAAGGATTTCAGTAAGCAGATGAAGTGTGGATGTTCTTGATGATTCAGGCAATCTTGTGGAGGTATTTGGATCATGTCCAGTTCATGTTGGTGGTTCACATTGGAGTTGGAGCTTGCAATTGATGAATAACTTCTGGATGATGGTGTTCTTCCTAAGACTGGTTGACCGAATGAGTTGCACATCTTGCGGATGTTCTTGTAGTTATTTTCTAACTTAGATGATTGTTGGAGTTGTAAAGTTATTTCAAAGCGTGTCTTATGGAGATGTGAGTGTGGTAGTGAGGAGGAGAACGAAAGGCAGAGTAGAAGTATTAGACTTAAATGGAACTGATTCAAGCATGATGAAGATGCTATTCTCCAGTTCATGTATGTAATACTTATTATTTTGTAGACATTATGTCTCTTGTAGGCAGTGGGCCTCTTATGAGCAATTTGTTCAGGAAGTGAGCCCTAATTGGTATGTGCCATTTTGTTCTTTCTATTCTTCTAATAGAGAATATAATCTTGGGTTAATCACCCCATGGTTTTTCCCTTAACCGGGTTTTCCACGTCAAAATCTTGGTGTCCTGTGTGTTAATGTGTTTCTGCTCTTGATTTAATGCATTATGTTTTCATGATTGATTTATCATTATGCTACTGAATTACAAAGTGGATTTAAGTGTTTAATTGGAAGAAAGTTTTGGACAACTGATTCACCCCCCTCTCAGTTGTCTGCCCTAAATCTAACACATCTAACATTCACTATAGTTTGTGGTATTTCTTGTTGCTGTTGCAAAGCATGAGGAACCACTAGAACATCATTATCTAGAGTATCATCCAGCACCACATAATCCTTTTCTTTCTTCTCATGCTGCTACAACTAATCTTTGTACAACACCTTCTCATTGAATACACCATCCCTGCTTCTCACAACTTTTAGATTTTCAACATCCCAAAACCTATAACCAAATTCATCAATGCCATATCCAACAAAGATACACTTTTTTGATTTTGCATCCAGCTTGGTTCTATTTTTAGAATCTACATGTGTAAATGCTTCACATCTGAAGGTTTTGAGAAAAGAATAACTCAACTTCTTACCTATCCATGCTTCCTCTGGTATACCACAACCCAAAGGAACTGAAGGACCTCTATTAATTAAATATACATCAGTATTGATAGCCTCTGCCCACATGTTTAAAGGCAGCCCAGCATGCAATCACATGCTCCTTGAATGCTCAATTATTGTCCTGTTCATGCACTCAGCCACTCCATTCTCCTGTGGAGTTCTTGGAACCATTTTCTACCTACGAATTCCATTAAAGGAATAGTAATCCTCAAATTCTTTGCTGCAATACTCACCACCATTATCTGATTTGAGACATGTTAATCTTTTACCCGTCTCATTCTCAACCAAGCTTCTCTATTTCTTAAATGTTTCAAATACATCAAATTTCTACATAAGGAAATAAATCCAAACCTTCCTAGTTGCATCATCTATGAATGTAACATAATATTGAGAGCCACTGAGAGAAGATACCTGAGCCAGTCCCCATACATCTGTATGCACAAGCTCCAACTTTTCATCTTTCTTTTGCTTCCCATCCTTGAGAAAATTAACTCTCTTTTGTTTTCCATACACACAACTTTCATAGAAATCCATATTAATACATTTCAGACTTGGTAAAACTTTCTTAGATTGAAGTACCTTCATACCTTTTTCACTCATATGCCCAAGTCTGTTATGCCACAATGTTGTCTCAGAACCTACAGTAACTGTTTTAGTCTCTTCCTACGAACCCGCAGCAACTGTTCCTGAACCTGTTTGATTCTTCTCTACAACAACTAAAGTAGAAGGAACAATATGACATGTACAAAGATATAAGGTGCCTAGTTTCACACCTTTTTCTACTATTAAGGAACCTCTTGAAAACTACTAATTTGTATCACTGAAAGTAACTATGCAACCTTCATTAGCTAGCTGCCTTGCTGAAATTAAATTCCTACTTAGCCTTGGAACATGCCTTACCTCTTGTAGTAGCTAGTGATTCCCATTCTGCAACTTAATCTTGATTCTTCCCTTTCCAACAATCTGACAAGGTTCGTTATCTCCCAAATAAACCAGCCCAAAATCCCCTTGGACATAATCCAGAAAATAACTTCTATGGGGCGTAGCATAAAATAAGGCCCCTAAATCTAAAACCCATGAATCACCAGCATTATCTAGGGAAAGAATTAAAGAATCATCTTTAGATTTATTACTTACCACATTTGCATCCTTATTGCCTTCTTGTTTGTCTCCTTCTTTATTCTTCTAAGACCAACAATCTTTCTTCAGATCACCTAGTTTCCCACAGTACCAACAATCCTTCTATCCTCTGGATTGGTACCTCTTGTCCTTTGATTTTCCTCGTGACTTCCCATTACCTCTAGAACCTTTTCCTCTCTCCTTTGATTTACCCCTTCTTTCTGCATTCAAAACACTACATGATGTGGACCCTCCTGAGCTTTTCCGTCGCATTTCCTCACTAAGGATAACACCAACAACATCATCAAATTTTAAAGTATTTGAACCAGAGATAGAGTTACTTACAACCATAACCAAGCTATTCCAACTTTCTGGGAAAGAACATAAAACCAAGAGAGCCCTCACCTCTTCATCAAATTTCACTTTTATAGAAGTTAACTAACTGGTAATCGTATTAAACTTATTTAAATGATCTGTTATAGATCCACCTTCAATCATTTTCAGATTAAACAAACGCTTCATGAGAAATACCTTATTTGAGGCTGAGGGTTTTTTATACAATTTAGCCAAAGCTTTCATTAGTTTATCTATTGTCTTTGCTTCTGTTATATTGAATACCACAGATGGTGTCAGGCACAACTGAATGGTTCCCAGTGCCTTTCTGTCTAGAAGATTCTAATCCTCATCAGTCATTGTTGCTGATTTCTTGGATATTCCTTCCAACGGACTCCATAAATCCTTCTGATAGAGATAATCCTCCATCTGTATCTTCCATAACTGATAGTTCTGCCCATTGAATTTATCTACCTTTAATTTACCCTCGTTCGCCATTGGTCTCACTCAACCATGAGACTCCCACTCAACCATGAGAACTTCTTACAAACGATAATCGAACACAACCCACTCTGATACCACTTGTTAGGAATTGCATGCAGAAGATATCAATTAAATGCAAATAAAGATTAAACAGAGGAATGCAAAATACATAGAAATAATAACATCGAGAGACAATTTTTAATGTGGCTCACCCAAACTCGGGCTACATCCACCAACAGAGAGTCCAATATTATTGTCCATCAAATCAAACTGATTACAACTAGCAATCCTTGCAACTCAATATTGTTGCAAATGCTACAATACAATATCAGTGGAAACCCTAACCCTTAGCCATTTTTATCAAGACTTATGTCGGTTACAAAATAGGGTTTTTTATGTCAGCCAATAGAAAAATAACTCCCCACTGCCCCTGGATCCCACAAGGGATGCTGCCCCTTGACCCTGTCTTGGGGACGCTGCCCCCAAACCCCCATTAAATAATTTGGGGGGAAACCACGCTGATAAAAGTGGGAAAAATTTAACCTTCGAGTCTGATTAGGATCCATATAACAACACCTAGAAAGGTTCTTCTCCACTTTCTGATAATCCCATGATTACTATGAATGTATAGGCGTAGAGACATTGCTGAACTTATGCAATGGCATGCCCAAAATAAGAGCACTGATGGAAAACAATAACATGTGCCTGATTCTAAGATGTGGATGGAATTTGATAACGGATAGCCTGATTTTTCTCAAGATCCTCGTAATATAAGGTTGGGTTTGGCTTTAGATGGGGTGAACCCATTCTCAGATCAAAGTACTAAATCGTCAACTTGGCCAGTGTTTTTAATAAATTATAACTTGCCTCCATGAATAGAAACTAAACCATTTTTCTTAATGCTATCATTGATTATACCAGGAAAGAAAAGTGTGACTTCAGATACAATTGATGCTTATCTAGAGCCATTATATGATGAGCTAATAGAATTGTGGAAAGGAATTGAAGCAATTCAATCTTTAAGGGATGATCATTCAATCAAATTCACTTTAAGAGCTTCCTTATTGTTTACAGTTCATGATCTTCCTGCATATGTCACATTGTTTGGTCTCACTATTCATGGATACCATGGATGTCTTGCTTGCAACTTTAAGGATTTTGTGAGGCACTCAAGAAGTTTGTGTAAGTGCATTTATTGTGGACATCGTGCTTACCTTAAAATGGATCATTCATATCATTGACAAAAAACACGTTTCAATGGTCAAGAAGACAATCGTGAAGCACCATTGCTAATAATAGGTGATTTCATTGTTGAGAATGGACAAAAAAGAATGTCATTTATAATTGAAAATGATGGGATTGCTGGTAGTAGATATGATCCATGTAATAAAAGTAGTGTAAAATGGTTGTGCATATTCTATAAGTTGCCATACTTTAAGGATATAGCCATTAGGCATACTATTGACTTTATGCATACTAAGAAAAATATAGCCTATGCTATTATAGAAACTCTTTTTGCTGCTTTTGATACTATTTCATCACGTGAAGACTTTCAACAACTAAAGATTCATAGAAATCTTTGGGTTAAAAAATATGATGATGAAAAATATAGAAAACCTAGTGCTCCTTATGTCTGGACAAAGGAATAATGTGCACAATTCTTAAAGTTGATGTCTAGAACTCACTTTCCAATTGGATATGTAAGTAGTAGTATTAGAAGCCAAACTGACATTAATAGCTTAAGAGGCCTCAAGACCCATGACTATCATGTCATAATCGAGAATATTTTACCTATTGTGGTAAATATATCAAGTTTGGCAAAGGGGCCAAGATTGGCAATTATAAGGTTGGGCCTAATATTAAAGAGAATGAGTTTACATGTATTAGATCCTTCAAACTTTGATAGTTTGAGGGAGGAGGTTGTTGAAGTCCTTTGTCTATTGGAATGGGAATTTCCACCAACAATCTTTAACATTTCTATGCATCTTTTGATACATCTAGAATATGAACTAGAGCATTGTGGCCCAATAAAAACGAGATGGATGTATCCTATAGAACAATATATGAAGGTTTTGAAAAAAATTGTTTGTACTAGGGTAAAACTGGAAGGCAACATGTGAGGGATATTCAATGCAAGAGGCCATGGGATTTTGTACAGGATATATGAAGGATTTTAAAAATGTCAATCAATGTATATGGTATGATGATGAAGATGAAAGAGTTGCAGGTGAAGTATTAGAAGGCAATGGATGTCACTTCAAGCTATCACAACAAGAAAGAAGTGCGATACATGCCTATATTCTTCAAAACACATCTTTGTTCGATAAGTGGCGTAGGTAAAAAAATTACACAATAATTTATTTACTCAATTGCATTTACACATTTATATTATTAATCTTACAATTTGTACGTTAATATTCTATGTAGAAAATATGAAGAAGAGAATCAAACTTGGATGCAACATCAACCTCAAAAGAACAGACGTCATGATTTGATTGGAGGTGATTATTTTCCAAAATTTGAAGAATGGATTGCTAATGCAGTCAGTGATGCAAAAGAAGAAGGTCAAGATATAAAAATGGAGGAAAGTGAGCTTTCACAATCTCCACATTTATGGGCTATGCGTTTTAGTGGAATGTGGGCCTATAGTAGTCATTTAAGAGTGGAAGAAAAAGACAAAGGAAAGACAAATTGTGATTGTGTTGTTAGTGCCGAATTTCTTCATGAAATAGAAGAAATTTTATGTTGGATTCATCCAAGAAATTATTCAAGTGGATTTTGGTGAAAATAGTCCTATATTATTAAAATGTAAGTGGATCCGACCATCTACAGTACAATTTGATGAGTATAGATTTGTACACATAAATACACGACAATTTTTATTAGAGATAGATGAATCATATGTTTCCCCTCTTCAAATTAACCAATCATTTCTAATTGATGATGTAAGAAGCCCAGTATGGTCGTATGCCATTCAAACAATCTTGTTCAAAACAAAAATTCATGGAAGTTGTTGATATAATGCCTGATGGGAAATATGTTAATTTACAAGAAACATTTGAAGAAGTGGATGAAGACGATGATGGAGTGTTTGAAGAAGAGATTTTGATTACCAATGAAGAGATTGGGAGAGGGAACGTATTACACTTCACATATGAGGTTGAGGAAGAAAATCAAGTAGATGCATACATGAGTGATCATGATTCTGATCTTGCTGGCAATGCAGATGATTATCATGATGTTTTGTCACCTTAACTAGCCTATCACCTTAACTTGTCAGCTTATCACCTAAACTTTGGTTATATGTATGGTGTAATTTATTATTGAATGTAATAAAGATCTAAGTATAGGTGTTTCATTGTTGTTTTACTAATACATTTCTGAATGTAATCATCATCATTCTGCTGGTACATTGTATACAAAACCTGAGATGTTCACTGCTAATTTGAAGTGCATTTAAAGTTAGGTTCAATCCTTCTTCTTAGTTTTCTTACTTTGGTTGAAATTAATTTTGTTTAGTTAGAATATAATTTCTTGTATGTCGGTGCTAACACAATAATGGGTTACACTTTCTGGGACATCCTGATTTTTGCTAAAATCACATATTTCACATATTTTTAGAAAATATAATGATTTAAGCCTTGAAAGGTTCCATTTAAAGGATTTCAATTAAAGAGGGTTTGATCAAACCCCCTTAGATTCAAACCCCCTTGGATAGACCCTTGCTAGTTTTAAACCATACCTATAATGGAGTCTTCTCTACACCTATCAAAATGCTGATAAAAAATCACTTTTGATTTACCTTTTGGGGGATCAAATGAAATCATTTAAAATTTATGTTTTGTAAGTATGTAGTCCTTATTATAAGCTTCCCAAAAAGTATAATTTTAAATATATTTAATTTGATTATTATATTTATTTTTTATTTCTTCTGAATGTAGGTTTTTCAATGAACATCAAGGTCTTTGTTTCACACATACGAAAAAATAGGAAAATAGAGAAAAAATTCTAAAAAATACTTGTCCTCTAGGTATTGATGTCCTTATTCCAACAAAAAAAAATTGAACTCTGATACATACAAAAAAAAGTTATGTTGGACATAATATGCCTGTCTAAATTATAATTGGTTTGACTTCAAAATTTAATTAAAAAAAATATTCAACAAAACATTATGAAACCAAATGCATCCTCTAGATATTGGTGTTACCAATCTAAATTCAAAAGAATCAGAATTTTATCCTTTGTAAAAAAAAAGTTATGTGCGACAAAATACACATCACTTTAAAAAAATGTTTACTATTAAAAACTAGTTATCAAAGGAGAGACAATTTTTTTTACAATTTAACTCCAAATTTTTTTAAAAAAATATATCTAGAATCTACAGACAAAATCTCACAAATCACTGGTTTGCATCATCTTCAAATTCCTAATGGTTTAGCAGCTATAGGAGTCAGAAAGTGAAGATTTAGTTCAAAATGTTGATTTCAATGTCAAGTTTGGCCAAAAGTGTAACCCATTATTGTGGGATGACCCATCATGTCTTATATGTTTTCTGGATGCTAGACTTTTCTAACTTCTCTAGAACTACTAGATATGAAAAGAAGCAAGCAAGGTCTAAAGGTATCAAATAATGCAACAAGATACCTATGAAAGTAAAAAACTCTTTAAAATTTTGGGAATAAATTGTAGTCATTTCTTTGATATTTGGATAGCTTTAGTTTGTAATGCAGCTTCTAGCCTCCACATGCATTGAATATGCTTGTGTGAAGGAAATAATAATGAATATCTGTGATTTAATAATACATATAGATATCTTTGTTGCAAGTATGTGCCTAACTGGTGTTGTCACTGATGTCAACATATCTGTGTTGTCATTGGTGTCAACTGAGCTCTTATTTTGTTACTTCCTTGTGATGAATATTACTTTGCATAAGTCATGAAGATCATGAGAATATGTTTTTGATATTGAGTTTCCAAGTGCTTTTGAGAAAATTTTCCCTCCTAGCAGAAAAGTGTTCTACAGAGTATCTTGGTTTGATGATGAACAGTCTAGTAGTTTGCTCCGCATTTCTTATAGAATGAATATCTTTGTCTACGGATTGAAAGTCATTTAGAGGCATGTCTAAATATGCTTGATGAAGGGGGTAAATCATAAAACACACAATAATAGAAATTGCACACAGAAAATAGAATGATATTTTATTAATATGGGCAAAATATTACATTACAGAAGCTCAAATACAATCAGAGGATGAATCCCCTACAGGCTGCAACATATTACAACTCCCTCTCTCAAGACTCTGGAATTTTCAGCCTTTTGTAATTCCCAAATCAACTAGGGTTTCTAATTTCCCCACCTTTCTTGACTCTACACTTTCCCCCTTAACTCTCCTACCCTAAGGGTTCCCAAAAATGGTTATATATAGCCCTTTTTGGTGAACACCAGCTTAATTTTGAAATTTGCATCTCCCTCCAAAAATAGGTCAACTTTGTGGGGCCATAACTTTTGATCCAACTGTTGGATTTTCAATTATAATACCTTTTTGGAAAGCTCTCGAAAAGACGATGGAGCGCAAACAATACCAATAGCTAGACTACTTGGGTTTCCCACCAAAATTTGGGCCCATCTGGAGCCTCTAAGTGCCTCAAATTTGACTTTGAATATTTCAATAGGATTTTTGGAATTTTAAATTTTAATATCTCACAAATGACAAATGATACTGAAGTGAATTCTTCACCATTAGCTTCAATTCACCATTCTGGAGGTCCATGTAAGATTTTGTATCCAACCGTGCACAAATGCAAACTTACTAAAAATAGTAACCCTGCCAAATTTAGCCCTTATTGAAAAGAAACAACATATATATTTTTTTTGGTTGATGCAAGATTACTCTTACACCATGGATGCTCCTGTATCAGACACCCGAGGTAATTTGAAAAGTGACCCTGTCACTTCTCATGAGTTAGAGGGAAACCAAAACGGTTAACCTCAATCTTAGATAACCATGATGAATCTTCAACATGCCTTCCTTTCCATTTCACCTAGTATTCTGTATATTGCCTGTTTCTTGTACTCTTACCCACACGGCTATCCAAAATGCCCTCTATCTCCTCCTTCTCTGAAGTAGATGCTGGAATGTCCCACCGTGTTCCTTTATCAAGTCCATCATCATGATACTCTGTCAGATCTGAAATGTTGAACACTGGTGAAATATTGATGTCATTAGACAACTCTACCTCAAATGCATTTCTTGAATCGTGCTTCTTCAGGATTCTACATGGTCCAAATTTCCTCATCTTCAGCTTATTATATGTACCAACTGGAAATCTTTCTTTTCTCAAGTGAACCATGACTTCATCACCCTCCTGAAACTCCTTATGTCTCCTCTTATGATCTGCCTTAGCCTTATACTGAGAATTCATCTTATGGATATGCTTTCTTACCTCTTCGTGCAAATTCTTCATGTGCTCAGCAAAATTTTTAGCTTCAGCACTACTCTTCTCTCCCTTATCCATCCTCCTCAATTCGGAAGCAGTTCTTGGGCTACTCCCATACACAACCTGGAATGGAGATTTACCTGTACTCCTATTGACAGAATTGTTGTAAGCAAATTCTGCCTGTGGTAAAATTAAATCCCATTCCTTGGGCTTATCTCCTACTAAGCATCGTAGCAGGTTACCCAAACTCCTATTCACCACTTCTGTCTGTCCATCAGTCTATGGATGGTGTGCAGAACTAAACTTCAAATCTATCTTCAACTTCTTCCACAATGTCCTCCAGAAATAACCAACAAACTTGGTATCTCGATCTGAAACTATGCTCTTAGGTAGACCATGTAGTCTCACCACCTCCCTGAAAAATAACTCTGCAATATGAATAGCATCATTAGTCTTCTTGCAAGGAATAAAATGGGCCATCTTTGAGAATCTGTCCACCACCACAAAAATAGAATCATGTCCTCTCTGTGTCCTTGGTAAACCAAGAACAAAATCTATACTAATATCATCCCATGGCTTCTCTGGTATAGGTAATGGCTAATATAGCCCTATATTTTGACTTGTTCCTTTTGCCATCTGACACACTCTGCAACTTTGCACAAATTTCCTCACATCTTGCTACAATTGTGGCTAGTAATAATGTTCATCCACAATAGCAATGGTCTTATCTCGACCAAAGTGTCCATCTAATCCTCCACTATGCTTCTCCTTAATCAGGTTCTCTCTCATGGAACTCCTCAGAATGCACAACTGGCTTCCTCTAAACAGCATGCCATCTTGGATGATGAAATCCAACCATTTTGTCCTATCCAAAGTAACAGGTTCTAGACAAGCTTTCCAAGCCTCTACAAAATCTAGATCTTCAGGATACAAACTTTTGAGTTCATCAAACCCAACAACCTCTATCTTCATTTCTATCAACAAATTTTGCCTTCTTCTCAAGGCATCTGCAACTCTGTTGGACTTCCCACTCCTGTGCTTCAAAACAAAAGTATAACTCTGCAAAAACTTAACCCATTTTAAGTGCCTTTGATTTAACTTCCCTTGACTATTAAGATACTACAAAGCCTAATGATCAGTATATAAAACAAACTCTTTTGGTGACAAATAATGTCTCCATTTCTTCAAAGCCTAACTATTGCATAAATCTCCTGATCATAAACATAATACTTTTTCTTGGCATCATTAAGCTTCTCACTAAAATAGGCAATGGGATTACCTTCTTGACTTAGAAAAACTCCTATACCACTACCACTAGCATCACAATCTACTTGAAATACCTTATTAAAATCTGGAAGTGCCAAAACAGGTTGTTCTATGACTTTCTGCTTCAATGTATCAAAGCTTTTGTCTGCTCCTTTAGTCCATCTAAACTCTTTTCTATCCCCTCTCATTGTCTTAGTTAGGGATGCACAAATGCTACTGAAATTCCTGATAAACTTTCTGTAAAAACTTGCCAAACCATGAAAAGATCTTACCTCGAAAGCACTCCTTGGCATAAGCCATTCAATGATAGCCCTCACCTTCTCTGGGTCCATCTTAAGACCTTCCTCTAAGACAACAAATCCCAGGTATACCAACTCCTTCTTTGCAAAACTACATTTCTTCAGATTGATCAATAGCTTCTCCTCCCTCAGCTTCTCTAAAACTCTTCTAATATGCATCAAATGCTCATCCCAAGTCTTACTAAAAATCAAAATGTCATCTAAATAAACAATAACAAAACTTCCTAAAAAACTCTTTCAGTACCTCGTTCATGAGCCGCATGAATGTGCTCGATGCATTGGTTAGCCCAATGGCATGACTAACCACTCATACAAACCTCCTTTGTCTTAAAGGCTGTCTTCCATTCATCTCCTTCTCTAATTCGAATCTGGTGATACCCACTCTTCAGATCAATCTTCGTAAAGTACTTGGCTCCACTCAAACAATCCATTATGTCATCCATTCTGGGCAATAGAAATCTGTACTTGATTCTGATCTTGTTGATGGCTCAGGAATCTGTACACATCCTCCACTCTCTATCTTTCTTTGGTGCTAGTACTATAGGTACCACACATGGACTTAGGCTCTCCCTTATCAGTCCCTTCCTTAACAACTCGTGAACTTGTCTGTTCAACTCTTCATTCTCTGCTGGAGTCATTATGTGGGCTACCTTATTTGGCAAACTAGCTCCTGTTATCAAATCCATTTGATGACTTATCTTCCTCATTGGTGGTAAACCTTCTGGCACATTATCAGAGACAATATCTTGAAATTCTTCCAACATTTTTGAGACTTCTACTGGTACATCTTCACATTTCTTTTGACTAATCTTAGGAATCAATGCAAAGCAATGATGCTCATGCTTCATACCCTCCAAAAACTTTCTACCATCCACCAAGAAAATTTTGGTAGTACTACATACCTTTTCTTCCACCTCCTTCAAGGGCTTCAAATTATGACGGACTCCATCCTTTGTTAGGGAGTATGTGTTTGCACATCCATCATGGACATTGCTCCTATCATACTGCCTTGGCCTCCCCAATAACATATGACATGCATCCATCGGTATGATGTCACACAACACCTCATCATGGTAGTCACCAATCTTGAACTTCACTAAACACTGCTCATTGACCAAAGCTCTATGGTCCTTCTGCAACCATGCAATCCGTTATGGATGTGGATGCTTTCTTCTTGTCAACTTCAACTTGTCGACCATCTCCTCTGAAACAAGATTATCAATGCTTCCACTGTCAATAATAATATCACAACACTTACCTTGTGTGGAATAAACTCTTCCTCTGATTGGGTTCTTTCTCCTCATTCAACAAAGTTCTTCTGACAACTAGGGTTTCTCTCCTTTCTGCATCTTCGGAGTGCACAGACTGTGCATCTTCATCCACATGTGCAACTCATGCATTACCTTCAGGTCTTCTATTCATCCTTCCTTGATGTTGTGGACACTCATATGTTTGATGCCCTTCTTCTCCACATTGGAAACATGTTCCTCTGAAACCTCCTCTTCCAGGTCCTTGCCCAGGTCTACCTCTTCCTCTTTGCTCACCATTATTCTAGTCATGAGGGCGGTAGGTATTATCTTCTCTCTGATTTCGATTGGTTCCAGCTTCTTCACTTTTCTTTGGATCTTCATTTCAGCCTCCATAGGATCTTCCACTAGTCCTTCTGCCTTGACCTCTTCCCCTTTGCTTGCTTTCAAATCTCTTATTCAGCTTCTCTTCCACCTTCAGGGAAAACTGGTATGCATCTTCTATGGTGGTCATTCTAACCAGGCTCAACTCTTCTTGAATACTTGGCCTCAACCCATTAATGTAACAGGCTACCTTCTCCTTGTTGGCCTCTCCATGGCCTGTCTTGATAGTGATCTTATAAAAATCTTCTGTATACTCCTTTACAGACTTGTTACCTTGCTTCAATCCTTGCAGCTTCTTCAACAACTCCATCTCATAGTCCATAGGAATGAACTGCTTCTTCAATTTCTCCACCATCCAATCCCATCTGGTAATCTTTGCTTTTCCTCTTCTATTTCTCTCTAATTGGACCTCCTTCCACCAAATACTGGTATGGCCCTTCAACTTTGTTTTTGCAAACTTGACCCGTTCAGGGTCTTCCACATCTTCATACTCGTCTATATCATTGATCCAATCAATAAGTTGTTCCAGATTCAAATCTCCAGAATAGGTAGAATCTTTGATCCTAGGCCTCTTTCTAATCTTTGAAATGGCCCTCAACAACCTAACTTCTGTATGATCTCCCGCAGCTTCTTGTTCTTCCTCAGATAGCTCTTCTTCAGCTTCATCTTTGCTTTCCTCTCTCCTTCTCGGCTCGAACCCTCTTCGCAGCTCCTCTTGCAATGCATTGATTTGTCTTTGCAAGGCTCTAAAACCCTCTTCTATCAAAGAATTCCTCTCACCACAGTTTCTTCGTGGAGGCATCTTGATGTCTGTAGAAAACCCACAACGTTAGGTCCTAGTGCAAACTGCCTCACAGTCAGCGATCTGTCTACACACTCAGGAACCCTTGCTTTGATACCACTTGATGAAGGGGGTAAATCATAAAACACACAATAATAGAAATTGCACACAAAAAATAGAATGATATTTTATTAATATGGGAAAAACATTACATTGCAAAAGCTCAAATACAATTAGAGGATGAATTCCCTACAGGCTGCAACACATTACAACTCCCTTTCTCAAGACTCTAGAATCTTCAGCCTTCTATAATTCCCAAATCAATTAGGGTTTCTAATTTCCCCGCCTTTCTTGACTCTACACCTTCCCCCTTAACTCTCCTACCCTAAGGGTTCCCAAAAATGGTTATATATAGCCCTTTTTGGCGACCACCAACTTAATTTCAAAATTTGCATCTCCCTCCAAAAATAGGTCAACTTTGCGGGGCCATAACTTTTGATCCAACGGTTGGATTTTCAGTTATAATACCTTTTCAAAAAGCTCTCGAAAAGATGATGGAGCACAAGCAATACTAATAGGTAGACTACTTGGGTTTCCCACCAAATTTTGGGCCCATCCGGAGCCTCTAAGTGCCTCAAATTTGACTTTGAATATTTCAATAGGATTTTTGGAATTTTAAATTTTAATATCTCACAAATGAGAAATGATATTGAAGTGATTTCTTCACCATTAGCTTCAATTCACCATTCTGGAGGTCCGCGTAAGATTTTGTATCCAACCGTGCACAAATGCAAACTTACTAAAAATAGTAACCCTGCCAAATTTAGCCCTTATTGAAAAGAAACAACACATTTTTTTTTGGTTGATGCAAGATTGTTCTTACACCCTGGATGCTCTTGTATCAATGCTATATTCCAAGTTTGAGCCTTCGATATGAATATTTGAGTAAGTTATTTTCACCAGAGTAAAAATTGCTTTTTCTGTGCATTTAGTGGTGATATGGAGAAAGTATTTTGCTCCACATTCCTTTGCATTGAAGTATTTTGGTTTGCAGTTCTAGAGTTAAGTCTGGGATGATGTTATGTGCCTTCAACTCAAATGGTTCATGATTTGGTGGTCCATAAGCAATCTTTTCTTTATGACAGTAGTTGATAGTGTTGTTTATATGATCCAGATTGAAGAATCTTCTTGACAGAGTGGCTAGAGGTTGTGCGGTTGTTTCTGGTGATTACAATGTGCTTGTGGATGTCTCCTGATCATGTTCCTACCTTATGATTGGTCCGTGAAGAGTAATTTGGATCGTGGATGAAGATTGTTCCTAAAAGACTTAGTGTTAACTCTAAGTCTTGGCCGACCTGGTTATTTTCACTACTTACAGAGATGCATTGAAGATTGTGTAAGCATGTTGTGGTGTGGAAGACTGCACTTGAGTCCTAGCTAAGGCATAACATGTTCTGCATACATCTTTTCCTTAGCTAATTTTATTTAGGTCCAGACCTATTTCTATGTGTGTTTGTAATGCCGACCTTAGAGATTGCTCCAATGGTTGATGAATGTAATGCTGACCTTGATGTACATTCCAAGGTTGGCGAATTGTATAAAAACATGTACTGAAGTTGTGAAAAAGATGTCCTTGTGAAAAATGCGAAGATAAGTGTGAAGTAAAAGGTAGAGCAGAGAAAATGTATTACGTTTCAATGGAACAGAACTCAGGCATGGTGTAGATGCTATCAAATCAATTCACAAACCCTTGGTAGTTAGCCACCCCTTGGCAGTGAGCCGATCTTGGTAGTGAGCCCTAACTTTTGCAATGAGCATTTCGAGCAGTGAACCCTAAGGCAGTGAGCCTATGATTTTTAGTATTGCTATATCATATTTATTTTGTTAGCTAAACACTCATTGTGGTTTTTCCCCTCTATGGTTTTCCACGTAAAAATCTGGTCTCCTATGTTGAATGTGTAAATATGTTTGAGTTCCTATTTCATGCTTTCATGATTAAATTACAAATGCAATGTTGATTGGTTGATGTTTTAATGGTTTTGGAATATTGGCTACAACTGATTCATCCCCCCTCTAAGTTGTATTGCTCTTTTCGACAATTGGTATCAAAGCGGAGGTTCCTTGGTAAAGAGTCTAACAGCTCGAGGCAAATCAGAGATGTCACACAAGAGGGAGTCACCGTAATTTGATGGAACAAATTATGCCCTTTGGAAGGTACAAATGAAAAGTTATCTTATCTCTCTTGGTTATAATGTCTTGAAGATAACAGAGAAAAAGTATACTATCCTTGAAAATGGCCCATCAGATGATGATGAAGTCAAATAGTATGAAATTAATGGAAAGGCTAGATATGCTTTATTAAATGCCTTATCAAACAATGAGTTGGTGAAAGTTGTGGAATTGGAGACTGCTCATGAGATCTGGGATAAGTTAAAAAGTTTATATGAAGGAGATGGTTCTGTAAAAAGTGCCAAACTATAAAACCTAAAGGCAAAGTATGAAGCCCTGAAGATGAGTGAAGATGAAAACATAACTATGTACATGTAGAGAGTTGATGAAATTGTCAATGGAATGAAAGGTCTTGGAGGCACCACTAAAGAGGAAGAGGTTGTGATGAAGATTCTTAGGTCATTGCCTAAATCCTACAGTCACAAAGTGACAACAATTGAAGAGCTTATGAGTGTATAAAAGGTTTCAAAGGATTAGTTACTCAGGAAACTTACAGCTTTTGAAATGAGAGAATTTGGTGATGCTTTGCCAAAGATTGAGATTGCTTTCAAAACCAGTACTTTAGAAAAGACTTCAAGAGCTCAAAAATATGCTATGGAATCTGATGATGACCTAGATGAGGTTGAAGCAAACTTTGTAGACAAAATGCAAACTAGAGGTTCCGGTAAGTACAAAGGCAAATTACCATTCAAATGCTTTTCTTGTGGTAAGATTGGCCACTATGCATCCAGATGTCTAGAGAGAATTGAAAGAGATAAGAAGAAATTTGAAAGTAAACCTAGGGTTATAAAGAAATGTTATATTTTCAGAGATCTTGATGATGATGGTGTAATTGATGATGCTAGTACTAGTGAAAATGAATGTTTGTTTATTGCTATTAAGGAAGAACCTGTATCTACTAATCTTGCTAGTTGTGTGAAGGAAGAAAAACCAATGGAAGAAAGTACTTTGTCTATTCAGGTGGAGAAAGATAAGGATGAATGGATTATTGACAGTGGATGCTCACATCACATGACCGGTGACAAAAGTAAGTTTGTAAGTCTAGAAAAATATGATGGAGGGCTGGTTAGGTTTGGAGATAATGCAGCCGGTAAGATTTGTGTAAAATGATCTATTTCTTTTGATGGAAAGCATAAAACAAATGATGTCTTATATGTGAAGGGTTTACAACATAATATTTTAAGTGTTGGTTAGATGTGTGACAAAGGCTATGATCTGAGATTCAAGGATAATGGATGCAAGATTATGGAAAGCTCTGGAACAATGATTGCTACAGGTAAGAAGACCAGAGGTAATATTTATCAATTAAGAGGAACTAATGATTACTGTTTGTTGGCTCAGACAGATGAGAGTTGGTTGTCATAGAAGGATGTGTCATATCAATTTTGACAACTTGGTGAAGATAAGTTCAGTACAGGCTATGAGAGATTTGCCTAAGCTTGTAAAGCCTGCTAATACAATTTGCAAGGAATGTTAGTTGGGAAAGTAGACAAGAACAAGTTTCAAGAGGAAAGAATAATTTTCTGTCAAATTGCTGGATCTGGTGAATACAGATTTGTGTGGTCTGACAAGGATAAGAATTTTGCAAGGAGACAGGTACTTTATGTTGCTTATTGATGATTATTCTAGGATGCCTTGGGTCACTTTTCTAAAAGATAAATTAGAAGCCCTAGAAAAGTTTAAGTACTTCAAGGCAATGGTTGAGAATGAGATAGAATTGAGAATCAAATGCTTAAGGTCTGACAGAGGAGGTGAGTTTACATCAAATGAATTCAACACTTTCTATGAAGAACAAGGAATAAAAAGATAGTTATCTGCTCCTAGGACTCCTTAGCAAAATGGAGTTGTTGAAAGAAAGAACATGATAGTTCAAGACGCTGCTAGGACTATGATGAAGGAGGCTAACCTATTGGAAGTGTATTAGAGAGAAGCCATACATACTGATGTCTATATTCAAAACAGATTTCATGTAAAAGGTAATGGCACTAAAACTCATAATGAATTATGGTATGGAAAAGTTCCTACAGTAAAATATTTCAAGGTTTTTGGAAGCAAATGCTATATCAGAAGAGAAGAAGATCTAGGCAAGTTTGATGCTAGATGTGATGAAGGAATTTTTCTTGGTTACTCTACCAAGAGCAAGGCCTACTGGTGCTACAATAAAAGACTAAAAAAGATTGTTGAGAGTGCTAATGTGAAGGTGGATGAAGACAAGGAAAAATATCAGATCTGAGTGGCTATGAATTAGATGAACTTGTGGCTACAGTGATTGAAGAAAACATTGAACAAGATGACAGTCAAGATGAAGAAGAAAAGGCTCCAAAAAGTATTGCTAAAACTCCTAGGTATGTAAGGATCAATCATTCTGAAGATCAAATTATAGGTGATAAAAGAAAAGGGGTACTAACAAGGAAAAGAGCTGCAGAAGAATAGGTGAACTACTGTTTTCTTTCTAAGATTGAACCTAAAAATGTTAGTGAAACATGCAATGATGAAAATTGGGTAAAAGCTATGGAAGAAGAGATGATGCAGATAGAGAAGAATCAAACTTGGGAATTGGAAACTAGACCCGTTGATAAGAATGTGATTGGAACTAAATGGGTCTCTAGGAACAAGCTGAATGAGAATGGAGAAGTAGTTAGAAACAAAGAAAGGTTGGTATGCAAAGGATACTCTCAGATTGAAGGGATAGATTTTGAGGAGACCTATGCTCCTATGGCAAGAATTGAAGCAATCATAATGTTTCTAGCATTTGTAGCACATAAAGATTTCAAAGTGTATCAGGTGAATGTGAAATCTGCATTCTTGAATGGCGAGTTGGAAGAGGAAGTTTACATTGAACAACCGGAACGATTTCAACTATCAAATCAAGGTGACATGGTGTGCAAATTGAAGAAAGCTTTTTATAGATTCAAGAAAGCCCCTAGATCCTAGTATGCAAGAGTGGACAAGTATTTGTTGCAATTAGGGTTCAGTAAAGGTACTGTTGACAATAATCTCTATTTCAAAATTAATGGTGATCAAATTTTGATTGTTGAAGTCTTTGTTGATGATATTATCTTTGGAGGCAATGAAGGTATGTGTAAGAAATTTGTAGAGGAAATACAAAAGGAGTTTGAGATGTCCATGTTTGGTGAAATGATTTTCTTTCTAGGTTTACAGATTATCCAATATGATAAAGGAATCTTCATTTCTCATTCCAAGTATGTAAGAGACTTGTTGAAATTTTTTTGAATGGAGGACTCTAAACTAGTATGTACTCCTATGGCGATTCGATGTAAATTAAGCAAGACTGATGATTCACCCAAAACTGATTAGAAAAGGTACAGATCCATGATTGGAGGATTACTTTACCTAACCCATACTAGACCAAACATAATGCATGCAGCTTGTCTTGTGGCAAGATTTCAAGAAGATCCTAGAGAGTCACATGTGATGGTAGTCAAGAGAATCTTGAGATATTTGAAAGGTACACTAGATCATAGCCTATGGTATCCAAAGGATAATGATTTCACTCTTAATGCTTATACAGATGTAGTTTGGGCCAGAGATGTTGATGATAGTACAAGTGGTGGTGCCTTCTTCTTGGGCAATAGATTGGTTTCATGGTTGAGCAAAAAGTAAGATTCAATCTTTTTGTCTACTGCAGAAGTAGAATACATTGCAGTAGTAGGTTGTTGCACTCAAGTGTTATGGATGAAGCAAACATTAAGGATATAGGAGTTGTGTACAAAGAACCAATCTCAATCCTCTGTGATAATACAAGTGCTATAAACATTTCAAAGAATACGGTGATGCACTCAATAACAAAGCATTTATCTATAAGGTATCATTTTAAGGAGAAAAGGTGACTGAGAATGAAGTAAAGATGGAATATGTGTCTACAAAGGATTAGATTGTAAACATTTTTGCCAAGCCTTTGCCAAAGGATACTTTTGAGTATCTCAGAGAAAAGTTAGGGCTCATTACCCCTCCTACTCTGAACTAAGATGCATAGGAATGCATCAGTCTAGTGGTGTCCAAAGCCTCATTCTTTGATCTGGATTAATGTTTTGAGAGCTACCTCTTAGGGGGAGTAGCAAGTGTTCTTGATATGTGTTCCTGATATGTGTTCTTGACAAATAATAGTAAGTGTTATAGTGTTAATGAAAAAGCAATTTCAGTTTGATCAGAGCAACATCTATGCAAGTATGTGCCCTTTTCCATTGATGTCAAAGGGGGAGAGAAATCATGTGAAAAACTTAAGAGTGCAGATGTATAAAGAGAAAGGGGGAGAAGATAATCAATGCATAATCTTGTCTTGATGGTCTTTATAGTTTTTCACATCATATGTTGCCATCAATGACAAAGGGGGAGATTGTTGCAAGTATGTGCCTAACCAGTGTTGTCATTGATGTCAACATATCTGTGTTGTCATTGGTGTCAACTGTGCTCTTATTTTGTTACTTTCTTGTGATGAATATTGCTTTGCATAAGTCCTAAAGATCATGAGAATATGTTTTTGATATTGAGTTTCCAAGTGCTTTTGAGAAAATTTGCCCTCCTAGCAGAAACAGTGTATTACAAAGTTCCTTGGTTTGATGATGAACAGTCTAGTAGTTTTCTCTGCATTTATTACAGAATGAATATCTTTGTCTGGGGATTGGAAGTAATTTAGAGGCATGTCTAAATATGCTATATTCCAAGTTTGAACCTCCGATATGAAGATTTGAGTAAGTTATGTTCACCAAAGTAAAAACTACTTTTTCTATGAATTCAGTGGTGATAGGGAGAAAGTATTTTGTTCCGCATTGAAGGATTTTGGTCTGCAGTTCTAGAGTTAAGTCTGGGATGATGTTAGTTCCTTAAAATCAAATGGTTTGTGATTTGGTGGTCTGCAAGTGATCTTTTCTTTATGACAGTAGCTGATAGTGTTGTTTATATGCTCCAGATTGAAGAATCTTCTTGACAGAGTGGCTAGAGATTGTGCGATTGTTCTTGGTGATTACAATGTACTTTTGAATGTCTTGTGATTGTGTTCCTACCTTCTAATTGGTCTATGAAGAGTAATTTGGATTGTGGATGAAGATTGTTCCTAAAAGACTTAGTGTTAACTCCAAGTCTTGGCTGACTTGGTTATTTTCACAACTTGTAGAGATGCATTGAAAATTGTGAAAGCGTGTTGTGGCGTGGAAGACTACACTTGAGTCCCAGCTAAGGCATAATGTGTTCTACATACATCTTTTCCTTAGCTAATTTTTGTTAGGTCCAGACCTATTTCTACGTATGTTTGTAATGCCGACCTTGGGGATTGCTCGAATGGTTGATAAATGTAATGCCGACCTTGATGTACATTCCAAGGTTGATGAATTGTATAAAAATATGTAATTAAGTTGTGAAAAAGATGTCCTTGTAAAAAATGTGAAGATAAGTGTGAAGTAAAAGGTAGAGCAGAGAAGAGGAAATGTATTGCGCTTCAATGGAA
Source organism: Cunninghamia lanceolata (assembly GCA_027924645.1). Classification (NCBI taxonomy): domain Eukaryota; kingdom Viridiplantae; phylum Streptophyta; class Pinopsida; order Cupressales; family Cupressaceae; genus Cunninghamia; species Cunninghamia lanceolata. The sequence goes on from BSBN01000274.1 coordinate 525,734, forward strand.
CTGAACACAGGCATGGAGTAGATGCTATCAAATCAGTTCACAAACCCTTGACAGTGAGCTAATCTTCGCAGTGAGCCCTAACTTTTTTAGCGAGCAATTTGGGCAGTGAGCCTCTAATTTTTAGTGTTGCTATATCATATTTATTTTGTGAGCTAAACACTCACCATGGTTTTTCCCCTCTAGGGTTTTCCACGTAAAAAATTGGTGTCTCCTGTGTTGAATGTGCAAATATGTTTGAGTTCCTATTTCATGCTTTCATGATTAACTTACAAATGCAATGTTGATTGGTTGATATTTTAATGGTTTTGAAATATTGGCTACAATTGATTCACCCCCCCTCTCAGTTGTATTTCTCTTTTCAACAATCTTAACATTAGGTGAACAAAATATTTAACCTATACTATAAAACAATTTGTGTGAAAAGACAAGTAGAATTCTTTGTCATGCTCCCCCTTATTGTTATGCTCCCTCTAAATTTAGTACTATCATGTTGTAATAGATCATGCTATGTTTTACTACTTCAATTCTCCCCCTTTGACATCAATGGAAATGGTGTTGGTCAATTAACCCCATGACTTAAACCTCCTCATCAACTTGTAGTGTTGCTCCCCTGTCTGCTATTTTCTCTGGTTTAGTCATACTTCAAGGTTTATAAGTTCAAAATTCTTTTGACCCTTTCCACCATGATCAATTTCAATTTTGCTTCTTTGTTATTGTGCATTCTATGATAGAAACAATGATTACCAATATGTCCACTAATTGTCTTCTTCTTTGGATTGAAAATGCAACTCTTGAATTACCAAATTTGGTAATATAAATTGACTAATTTTTAGATCACAGGTCTATTACAACTAGGGCTTATACCCTTGACTCTAGGTTCTGAAGGAGTATGAGCATGAGTTAACCATAGCATAGGGTTGACTTGTTTCTTTTTCAGTTTGAATCATACTGGAACTCCTTGTTCGAGTCCAACTGAATTTTGTTAGTTGATATCCAATTGAGAACACATGATGTTCGGTTCATCGTTTCATATGCCTTTCATCCTTTATTCTTGGAGATTGCATCTAACATCATCAAATTCTTCCTTGAAGAAAGCTTCAGAACAATCACCAAAATTGCAAAAAATTTGCAATGACAAATCCAAATAATCTTCTTATATTGAATTCATATGCTCTCAACGTACATTTTGGAGACAATACTTTGACAATTTTCATTAAATAGTATAAAATGATAACAATTGTTCATACAAAAACCTCTTCCATTTACAAAACCTATCCAAAACAAAATTTTCCATACTTAGGGGAAATTTTAAAAAATGACAACCCCTAGGACCAAGACAGAAAAGTAGAACTCTCCTTCTAAAGACCAAAAAACTAAGAAATACTAATAGTGTTACCAAAGACATCATGTATTTTGATCATTCTAGGTGTTAGGACTGATAAAAATTTGCATAAAGCCATCTTTAAAAAACGCTAACCCTGAGCCAGTGACAAATTGTATTTTGCTAAGATTCCTTTATGTAGCCTATCACTTAATTCATTGTATAAATTTGTCATTCTGAGCATCCCATTTGTTCCCCATAGTCATCTTCTTATTAAACGCATACTTGTTACTAGGTCCTAATATCGAATAGCCTGTATCGGAGAGACTACACCATATTTGTGGGATTCACTTTAAAGTCTCTCTGATAAAATAGTTCACATGAAAAAGCATCATTGAAGAGACTACATCATATCGGTGGGAGACATTTTAAAGTCTCTTCAATGAAATGATTGGCATAAAAGTACATAAATAGTTATCAAAAGAGACTACAACATATCAGGAGGATGTGTTTTGAAGTCCCTTCGATGAAATGATTTGCATGAAAGAAGATACACATTATCAAAGGGACTATAGCATATCGGGAAGATAGATTTTTAAGTCCCTTCATTGAAGTGATCCACATTGAAAAACATAAAGTTTATCGAAGAGACTGGAGTATATTGGAATGAACTTGCAAAAGTTCCCCCGATCTAATAATATAAAAGGTAAATGTTACACCAACCGAGATCAAAATAATATAATTTAAGATAAGGTGGGCCCATGGATACATCGAAGAAAGAGGGAAGAGTCAGTTTCAAAGATTTCTATAGTGGGAAGATCGAAGGGACTCCCGGATATTGGATTGACTAGTGTTAAAGTCTCTTCGATGTACTGAAAATAGAAAAGGCGTATAAATGGATTAAGGAACTCATTGGGGAGAAAGATGGATATTGGTAGAACTAAATATTTGTCCCTTTGATACAATGAATACACTTCCTTGCCATATTGATATGATAGCACTATTTCGAAGAGACAATTAACAGTGATGACAGATTAATCAACGATCGATATTCAAAAGCATTAATGACATCTTTGATGACAGAAAAGATAGCATCGGGTAACATTTATGAACCAGAGCCGAATGAGTTGTAAATCAAATCCTAGTTTTATTTGATCTAAAAAATCCTTGAGCATCCAGAAGAAGAAGAAACGAGAAATTTAATAGTGATTGGCAACAAAGGAGCCTAAAAACAAATTGCTATCTCAAGTAAGTGCCTGAACTTGAATTGATTTTTCTAGTATCCAAACCAGTTAAAATTGCAAGTAAGAACTAGGGTTCATTCCACCAATTGATATTATGGAAAACACATCTGAAACACCCAAGGCCAAAAGACAAAAAACAAAAGCCCGACATGCAAACCAGGATTTGATTGATCAATGCCCTGGCTCTAGACCAAGGTCTAAGAGAAGTGTACAATTGAACCCCAGAGACAAGAAATTAGAAGATAAACTGAAAAGTCTGGGTGATATATGGACTCCAATGAGGGGTTATGATATGTTTATATATCATTACAGAAAAATGTATAGGCACCAACCTATGTCCAACCTGTGGGGACTAAATTTGGGGAGATTAGTAGTACCCAATGTGTTTGTTAATGTGGAATTGATCAGGGTTCTTGCAAAGAGGTATGACCCACAGACACATATGATTTAAATTTTGCAGACGGGTCCTCTTTTGTTCCTAACACAAAGAAATATATTTCTACTATTTTTCAATTGGACACAAGTATGAATGTGAAATTTAGGATTAGAGATCTTTTAGAAGAATATCACAATATGGACACTAGTTATAAGAGATGGAGGTTGCCTTTGCATAGACCACGAGCCGAAGAAAATTGACTAAATGTATTTTTAGATGATGAATCCCCTCCATTTTCTATAGAATTATTCAAAGAATATTTTTAGTGTACTTACTACTCTGTTTGTCAAGTTCTGGGTTTGGATGCTCCTGCACTAATGTCTACATATCCAATGGTTCTGAAAGCTGATGTACAAAACCAAGATGCTAGACCATTTGATTATGCTAAATATTTGGTAGCTAATCTTAATAAGGGCCTCACCTCTATCAATAACAAAAATGAATGCATCCATTTCAAACATTATTCATTGTTAATGCATCTCATCCTGCATGAAGGGCAAATAATGGGAATATGGAGTAATCATTTGAGAATTAAAGATATGGATGATAATGGAAACATTAGGCCTATCCAAATGTGGACTGCAATATGGGACAACAGATGTGTTAGATCACATTATTTATACTTTGAAGAATATTTTGTAAATCCACTCTACAAGCTTTTTGGTCATCCCTGTGACTATAACTTGTCATCAGAAATACAAAAGTTTCCCTGACCTAAGGACAAAGATTAAAGACGGAAAGTCGACCACAATTAGGGAGAATGGTATGCCTATGATGATTGCACTAAGTTCTGGGTGTATGGTTTTGAAAGAACCCCGTCTCTTTTACCAAAAATAGTTCTAGATAGGATAGCATACTTGGAAATTGTTAGGCAGATGGCTTATTCAGATTTTATGCATCTCAAATGCTACAACAAATAGTCAATCATGCCTGATACACTTTGCTTTGGTGATTTTGCTATTGTTTCTGATAAAAAATATGAACTTATTGACAACAAATTAGAACATTATAATTTGCCAAAGGGAAATGAGAGAAATGGATTTGACCCTGAGCAGTTTATCAACAATGTCAAATTGAAACAAAAGTTAAAAGGATATCAACATGTGTTCTTTATAGAAGATGACCTGATCAGGAATGTTGATGAACACCATGCAACCAGGAAAAGAGATGTATACAATAGGGTGATGATGGCAGAGACATGGAGAATGAAGAATAATTCATTATACATAGGTGCTTTCCCTAAGGTTAAGGATCCTTTTGAAAGATTGGATAAATTACTTTCGCATGAAACTGAACTAACTAGGGATGTGCCACCTTCTGTGTTCCAAAGAAGAAAAATGCTCCTTTGGTGGAAGATGTTATAGGCATGTAGGCTAAAAATATAGTTCCACTCTACCATACATCTCTACAACCCACCCCAGATGTTAATTTCTCTATTGATACATCTGTGGCAAGTGAAGAAGAAGTGGAAGATGAAGTTGAATGTATACAAGTAATTAAACCTGTTGTTGAAAAATATGAGCCCCCACCAGAAAGAAATGTGTTTAAGATGGAGGCTTTGGATCAGCTTTCTGATGATGTTCGACATCTTGCATGCCAAAAATTTGAATTTATGATGATTCTTTTATTAATTCTCTAGAATTTAGAACATTTGTTTATAAATATAAAGGAAAACTAATAAGGGAAAAGATTAAGGAAATTACTCCTGAGAAAGAGGCAGAAGCCCTAAAGGAGTTGCAAGAGGAAGTAGATAAAGAAATGGAAAATATTACTCCAGAGAAAGGATGAGAACTACTGCAAAAAGCAGGTGTTATGATCCTCCCAAGTTGGGATATAAGTTTTGTGATTGTATTTGATAGTTCTAGGAAGAGTCAAAATAAGACATTGAAATTGAGCACTGAAGCCGTGGACAAAATCTACACAGGGTTAGGATACAATCTTGATAATGCTACTCTTCATATTTGGGCTCTATATCCACCAGAAAAAAGGCAAGTAGTTATTGATGACCCATATAAAGTCTTTGGACATCTTCTTGTGCATAGAGTGGGAGATACTAATTTGATTGAAACTGTTGACTTAAACATCAATGTTTCTAAATTTACTAAAGCACAGAGTGAAAAGTTAATGAAGGATAATAAAAAATATGCTTCTGAAAACAAAAATTTAAGGCATGAAATAGCCAGATATAAGGACAAATTGCCATCTTCTTCGGTTTTTTTATCCACAAGTAGATTGTGATGATAGGTTATTAGAAGTAGTGATTGAAAATGCATACTAGAAACATAAATTTGAAAAGATTCAAAGGAAATGCGATAAATTGGGTGAAGAGATGAAATCTATTAAGTTATGCTGCTATCCAAGAACACAATAGGTTGCAACACAAAATAATGGAAAAGAGGGAAGAACTCATAGGTAAAGAAAATATCAATGGTCAAGTACTTAAGACTTGTGATGAGCTGATTGATATGCACAATCGATTCCATACTGTGCTTATAGAAGATCTTGGTGAATTTGATCAACCACTAGATCTCCCTTTTCCTATTTTCTTCAATGACATAGGTGATCTCAAAGAACAGAGTATCTGGAAAGATGATATGGCTCAGTTGCTGCCTCGAGCTCTCAACCTGGTGAACGATGAATTAACGGTGGTGGATAATACACATTTGCAGTTGGAGGAGATGTTCTCTTTGGAGTTCTCTATGAAAGATCTAATTGCCACTATTGATGCATATGCCAGTGAAAGATATATTGAACACCTTTCATGCTTGAACCTATTCATTATATGAGGCAGTGTAGAAACAAAGAGTTTCGGTGGATCCAAAATATCTATTCATGAAGATGGAGATTAAGAATTTATTATGTTTTGAAACAACTTTTTGTTATGTTTAATTTTTTGCAAATGACACTAACTAAAAGTTGTGTCATTTGAGATGTAATGGTCTGACGCTTGTATGCTTCCTTCGTTTTATATAAGAAGGAAATCAGGACTGAAGATACAAGAAATAGAATATAGAAAAATATCATAACAAAAGTAGTAGAAAATGAGGAGACTTTTGATATATATTGTAAAATCCTTTTGAAGCAAATTAATGGAGAAGAAGCTGTAATTTGGTGGCCAAAATTTTTGGTTTCAATTGTTTGTTAAAATTCATTGATGACTGTTATCTTGTTGTCTCCAATTTCATCTTTCCTTGTTATTTAAATCAATGTATCAAGCATATATTTGATTTATCAAGACACACTTGTTGTTTTTGTGTGGCTAATGTAAATGCTTCCTTCAAGCAAGGATTAAATTCTTCTAAGTGAATCACAATAACCTAGGAAGTATCATTGGGATCAATAAAAAGAGCCTGATAACTATAATCTTGCACGTTTATACAAGTTATAAACATCTCAAGTGCCAAATAATTTGAATTTCAGCCAAAAGGAGGACACACATCATTCACATCTTGACTCCATTGCCCAATAAGTAGAAGGCATTGATCATATCTATTCCAAAAAATATCTCACAAAACCTTATCTATACATTTTAATTTTTGATTGTAGGAGTAGAGATAAGAGTAGAAAACAATCTGTACTATAGCATCTATTTCAAACCTCATGCTAGTGTGGAATAGTGTATAAAAAAGGAATTGTATGAGGGTTATAATCTGCTAATCAGTCACCAACAAATCTAGTGGTACCAACAATTAATTAGTGTATAAGGTACACCAAACTAGGCATAGTAGAGCCTAAATCACAAGGAATTCCAATCATTTTGATTGATTCCGTCAGTTGGCCAAATCAGTTATTGGACATGATCATAAAGTTTGGCATCCTTTTAGGGTTTGGTAATATGCAGATTTGGGAACCAACACTAGGGTTTTATGTTTTATTTCCCCAGCAACCATTTCTTGAATGTTGAACACAAATGTTTCTAATCCCTCAGAAATGGTCACTTTTAATGAGTTTGTTCTAAAAGCAAAAGCCCATTCGATGTCTAAAATCTGAGATTCAAACTCATATTTCATTGCCGTTCTACTGATTCAAGTTGCTAATTTATACATTATTGTTTATTTGGACTTCAGGAAATGAGGAAAAAGACTTTAAGGCGTAAATTAGATGATAGTGATCATAATCCTAAAATTTTAGTTGATAGATTTTGGGCGCTTTCGTAGAGAACATGTGGCCAAGAATAATGAATATTTATCGTGTCTTGATTTGAGAAACAGGCAAGTTGTAAATCCACTAAGTAGTATATTATTTGTTTAATAGTGTTTACTGAAATTTTATAGGCAAGAGCTTTATGTATATAAGACATAATATGATATTTTTTTTGTTTTATAGGAAAGAAAAAGGGTGCAAGGAAAATGCAGAGAAAAAACAAAAGGAAAAGATACAGTGCTGCCAACTCGTAGAAGCCAACGCATTTGTGATTCAACAAATGTAGTTGGTGAAAAGAATAGTTATGATGATGTGTAGCATGATATATCACATGGTGATGTGCAACCTGATATAGCACATGGTGATGTGTAACCTGATATAGCACATGGTGATGTGCAATGTCGTGATGATCTTTGTCATGCCCACATTTTCCATGTTGTTATGACACGATAACCACATGTCATGTCTACATTTTCCATGGTCATGACATGAATTATCAAAAATTTTCCCACCTGACTCTATAAACCTCCTCATGCGCAACATGTGCACTCAGTGACACATGCACGACACGTAGTTGTTTCAACAACATACGCCATGTGCATCACCCAGAGGAGGGGAAGGTCAAACACAACAGGATGATGTGACACCCACTTCGCCATCCCCATAACGCGTAAGCCACTAAGGGGCTGTATGTCGCAAGGACCGACATTGAGAGGATTAGATTGCGTTTCAGATTCCAACCCTAGGGTTACTAAAATGAAGTGAGTCGATTTCAAAATATATCGAAATCTAACCTTAGGTCCACTAAATACCTAAGGATCTAACATTTAAATAAAAATAATATAAATTTCTAACTTATACAATAACCTAACATTTAATACAAGAAAGGATAAATTAAATGATCTAATAAAAGCAATTAACCCATTTAAATCTAGGTAAGTTTCAGTAGCATAACAGGTCAAATGAAATAAATCCTATAGTGATTTCAATAGCATAACGCCATCTCATCAACTATAGGTGGGTTGCAAAATTAAATTAAAATAAAATCTACTCTCTAACCCTTTTCAAAATTAAAGAATTTAAATGCATAATTTGACTAGGAACCCTTCCCAACAATTTTGAATAAAATCTATCTAACTATCACTATAGTTTAAAACACAATTAATTAAAAGGCTCACAATATAATTTCAATAACATCATATAATTTAAATGCAAGGGACAATTTTAATACATTCATAACAAGGAAGAAATCTAATCAATAAATTAAATGCTTAATTCAAATAAAAATTAACTAAATAAAATAATAAATTCCCACACACCCAAAAAAAACAAAAGAGCTTCCCACTCACTAAGTGAGGTTTGCACAAATAAAACTAAGTCTAATTAAGTTTATACATCTTCCAAAACTTAGGTACCAAACCCTTGGCCAACATTATAAAAATACCAAAATGTTTCATTTGTTCTCATTTGCAAGATGAGTTATTTTGGTTGGATGAGTAAGTTTTCAAGGGAGAAAGTGGAATGGAAGATACCTCCCCAAGTGGGAGGTATCTTCCCAAGAAAGAAAGATCTAAATATTTACTAATGGTTTTCTGACATGGTTATCTACAGGTTGCAAGATTTTATTTTCTAACAATTATTTTAGTTTATTGCATCTTTTTCTCCATTGCCTTTCTAAACTCATGCACATGATTCTATATTTCTCTATATTCTTATTTGTTTAAAAATATAACTTCTAATTGCTCCCAAGTTTTCTAAGTTTTTTCATTTTTAAATAGATTCACTCTCTGGTTATATTATTTAAAAAAAAACCAGAGATAATATTTTTACAAGAGGTTAATAATTTTCACCAGTGCATTAATGTTTTAAGCTTAGTGTGTATATATATACATATATGTATATATATACATATATGTATACACACACACACACACACACACATATATATATATATATATATATATGTATATCTCTCTATATATGTACATATATGTATATCTAGATATAAATATATTTATATTTAACATCAAGAAAAATTATGAAACAGAGGTGACTGGATGCACTTATATATATATTTTAATGAAAGCAGAGATAAATCCAACAAACGCTGAATGTTAAAAGAATAGAGGCAATTTTAATTTTATTAACAGTCGAAGTAAGGTGTAGGGCCGATCCCTAAAGGACGACTATCGACCGATAGAAATCTGACACAAGTTTAAAACAGAGAAGGGGGGGCAGAGGGGGCTCCGCCACCCACCCTACCTTTAGCTTCAAAGGGGAGAGGGCAGCGCAGGGCCTTGCGTCCGCCGAAAAACTCATTTACATTATTTTTTTTATGCTTCAATAGAAAAATGAAACCCTAATCTAATGCAGAAAAAAGAACATTACATCTCTTATTAAAACGTTTACATTACATAGCATTTGGTAAAGCTTTATATATATATACATATATCACTGGTAAATACTAAAACAATTCTCTATCATAAAAAAAATACAAAGACAAAAAAAATAGTGAGCTTAATTTCTATTCTCAAGTTAATATATATATTTATAAACTTATATATATATATACACACACCTTTTTTTTAGCAACATTCAGATAAAATGAATATTTTCAAAAGCATGATTAATTGTTTATACATTTCTAACCCAAAGGGATGATTATTTACTAAAGGAGAATATAAATATTTTTGTTTTAAAGCAACATAGGAACTTTGTTTCTTCCCAAGCGTACACATGCATTTCTATATTTTCTTTCCATAACAAAATAACAAATATAATGAGGTAGGCTATAGAGAGAAAAGTATTTTTCCTTCAAAACATAAAATGAAGAATATAGAATTGTTATTTCCATAGCCTTCCAAAATAGATTACAAAGTTTACAACTAGTAAGTGACTACAACATACAGAGAACTATTACAAAACCCAAAATGAGGGTAGGACATCTCAATGCTTTTAGTTTTACAAACTACAAAATACCACTATAAACAAGGTTACTCTCCAAGTCCAACTTCTCCATTGCCACCAATGCACCTACAAAACACATAAGAAGGTTCACAATACCAATGGGATGCTCTCCTCCCAACCTACACCTAATGATAGGCCACCCCCAAGCTAGGAGGCCTTCCAACAACCAAGTTTCAAACCACATAAGATGCAACACTCACATCAAGCACATTTATACCCAACCAAAGCCAAAACACATAACTAACCCATCTTAAAAATGGATTTGAAGGGTGAGAGAGTGGACTCACTCTACTCAAGGAGACCCACACTCTCCATACTCAAAATTCTCAATAATCACTTGGCCTCTTGCCATACTTCTCTTTTCACATAAACAAAGCACTCATGCGATAAACCAACTCCCAAAAACTCCGAATAAAGGACATTGGCCACAAAACTATACCAAAAACCAAAGAGGGGAAACCGAGGAGGTTCACATCCTCTCTCACCCAAACTAAGGTGAGCTCACCCAACAACCCTTTAACCCCAAAACACAAAACTACAACCATATACATGAACAAAACATCATAACATACATAGTTCATAAGCAAAATAAGCAAGTAAAAGGCTTGAAGACTTGAGGAATACCTCTCAAGCTTCAAGGATGGGGGATGTTGGTGAAGAGCTTTCCACAAGTCCTCCCAAGTCCTTCCAATATCTCCAAGTCCTTCTCTCCCAACACAAGCTTAAAATTTCCCAAAAGAAATGAACAAAAAGAACCCTCCTCTCATCAGAATGAGAGAGATAAATAGACAAGGCTCTCAAAACCTAATGGATGAGAAGGTGACACTTGTCACCCTCTCCTCCATCCACATAACCCTCCTCACAATCCCACAAGAATGTGGAGGTGACACTTGTCACCTCCCCATTCCACAAAGATACACACTCTCCCACAAATGCTCTCACACATGTATGAGAGCATATGGAGATGTGAGCACACAAGGGAAGCTTCTTATGAATGAGGAGGTGACACTTGTCACCTTCTCATTAAAGTAAGCTACACTCTTCCCCACAAGTGCTCTCACACATGTGTGAGAGCATAGGGAAGAGGTCTCACACATGTGAGAAGCTTCAAGAAGCTTCTAAAGCATGAGAAGCAAGGGTAACCTTACCCAAGTGGGTGAGGTTGGGGTTAAGTGAGATGGTGACCTTCCAACCACCTCTCACACTTCCCAAACTCGTCACTTGACTCAAGGGTCAAGTTTGGGTGACCATACAAGGTCCAAATCAAGTTTAAACATGTTAGGAATGGTACTAGACCCTAGGGGTATGACCTAGGGTCAATATTTGACCATTAACAACACTTAGAAGCACATAAAATCACTTGAAAAGGGCTTCAAACATTTAGCACTAAAAATTGTGTAAACCCAACATTACACTTCTTACAACACATCAAAAGATAAATTAAAAAGGGGGTAAACCTTACAAATGCCATAAATCAAATACAACATAATCAACATTCTCAAACACATATGACCTTAGTCCTACTTAGGATTAGGTCGGCTGAATAGGGGTATAACATATGGTTATTGTCTGACCTCCGATTTTCCATGGGTATGGAAAGTAACCTACACACTTCCATAAACCCATTAATAGCACATGGTAAAATAGCCAAAGCAAAGTGAACAACATACATCACACACATGATCGCATAATCACATATAACAATAATAATAACCACATGCTAACATATATATGTCTCTCAAGTCATTCTCATTCACCACTATAATCATGATCTCATAATGCAAGATAATTCATCAAACTCACCATCAATACACATACTAATAATCATCAAGTGAAATCATAGCATCTAAACATCATATCATTGAATGAAATCTAACAATAGATCTAATCATCCACAAAGAAGAAACCATCTATCTAAACAACATAAGATAAAGTAATGAAGGTCTAAGTACGGGATCAACAGTCCCTAATATCCACATGTCCATAATAAAATCTATCACAAATCTATTGTAATAAAAAATATATGGTAAGGCAAAGGTAGGCCTCACATCCTCCCCCCTAAGGCTATACTTCCTCCTAGAAGTCAATGAAGAGGTGAGGATAAAGAGTCCTCAAACTAGCAGCATCCTCCCATGTAGTCACGACCTCATCATAATGGTCCCATTGAACTCTGTCCTGGTCCAGTTCTCATCCTCAAAGGCCCAACATTTGACAAGCCAAGATGTGAATTGGCTCCAAAGCCAGTTGCCTGTCTAACTCTACCTGTAAGGCATCCCAGTCCAAAACATGAGTCATGTCAGATATATAACATTTCAATACAAAAATATGAAACACATCGTGGATGCGCAACAAACTAGGTGGCAAGGAAAGATGGTAAGCTATGGGTCCTGTTGACGCCTGAATTGACTGGTAGTTTTTTGAAAAATTTTCATTCAGGCACTCTCCCTAAGTATCCAAAAAATGCTCTAAGTAACGGACCTCCTCAGTATTTTTCAGCTGCATCATCATATTTTCCTGAGGAGGAGGTCATCGTCATCATGTTTGTTTCGATGATGGTCATCATCATCATGTTCTCCGTCGACCGGTTTCTCATCGTCATCATCATATTTCGCTGTCGGGTGATGTTCGGGTTTTATCCTGATGATGCTGACGAGCTACAGTGCGCCCTTATCTGCTTGCGAGGGTGATTCTTCAAAGTCTCCGGTGATCTTCCATTTATCACCTTGCGCAGGCATGATGATGATGTTGCTTATTCCTTGAGTTGCTCGACCTAACTTGTTTTATCCTAAGGGTCGTCATCATCATCATTTTTCCAGTTATCATCCTGCTGCTTGTGGAGGTCATCATATTTTCTGCCTTCATGATATTTCGCCGGGGTGATATTTTTATCATCGGGTGATCTTGGTTAACATCATCCTGATGATGTTGTTGAAGAGTTGTAAGTGCGACCCGATATTCACTAGGGTCATCATATTTTGGAACGTCAGGATGATCTTAGTCAATATCATCCTGATGATGTTGTATCACTTCTTGTTCTTTGTTTCTCATCCTGATGATGCTGACGTCATCCGACGTCAGGGTGATATTTTTCTCTGCCTATCTGCATCATGATATTCCGAAGGAGGGGGTGATATTTTTATATCACCCGGATATATGTTTGCTCGAGCATCATGATGATGCTGATATCAAGGAGATATCCGCCTGCTAGCTCCGTGCATTATCTACTGGGGGTGATCTTTTCAAGCAGCATCATCATATTCAGTTTTCGCCCCGATCTTACAGAGGAGCTACAGTGCAACCTGATATTTTCACATCAGGAGGATATTTCCAAATATCCGGTTGTCTTCCGAATATCATGATGATGTTAATATGATGATGACGTCATCAAGGTCCGGGGGGGTCGTATTTCTAACACTGATCATCTTGAAGAGACCTCCTGATATTTACAAACATGATGATGACGTCATCCGGATATGAGGAGGTGCGCAGTAGGCAGATATGATGATGACGTCAGCAGGATATGATGATGACGTCATCAGGATGTTCATCGGCCAGACTTTTGTTATAAGCTCAGCAGGAGGATGTTCCTCCGAAGGATCAGGTTGTGCCGATTATCATGAAGGTTATATTTCAAATATCATGATGACGTCAGGGTGATATTTCGAACAACAGGATATCATGCTGCTGGAGGATGATGATGATGAAGTCTATACTAGTGTCGTCAGGAGCAAAAGCGCCGACATGATATATGCTCATGACCTAGTATATAAAGTGCAAAGGAGGTTGCTGCGGGGTGCATGTGGGATAATGTTATCCTGCATTTTCGAAACATCATGATGATAAATCTCGGCGGGAAGCGGTTGCGACTGTCTGTTTGATGTTCTTCCCGAGGCCGCGGGTTGGTGCGCCATTGATGGCGATTGTTGCAGAGGTATGGGCGATGGCGTGGACGGATGTAGTACCTGATTGAAGATCTGAATCCCTAGGCGGCGGCGCAAGGCTCGAGATATCTTCCTGTCTCCTCCCCTACCTGCTGCATTCAAGTTTGAGTGCCATTTCTGTGGTACGGTATATCTGGTGGGAGTTTTGGTCAACCTAGTAGTCAATGCTGAATACGCCCTCCTGCTATATGATGCAGAGGGTGTTATCCTTTCTAGGTTGTTGAAAGTTGATGATTTTTGGCTCTGTAATGCAAACCAGCTGATCTGGTTGCTCTGTACAGTTTAATCTTGAGAGTTTATGTATCTCCTGTTGTAGGACTTGGCATGAATCCACTGGTTTCATGGTTGATCTTATATGAGTAATGCTACCTTAGCATGTGTTGTGTTAATTCTGTCTCCAGTATTGCATGTATCCTTCTTCTGGATCTGGATGTTTGCTTATGTTTAGATTCTTGAGCATAGAATTCCTATGTTGAATGTCTGATCTTTTAACCTCTGCTCAAGGGGCAGATTAAACTGTTTTCAGGTTGAACATTGGGAAGGGTATACTGCAGTAGGGATGCCATAAGTAGAGATAGCTCAACACTCTATATTGGGAGATATCTGTAAGGCAGATATCATGTGTATCCCCCTGAAATCTAGTTTTAGCTATTTATGCTGATCATTCACAGGTGTATGTCTACCGACTCCAAGCCCTGGATAGGCACCAGTCATGCTGTGTTCTTGTGTTATACACCATGTCCAGCTTTGCATCCAAATTCATATCAAACCATTTCACACCTCCACCTGTTAGTTGTAGGAGTAGGATTAGGAACCCCCTGCATGCTCTCATACCCAACCAGACATCATGTCCAAGAATGTTGCCAGCCTTGTGATCTATCATACAGATCTTGGTCCATACATGAGAGTATTCTGCCTGTTGTTGTCAAGTTAGATCCTTCTATCTTTGAGCTAGTCAAGGTTACATCTTAAGTTATAGGGATACCCCCCTTGGTGCGGCAGAACCAGAAGTGAAGGGGAGGAGCTCACGCAACCTCCTATATTCAGTTGGCCTGAATCTGCCTGTGCATTAGAAGTGGCAAACCCTAATGCTGATTCAGAAGAAACGTCAACAAAATGGGGACTCTACTGGGGAAGGATTGATAAAATAAAGAATAATACTTGTGACCCATCCGAGTCACTAACAAAATGATGCTCTGCTGGTGGAATGAACCTGGAAAAGTAGCTTTCAGCTATTGAAAATTTTGTCCTCTCTGGAGAGGTGGCGACTCTGCATAAAGATCTAAATGTACATGAAAGATGGATGTATGTGATGTGACAAAAAAGATGTACATATTTCTGCATCTGTATGAGAAAAGGTACCTTGTTCTTTCCCCTTTATTTGCTGTTTTATTGCATAGGTTAGATGCCAGGGGAAGCCTTAGGTCTTAGACAGACAAAGGATGTCTAAGAGTAAGATTTATATGAATCCAAGTATGAGTTATCCCACACTCAGTGGTAAAATGTTGGATAAAGGGATTGAAGAGATAAGAAATAGGTTGATACTCTTAGAGGCTGAGCAGGCCCAGTTAAGAAGCAGTAACCCTGTTGTGTCTGCCTGTCAGAAAGCTAAACCTCCTGTCAGCCCTTTTGATCCTTTGTATGACCAACTGGATTTGTCATGGGTGGATTATAAAGTAGAAACTATGCCTGCTAGGATATACTGTCAAATGCCTAGATTTAGTGGTCACAATGTATGTGATGGGAATGCACATATCCAAAATTTTCAAAGTTTTATGGGAAAATATTCATTCAAAGATGAGGATATGTGGATGAGGTTTCTTGTTAGGTCCTTTGATGCAAAAGCAAAAGATTGGTATTTGAGCTTTCCAAAGAAGTCCTTTGCCTGTTGGGATGAGCTTGCTGACTGTTTCAAGGAAGAATTTGCAAAAGAACCGGCTGATCTTGTTGCAGAATTGATGAGAATCAGAAAACAAGATGAAGAGCCATGTGTTGATTTCAGTCATAGGTTTGCAGTAGCCCTTTCACATGTCCCTGAAAGTTTCAGACCTGATATTTCAGCCTGTGTTGGCATATTCTTTGAAGCTTTTGAGGAGAGCTCTAGTGCATTACTGAGGGATTTCAAGGTGACAAGTATGCAGATGGCATATAGGTTCATTGAGAATGTAGAAGAAATGAGAAATATGCACCTGCTGAAACCCCTCTCCCCAGGCCTTGGTGTGAAAAATGGTTATGAAGCTGCAAATGACCAAGTCATGAAGGCATCATGTGAAGATGAAAAGATGAATGTTGAGGATGCCAGTGAAAGGACTAATGAGGATTCCCATTGCAATCATGAGGCATCTGACCATGAAGACAACAATGAGGTTGTGGACAGCAATGAACAATTTTTAGAATGGACCTGTGGAGAAAATTGTGAGTATTGTACTCAAGACAGAGAAGATATAAGCAAACAGAGAAGTAGTCCTATGTGTGACCCATTGCCTACCTTTCAAACACATGGAGATCATGAAGAGCAGTCAGAAATTGAAATAAGTGCTAGTTCAGAGCATGACTGTTTTTCATTTGATGGCTGTTTTGCTTATGACACACAGGCTGATACTCCTCCACAGAATGAATCCATTGATGATGAAGAGGTATGCTCTGCTGCCCATGAACAAATGGCATACTATGATGAAACTGATGCACCTGGGTCACCCATTTATGACACATGTGGTGATGAGGATCTGTCTGAGTGTGGTGAAGATCTAGACACTATTTTTGACTTGGATTCTGTTTCTCATCATGATGAAAGAGGAAACAACATACATCAGGTAAGTGACTGTGAAGATGTGCCTGATTTGAAAGAGATGCCAGAGCCTGATCTTTTCCAGCCTGGTGTACCAGATGGTTGTGTACATGATGTACACAATTGTGATTTTGAAAGCTTTTCTTTTGATGAGCCAACATATAATACAATGAGCCTTGATCTTCCTAGTTGTGTGGTGGACTCTGAGTGTTTCCTATTTGCAGTCCAGCTAGGAGATCATGTTGCAATGCAAGATGATGATACAGATGATAACCTGTATTCCATACCATTTGAGTATGCATTGCCTGATATATTCTACACCCACATGGCACATGATGCTGAAGGTTATCTGCACAGGGGTGATAATGACAAGCCAAATCAGAGGATTGAATATGCAGATGACAAGATTTGTTTGTGGGTGGATCTTTGTAGTATCTCCAAGCTTGACCCAGTGCATGCAGATGAAAACAAGATATTTGACAAAGGGAGATACATGCTTTTCTTTTCTTGGTGGCCTTAGGCCATCAAGTGTGTTGGGTGATGCAGGTCAGTGCAGTATTTGACTCTGTGCCCAATGGATAAGGGACTGGTCTGCATCCCAGAGATCTGGGGTTCTCGCTGCAGTCTTTCACCTGCACGTCCCCAGACTGAGCCACTGTTGACGCCTGAATTGACTGGTAGTTTTTTGAAAAATTTTCATTCAGGCACTCTCCCTAAGTATCCAAAAAATGCTCTAAGTAACGGACCTCCTCAGTATTTTTCAGCTGCATCATCATATTTTCCTGAGGAGGAGGTCATCGTCATCATGTTTGTTTCGATGATGGTCATCATCATCATGTTCTCCGTCGACCGGTTTCTCATCGTCATCATCATATTTCGCTGTCGGGTGATGTTCGGGTTTTATCCTGATGATGCTGACGAGCTACAGTGCGCCCTTATCTGCTTGCGAGGGTGATTCTTCAAAGTCTCCGGTGATCTTCCATTTATCACCTTGCGCAGGCATGATGATGATGTTGCTTATTCCTTGAGTTGCTCGACCTAACTTGTTTTATCCTAAGGGTCGTCATCATCATCATTTTTCCAGTTATCATCCTGCTGCTTGTGGAGGTCATCATATTTTCTGCCTTCATGATATTTCGCCGGGGTGATATTTTTATCATCGGGTGATCTTGGTTAACATCATCCTGATGATGTTGTTGAAGAGTTGTAAGTGCGACCCGATATTCACTAGGGTCATCATATTTTGGAACGTCAGGATGATCTTAGTCAATATCATCCTGATGATGTTGTATCACTTCTTGTTCTTTGTTTCTCATCCTGATGATGCTGACGTCATCCGACGTCAGGGTGATATTTTTCTCTGCCTATCTGCATCATGATATTCCGAAGGAGGGGGTGATATTTTTATATCACCCGGATATATGTTTGCTCGAGCATCATGATGATGCTGATATCAAGGAGATATCCGCCTGCTAGCTCCGCGCATTATCTACTGGGGGTGATCTTTTCAAGCAGCATCATCATATTCAGTTTTCGCCCCGATCTTACAGAGGAGCTACAGTGCAACCTGATATTTTCACATCAGGAGGATATTTCCAAATATCCGGTTGTCTTCCGAATATCATGATGATGTTAATATGATGATGACGTCATCAAGGTCCGGGGGGGTCGTATTTCTAACACTGATCATCTTGAAGAGACCTCCTGATATTTACAAACATGATGATGACGTCATCTGGATATGAGGAGGTGCGCAGTAGGCAGATATGATGATGACGTCAGCAGGATATGATGATGACGTCATCAGGATGTTCATCGGCCAGACTTTTGTTATAAGCTCAGCAGGAGGATGTTCCTCCGAAGGATCAGGTTGTGCCGATTATCATGAAGGTTATATTTCAAATATCATGATGACGTCAGGGTGATATTTCGAACAACAGGATATCATGCTGCTGGAGGATGATGATGATGAAGTCTATACTAGTGTCGTCAGGAGCAAAAGCGCCGACATGATATATGCTCATGACCTAGTATATAAAGTGCAAAGGAGGTTGCTGCGGGGTGCATGTGGGATAATGTTATCCTGCATTTTCGAAACATCATGATGATAAATCTCGGCGGGAAGCGGTTGCGACTGTCTGTTTGATGTTCTTCCCGAGGCCGCGGGTTGGTGCGCCATTGATGGCGATTGTTGCAGAGGTATGGGCGATGGCGTGGACGGATGTAGTACCTGATTGAAGATCTGAATCCCTAGGCGGCGGCGCAAGGCTCGAGATATCTTCCTGTCTCCTCCCCTACCTGCTGCATTCAAGTTTGAGCACCATTTCTGTGGTACGGTATATCTGGCGGGAGTTTTGGTCAACCTGGTAGTCAATGCTGAATACGCCCTCCTGCTATATGATGCAGAGGGTGTTATCCTTTCTAGGTTGTTGAAAGTTGATGATTTTTGGCTCTGTAATGCAAACCAGCTGATCTGGTTGCTCTGTACAGTTTAATCTTGAGAGTTTATGTATCTCCTGTTGTAGGACTTGGCATGAATCCACTGGTTTCATGGTTGATCTTATATGAGTAATGCTACCTTAGCATGTGTTGTGTTAATTCTGTCTCCAGTATTGCATGTATCCTTCTTCTGGATCTGGATGTTTGCTTATGTTTAGATTCTTGAGCATAGAATTCCTATGTTGAATGTCTGATCTTTTAACCTCCGCTCAAGGGGCAGATTAAACTGTTTTCAGGTTGAACATTGGGAAGGGTATACTGCAGTAGGGATGCCATAAGTAGAGATAGCTCAACACTCTATATTGGGAGATATCTGTAAGGCAGATATCATGTGTATCCCCCTGAAATCTAGTTTTAGCTATTTATGCTGATCATTCACAGGTGTATGTCTACCGACTCCAAGCCCTGGATAGGCACCAGTCATGCTGTGTTCTTGTGTTATACACCATGTCCAGCTTTGCATCCAAATTCATATCAAACCATTTCACACCTCCACCTGTTAGTTGTAGGAGTAGGATTAGGAACCCCCTGCATGCTCTCATACCCAACCAGACATCATGTCCAAGAATGTTGCCAGCCTTGTGATCTATCATACAGATCTTGGTCCATACATGAGAGTATTCTGCCTGTTGTTGTCAAGTTAGATCCTTCTATCTTTGAGCTAGTCAAGGTTACATCTTAAGTTATAGGGATACCCCCCTTGGTGCGGCAGAACCAGAAGTGAAGGGGAGGAGCTCACACAACCTCCTGTATTCAGTTGGCCTGAATCTGCCTGTGCATTAGAAGTGGCAAACCCTAATGCTGATTCAGAAGAAACATCAACAGGTCCTATCCACTCCAAGATCTCAAAAGGTTTAACAAAATGAGGTGCAAGATTAGAGCCCTTTCCATAATGGATTGGACTATTATGCGGCCGCACTCTCAAGAACACCTTGTCGCCCACTGAGAAGCTCTGATCCAATCTCTTGGCATTAGCATACTTCTTCTGGCGATCCTGTGTCTCCTGCAATCTATACCTAATCAAAGTGACCTCCTGCTCCATATCTTGTACCAACTCAGGTCCAATAGCCACTCTATCCTTGATATAGTCCCAACTCAAGGGAGTCCTACAAGGTCTACCATACAAGGCCTGATAGGGAGGCATACCTAACGAGCTGTGATGCCTATTATTGTAGGCAAACTCAACCAGATACCTGTAATCCTCCAATCTAGCCTGGTGATCCATAACATACATGTGAAGCATGTCTTCTAACACTTGATTCACCCTCTCAGTCTATCCATATGTATCAAGGAGATAAGCCGAACTAAAGTTGAGCTGGGTACCCAACGCCTACTGCAATGCTCTCCAAAATGCTAATGTGAACACTGAATCTTTGTCAGATATGATGCAACAAGGTACCCCATGAAGTCTCACAATGTCATTCAAGAAGACCCTCACCACTGCTAGTGCATTGTACATTGTGTGTACTAGTAAAAAGTGTGCTACCTTGGTCAACTTGTCAACCGTCACCATGATGGCATCATTGTGGTGAGCTGACAATGGTAGACCAACAATGAAATCCATGGAAATGGCATCCCATTTCCACTCTGGTATATTTCAAGGGTATAGTAGACCTGTTGGATGCTGATGCTCTACCTTCACCCTCTGGTACTCAAGACAACAAGCAACAAACTCTGTAATATTACATCTCATACCTGCCCAATGGTACAACTATCTCAAATCAGCATGCATTTTCTTCACCCTAGGATGCGCTGCATATGGTGCTCGGTGAGCCTTTGATAAAACCAAAGGTTGAAGATCACCTACAAGGGGAACATAGATGCGTTGATGATATCGTAGAAGACTATATGCCTTAAGAGAATACCCTGAAAACTTTCCCTTAAGGGCCCTCTGTGACTGCAACTCTTGCTGAACCTCTAGAAACCACTCATCCTCTGGTAGGTACTGCAAGATGCGCCCTCTCAAGTCTATGCCCAAGGTCAAGGTCAGGATCTCATGGCGCATTTGACTCAAGGCATCAGCAACCACATTCTCCTTCCCTTTGTTGTAATGCACATCAAAGTCATACTCACAAAGGAACTCCATCCAACACCGTTGGCGGGCGTTTAGATTCGGCTATGTGAAGATGCACTGTAGACTATGATGGTCGGAGTACAAATCGAAATGACGTCCTAAGAGGAAGTGTCTCCATCAAACAAGAGCATGAACTACCACTGCTAACTCCAAATCATGTTTTGGGTAGTTCAGCTCATGGGTCTTGAGCTTTCGTGACTCATAGGTGATCGCTCGACCAACCTACATCAACACTGCTCCTAAACCCTCTAATGATGCATCTATGCAAACCATGAAGTCTACTGCTGGATTAGGTATTGCTAAGATATGAGTGCTAGTGAGATGCTCCTTAAGGACCTCAAAGGCCCTCTCACACTACTCTTTCCACAAGAAACTCTTCCCTTTCTATTGAAGGGAAGTGATGGGGTGTGCTATCCTGGAAAAGCCCTCAACAAATCTGTGGTCATACCCTACTAGCCCCATGAAGCTCCTAACCTCTGTGACGCTGGTAGGTGTTGGCCAATCCTTGATAGCTCTAATATTTGATGGATCTACTAAGATACCATCGTTCGATAGAATGTGTCCCAAATACTGAACCTCTGATCTAAAGAAGGCACACTTTGCCAAGTTACCAAATAGTTGTTGCTCTCTCAAATACCGTAGAACCTAGCGTAAGTGCTCCTCATGCTCCTCCTCAGTTTGTGAATAAATCAAAATGTCATCAAGTAATATAATCATGAACTAATCAAGGAATTTTCAAAACACCGCATTCATGAGACTCATGAATATTGCAGGGGTGTTTGTCAAACTGAAGGACACCACGGTGAACTCATAGTGACCATAACGAGTCCGAAATATGGTCTAATGGATATCTACCTATGTGATGCATAACTAATGGTATCCAGACTTCATGTCAATCTTAGAGAACACCTTGCCCCCTGCATCTGGTCGAACAAGTCGTCGATCCTAGGCAAAGGATAACGGTTCTTCACCGTCACCTTATTCAGCTGCCTATAATGCATACAATGCTGAAGAGACCCATCCTTATTCTTTACAAAGATGACTGGTATGACCCAAGGTGAGACACTAGGTTAGATGTGCCCCTTCGCTAGAAACTCCTCTAGTTGTAGCTTGAGCTCCATGAGCTCATGTGTGGTCATCCCGTAAGGTGCACGAGACACTGGCTCAACACGCGGTACAAGGTCTATATGAAAATTAAACTCTCTACGAGGTGGCATACCTGGAAGCTTGAGAGGAAAGACATCTATGAACTCCCTAAGGATGGGGTGATCATCAAGCAAAGCCTCTAAATCATCCTCTGATCTATCACTGATTGCGATCATGAACAACTGACAACCCTTCTGCATACAGTACTTAAGCTGTTTAATGGATATCATGCGAACTGCTGTGGGATTCTGAATGCCCACTATCTCTACTGCTGTGTCATGATCATTGAGGCAACCTATCACCTTTTGGTGACAATCTAGCCTAGCCTTATGAGCCACAAGCCAATCCATGTCCAACAACACACTATATGACCCTAAGGGTATGACCCTAAGGTCCACAACTATCGTGAAGGCACCAAGCGCTATCTCATAATCTCTGACCACTAAATCTATGACCATCTTGGCCCCTGTAGCCAACTCAACCTCCCACCTAACGTCTTGCCTAGAAACCACCAGTTTGCAATGCTCCACTAATGATGGAGAAATAAAGGAGTCTGTGGCTCCTGAGTCAAACAAAATAGTAATGGGAACATCCCCAATAGTACCTAGAGTCTCTATCATGGAGGCCTAAAAGTTAGCCTGGTGGTTATCAACCACTGCAAAGACTTGGTGAGATCATTCCATGTCTCCAACTATAGCCTCAGAACCACTAGCATGCTGTCCTCCAGATGTAAATCCCTGTGGGCACTCTCTGGACAAGTGCCCTACGCCACCGCATACATAACAAGGTCCACGCGTCTGAATCTATACTGACTGAGTCTGACTAGACTGTTGTGCTCCAGGTTGTACTATACTACCCTGAGATCCTCTAAAGGTCTGTTGTGACCTAGTTGGCCCTACAACTAGTGCCTGCTAATGTTAGTTTCTCTGCGGACCCTGTGACTGCCATCCTCGATTAGGACCTCCTTGTGCTCTCTATTGTGGCTGTGACTTCTGCGGATACTGTTGCTACTTCTACTATGGAGGTCTAGGAGGTAAAGATGTGGATCTAAAACTGCCCCTATGAGGTGGCTAGGGTCTACGAAAACCTTGATCCTGCTGATGACTGCGATCCTAAAACTGCGGACATGACCCATGGCCTCACCCATGAGCTTCCTCTACAATGAGTGCCTTCTCAATGGCCTTGCTCATAGTCTATGGGTCAACCATGCGAATCGATCTTACTATGTGAGGGTTCAAACCTCTGATGAAACGAATCACAAGAAGCTTCTCGTCCTGATGATACTCGGTATAACGGGATAATTCCACAAACTTGCACTCATACTATGCAACTGTGGAACATTGCTACTGCAAATCATGGAACTCATCAATGCGACGCTGCATAATGCTCTAAGAGGTAGCGTGTATTATAGCACACTAGAAAAGTGTCCCATGAAAGTGTGTCTAAAGAAAGGCAGTGTTTATACTCCTCTGTGCACCACCATGTTGTTGGAAATAGGGCAGACAACTAAGAGGGGGTGAATCAGTTGTCACAAAACTTTAACACTTGCTGCAATTAATTCTTCTCTACCACTTATTTACAAATCATTATAATAGTCATGAAAACATGAATAAATAACACATGATCAAAAACACAAATAACACACTTGACACCAAGATTTTTAATGTGGAAACTTGGTTAAGGGAAAACCACGGTGGAGGTTAGTCCACAAAAATTAATACCTTGTTAAAAGTATTACAAATGGGGAAGCCACATGCCTTCGGGGTCACTACCCAAAGCTCACTGCTCAAAAAGGATCACTATCTACAAAAATGATTATAAGAAGATTACAGAGTGTTTGAATTGATGAATAGCATCTACCAATGCAAGAATTCAGTTCTAGTTAAGTACAGAATACTGATCTTACACACTTCATCCTTTCTCTGCTCTGTTTACTGTTCTACCATGTTCCAGTCCTCAGATCTCTTCTCGTTCGAACTCATTTTTGCCTTTTTCACACTTACTCCATCAACACATCACAATCACACACCAAAACACTTGAATCCATCGGCTATATATATCTGCATCAAGAAATTTTATCAACTATAGTCGGCTTAGAGAAAACTTAGAACATTTATGAAGACCTCTGCTTTGTCGGCTGAATCCATGCATAACTAGCAATGTAGACCAAAAACTTGTGTTCTCAAATCATCATCCACATCAGCCAATACCACTAGTTATCAGAAACAACTATTTTTCTTCATCCGGACCAAGATCAAATACTAGGTCGGCCTGTTCTTCTTCTAACTGTACTAACTAACTAGAGCCTGATACTCAGATGCTTATAGTTTTTGAATCCTTCATCACCGAAGCCTAAATTTCTGGATTTAGATAGTCCTGACAATCCTTATCACTCCCTCAGATCCGCAGCACATTGTGATTTACTACCAAAGAGATCCGGACCAAGATACCGGACCCTATCACATGCTCTATTTCTGACATCCAGACTTAGACAAATTTTCACTTTAACTTCCGGTATGAACAAATCATGAAATGCGAATGTATAGGATAGACTTAGTTGCCATCAATGACAACACCTGTCATGCATGGCAGTGTCTCTTGCCAAGAATCTCCCCCTTTGGCATTGATGGTAACACTTAGTGAAAAATGAATAAGTGTCAGAACAAGTCCCCCTTTCTATGTGCACTTATGCTTTTCACTGTTCTCCAATGCTCCCTATTAAGGGAAAATTGGATTCAAATGAATAATCAATAATATCAATACCAAGTTACCCAAAACTCAATGAAATGGTGAACTGAGAAGATTTAATCAAATAAAGCAATGAACAACAAAGCAAACCTTTCTTAATTCGAAACTTCCATTGATTGCCTATCACAATCATTCTTGCATATATGAAATAGGGCCCTCAGAGAGTGCACTTCTTTACTTTGTTCAAGAATGTCAATTAGGAATGGCTATGATAATACTGCCATGAAGAGGAGCTTCACAACGATGATAGTGGTGCGTAGTGCGTAGTAGCGAATGTGATCACAAGCAATGAAGGAATTGGTGCCAAAGGCACGCTATAATTCCTACAGAGTAATGATACTTAAAGCTTGGATGATTGAAATGGAAGAAGATGGTTCAATTTATAGACTTGGAAGAATGAAGATCAATTGTATAGAAAGAATGAGAAGATCAACGATTGAGAATGGTTGAGGAACGTGCAACGAATAAGAAGAAGACATGTGTCTTGCTTTCTTTTGCATGAGAGGATTTGCTAAGAATAGAAGAATGAGTTAAATCAATTAAAAGAATATAATAATGAGTTAAGTGATTTAAAACAAGAAGAAGGGATTTACATGAGAACAAGAAGATATTTTGCTTTATTGAATATTAGGAATATTTAATTGCATGTGCAAGAAAGCTTGAATTATATTTAGAGATAACTCAATTTAGAAGAAAAAGACAACTTAAATAAATAATTGATTTATTTAAATTTAGAGAGGATATTATTGGAAAAAACAATTAAACAATTGGTAATATTTAATTTAGAATGATTTTGGAAGAATTAGAAGATAAGAAAGCAAATTAAATAAATAAATTTATTTAATTGTTGTGCATGATTTGGAAGAATAAATAAAATATTTGATTGTATTTATTTTTAGAGATTGAGAGGATTTAAATAAATTTGATTGATTTATTTAAATTTGGAAGAATGATTTGACTTAATTAAATAATTAAGAATTATTTAATTGTTTGGAAGAATTTAATTAAATAAAGGATTTTATTTAATTTTGACTTTAGAAGAGGTAATTAAATATTTCAATATTTAATTAATTTAGAGGAATGTGAATTAAATAAATAAATTGATTGATTTATTTATTGACAAAGGAACTCGAAGGGAATAAATATTAAGAATATTTACTTGGACCAAATCGTGTCATTTTTAGGCGTATACACTCCCCCTTTGTTGGATTCCTCATTTTCACTGCTCTTCACTCCCCCTTTGACATCAATGGCAAAGGGTGGGGTCCGTAAACCAAAATTTACACAAAAATTCTATATACCAGGCCACATATGTATAAGCAATCCTTAAGTTCTATTTACATATACTTGAGTATATCTCCAAAAATGTTCTTTAATCATGTCAGCTCGCTATCCCAGCTCTTCTTTATAGTATTCAAAATTGAGATGTGACCACTGAAGCGAAATGCTTGTGACTCTACCATCCATAGATCAATGGGATCACTTGACTGAGTAGTATCTCGGGCTTCAGTTAGAGCATTAAACATTACTTTCATCTTGGGAGAAATTAGTCCCCAGAGCTCACTCAGCCTTGCCTCAATGTTCTCCTTTTCTTTTGTTAATCTCTTTATTTCTTCAATTAGGCTAATTGCTTGACTTTCCTTGCTTGCCACTGATGCTGTCACTGGATCAAAAGATTTGGATACACTAGATAGTTGCTGCTTAGACTCTTTTATTTTATCTTCAATGTCCTCTATAACTTTAGGACAAGATAAGCAAAATTTATATACATTTCCTCCTTCTGTAAGAGCATTCTGAATACTCTTTATACTGGCATCCAACACCATTCTATCTACTCCAATCAATCCCTTAAGAGAATCAAATCTTTTATCATTGAATTCCTTTTGAACCTTGACCTCTACAGACTTCTTTAGAGATTCAAAATGAGAACTTACCAAGTTTATTAGATTTTTCAATTGGCCGGATGGAGATGCTGAAGAATCCTTCTGAAAAGTGGGCATGATCTCCAAAATTCCTGATACCAAGACAAGTAGATCACTATCTTCTATGTGAGATTTCAAAATGTCTTCTTTCACTTTAGCTTGAGCAATGGATGCCAACTTTATCTTTTGCACCGGAGATAAGGTATCAAAATTTATTGGACCTTATATAATGTCATAATCTTCTTCAATTTGTTTGTCTCTTTCTAGAATTTCCTTCACTACTTCTGTAGTGTCTCTTGCCCAAAATGATGATGTATCTATTTGATCCTTATTGGTACTATCAACTAGATTGTCCTGCTTGGGCTCTTCATCAACTTTTGCAATCTCTACTTTATTTTCATTTTTCTCCTTGGCCTTTTCTACTTCTTGGTCCTCTCTTCTTCTAATTCATGCTTTTTATTCTTCAATGAATCATCTTCAATTTGATCATCTGCTTTAACATTCATTTATGTATCTTCTCTGCAAGATTGATTTGGAGGAGTTTGAATACCTCCTGCATCATCAGTTTCATTTGTCTTCTTTACATCTTCCTTGTTTATTACTTCCTCTTCTAGAACAGAGGAGTCATCTAACTCAGTTTGCTACTCATTGATCTTCAATTCTTCAACATCTGGAATTGAGGAGTCAATCCCATCATCAATCTCCTTTTCAACAATAGGAAGATTATGTCTTTTCAGTGCATTCAGAAGAATCTCCTGAGTATATTTGACTATCTCATCTGTTTCACCAAGCACGAGTTTATTCATTCTCTTCTTACTTCTGAAGTCATCCTTTACTTCCTTGAATATCATGTTCATCTAATTTGGAGTAATTTGAGGGCACAAATTTATCAACACTTGCTCCTTAATCTCCATGTCTTTACCTTTTGCATTTTTTTCTTAACTCTAGAATATCTACAACTTTTTGGGATTTCAGAAGTTATTTCAATCAAAGCCTTGTTGTAGATGTTCAAATATTTGACAATTGCTTCCTCTAGGACCCTCTTATCAGCATCACTGTAATAATCAAAGAATTTAGTCATTGGCCTTAAGTTCCCATCTATAGTGACTAATTTGATGATGTCATCCATAGAGAGAGTAGGCTTTTCAACAAATATTTCAGTCTTTTGCCTCTTGTTTGCCCTTTTGCTTCTAGAGGGCTTCTCCTTAGTTACCTTGGCTATATTTGTACCTGAGGCCTTCAACTCTTTGATCTCAATATCAGAATCAATTTCTTCTTCATCATTTTTCATGCTTTTATATGTCTGGGCGGCCTTAGTTTTCACTCTTTTCCCTTCTTTTCTGGATGATTTACCTTTCGATTTCTCAGGATTGGTAGGTTTTGGGGAATAGGGGTAGCAACAGAGCTTCTAGTAGTCCTTGATGTGGAGGGGGATTCTACCAGAGCACTTCCTTGTTTCTTATCTTGCTTCTCCTTCTCTACCTTTTTAGTTCTTTCCCTGAATTGCCTACAGCTTCCTTTGTGAGGCCTAGATTCTCAGCCAACTGCTCAACTTCTTTTCTTACTTTCCTATTGATTTTAGGTTTTATGAGTTTAACATGCAGTTTTACACTTAGCTCCTCATATGTCTCAAATCTTTCAACTATTGTGTCTTTTAGCTTGTTCAAAAGGTGTTGATCATACATATTCAAGATTTTCTCATCTATCTCATACCCCATGGGCATGATCCAAACAGTTCTGGGTTTTGTTGCTTCCATTAAGCACCAATTAGTGTCAACCATAAAACATATTCATTCTTGTACTTTTCAACAATTTATTTAGAGATTCTTTCTCTAGAATGCATCATATTCTAAAAATTCTGGAAGTATCCCCAGATTGCAGTTTTCTATGCTTTATAGTCACCAATGATGTGTAGATGATCTCTGATCTGAATAGAAATTGGCTCATTATTAGTCTAGTGCACACCCTTTACTCTAGGTACCTCATTCATAAAGTAGAAAAATAAACATAGAACCAATGTACCATATTTAAAGGTGTTTTTCTTATCTTTCTTGATTTTGTTCAAGTTTTCAATTAGTTGGTTTTGCAATAATTCACACAAGTCATAATCTGCATTTTTCTTTAACATTTTGTATGCAACATATATGGCCGTTCTGGAGACAGAGTTCTCCCTACTAGAATGATAAATTTTGTAACCAATTACCATTGAAGAAAACTTGAAATCTAGATCAATAATATCATTGATAGTCATTTCCCTTTTGTCGAATTTGGCACCAGTTGCATTAGTTACAGTCTGGTTCTTCAAAGATTTCAGCATGGGTAAACCATCGGTTGAATTCAAACCAGTCACAATCCTGATAGCATCCTTTGTAATTTTGAATGGTTTCAACAACCACAAAAACTCATCATGCATTTGGGTTAAAACATACCGGACCCATTCATCTTCATCGAATGTTGGAAACCCCATAACCTAAATAAAATGTATATCATGTAGTGCCTTATACTTGGGTTTAAGATCATGATTTTTATCCCTTAGATGACTCTCAAAAAAATCTACAAACCTTGAGTCCCCAAATTCATCTATGCTCGCATGAATATAGACTCTAATATCTTCAACATGCAACACACCATACGGAACACATGAAAATGCACCTAATGGATCAACTTCTACTGATTTGTGTGGGTGCTTCTTAAATTTGGGTCGAGGCCTTTCAGTAATATCAACAACCAAAGGTGTAGCCATTGCAAAAGATTACAAGTTCAAAGCTTCGTAGATAAATACCTTTTTCATGAAATTAGGGTTGGTAGGCAAATTCACTGGTCACACTTCAAATCCTTGAAATCTCAGCTCAGACACCATTCTTCTTTCTCTCTTTGAATGCAAAGTGATTCAAATGAAGAGTGAATGACCTTTTTATGCTCCGCAAAACCTAATTTGCCTACGTAATAAATGCTCTACCCTAACACATCTGGTTACATTGTTTCTGCATATAGTCGACCTTTAATTGCTTTGCAAATCATCATATCCACTTCTTTTCTTCCAGAAATCCTTTCAAATGATCTATAATAATCCAAATTATTTACTCTCATCATGCTAGATTCAGGCACCCACTTACTGGCTAGGGGAATTTGGTTTTTAATGCTTCTCCCCCTGAGCCAGAGCTCCTAATTCAATTCCTAGAGGAATTATCAGCACCAGATTCTAGTGTGGACCCATTACTATTGTTCATAACACTTTTCTTGACCCATGTCTTTCTCATTTCATTCTGGATCTCATTGACATCAATTTTGCCTTTGCCTTTGTCTTGTCTCTGCTCATCTAGTTTTCTGTTTACTGGACCTCTTCTTTCATTATTCCTACTTCTACAAAATCTTACGAAATGACCAGATCGATTACAGTTGAAGCACACAACATTTCTTTGCCCATTTGATTGATTTCCTCTTGATCTACACTAATTTGCCATATGTCCAAATCTATTGCATGCAAAGCATTTTCCATTGAAAGAATTGCCATTTCCTCTATTGTTAGAATTATTCATTATCATACTTCTACATTCATTGGATCTATGACCATACCTCTTACAATTGAAGCATTGACTGGAGAAGGATGGACTACTTTGATTCACTCTACTTCTGCATTGAGTGGCTCTATGACCAAATTTATTGCATTTGAAACAACTGCCATTGAAGGATGGATACCTTTGAGCTTTTTGTTGTCTTACTGGAGGTCTTCTAGGATTCCTTCTTAGATTTCTTGCATCAAGATTTCTTTGATCGGATCCAAAGATTTCACCTTTCTCAAATCCCATAATATGATTATCATCTGCCTTCTTCTAAGTGTCAAGCAGCACCTCAAGTTTAGTTGAGCTTATCTTGAATTTCTCTTTATATTTATTTGCAACTTCTAGGTCATGTTTGAGAATGACAATTTGCCTTTCAAGCTCTTTTTTGTTGTCTCTACTTTCATGTAGATTAGACTCTAGATGGCTAGCAATTCTGTCTAATTTGCAATATTCTTTTGTTCTTTCTTTCAGAGTTTGTTTTAGGTCTTCTTTAGTCTTCTTTCTTTCCTCAATTTCTTTGGTTAACCTCATCACCCCAGATTCCATCTCATGTTTTAGTACAACTTCTTTAGCTAACTTCTCACATTCCTTTGTCTTCTCTTTCAGGGCCTCATCCTTGTCCTTATCTTCATTCTTATTTCCTAGTTGAAGAAGTAGCTCCTTCCTTTTTCCATTTGATTTGCTCAATTTTTCTTTTAAGGTCTCAATGAAGTCTTTAGCATCTTTAAGGTTCTCTTGTAGTTCCTTGACATCAACTCTAGAGTGATCAAGATCTTCTAAAGCAAGTTTAAGTTGTTCTTGGAGATTGTATGAATCCATTTTAATACTTTCCCATATCTTTTGCAAGCTGTTAAGCTTCTTCCAAGGAACAAAGATCTGATACCGATTGTTGGAAATAGGTTAGACAACTGAGAGGGCAAGTGAATCAGTTGTCTCAAAATTTTAGCACTTGCTGCAATTAATTCTTCTCTACCACTTATTTATGGATTATTATAATAGTCATGAAAGCATGAATAAATAACACACTTGACAGCAACATTTTTAACGTGGAAACTTGGTTAAGGGAAAACCATGGTGGAGGTTAGTCCACAAAAATTAATACCCTGTTAAAAGTATTACAAATGGGGAAGGCACATCCCTTCGAGCTCCCTACCCAGAGCTCACTGCTCAAAGAGGCTCACTACATATAGAAATGATTATAATAAGATTACAGAGTGTTTAAATTGATGAATAACATCTACCAATGCAAGAATTTAGTTTCGGTTAAGTACAAAATACTGATCTTACACACTTCATCCTTTCTTTACTCTGTTTACTGTTCTTCCATGATTCAGTCCTCAGATCTCTTCTCCTTCTCACTCCTTTTTTCCTTTTTTGCACTTACTCCATGAACACATCACAATCACACACCAAAACACTTGAATCCATCAGCTATATATATCCGCATCAAGAAAATTTTTCAACTGTAGTTGGCTTAGAGAAAACTTAGAACATTTATGAAGACCTCTGCTCTGTTGGCTGAAAACATGCATAACTAGCAATGTAGACCAAAAACTTGTGTTCTCAAATCATCAACCACATTGGCCAATACCACTAGTTATCACAAACAACTATTTTTCTTCATCTGGACCAAGATCAAATAATAGGACCTCGGCTTGTTCTTCTTCTAACTGTACTAACTAACTAGAGCCCGATACTCAGATGCTTATAGTTTTTTAATCCTTCATCACTAGAGGCTAAATTTCTGGATTTAGATATCTTGACAATTGTTATCACTCCCTCAGATCTGCAACACACTGTGATTTACTACCGGAGAGATCTATACCAAGATACTGGACCCTGTAACATGCTCTATTTATGACATCCAGACTTAGACAAATTTTTACTCTGACTTC
Source organism: Cunninghamia lanceolata (assembly GCA_027924645.1). Classification (NCBI taxonomy): domain Eukaryota; kingdom Viridiplantae; phylum Streptophyta; class Pinopsida; order Cupressales; family Cupressaceae; genus Cunninghamia; species Cunninghamia lanceolata. The sequence continues at coordinate 558,421 of BSBN01000274.1, forward strand.
CGGTATGAACAATTCATGAAATGCGGATGTGTAGGATAGACTTAGTTGCCATCAATGACAACACCTGCCATGCGTAGCAGTGTCTCTTACCAACACATGTTGCTACCATGTTGCAAAGAAGATGAATCGTGACTCGTGCTTTTGTGTTACTCCCATAGGGATGCAACGCAAAGCACCGCTTGAGACTAATGAGCCAAGCCTCAGCCTTAGATCCCTCTGAAGTACTCATGAACATAGGTGGATTTAGCCTCACCAAATCCTAGATAGGGTCTCTGTGGCCTCGGTGTCCTCAAATGGGTACATCCACCTCATCTCATGGTCCATAAACATAAGGATCAGGAGGAATATGCTGCACCCCAATCCCCACCTTGCGCTCCTCATGGCGCAATAGACTCCTAATGCGCTCCTCATCAACTGATGTTCTGTCCTTGGATGTAGTGTTTGGAATATCCACATGTGGCTCATTCATGACCGGTGGCAATCTCACTAAGACTGCCTGTAAAGCTTGAAGTATTTGTGGCCCAATGTTGAGTGCCACTAGAGGGTCCTAATTTTGGCCTTCATGCGGTACTGGATCTGGTATACCCACTCCTCTAGACCCACTGGTGTGAGAGCACCCTCTCCTCACTCTAGGTGGTATCCTACACAAAAATAATGCCTAACAATTAAAACAAAATTGTGGAATAAATAATGTGCCCTCAATGCCCAGTGTTTAAACTTTCGCTTTGATACCAAATGTCATGCCCACATTCGCCATGTGGTTATGAAATGATAACCACATGTCATGTGGTCATGACATGAATTATCAAAAATTTTCTCAACCGACTCTACAAACCCCCTCGCGCGTAACATGCATGCTCGGTGACACATGCACGACATGTAGTTGTCTCAACAACATAAATCATGTGCATCACCCAAAGCCAGGGAAGGTCAAACACAACAGGATGATGCAACACCCACTTCACCATCCCTACGACATGTAAGCCACTAAGGGGGTGTATGTCACAAGGAGCGACACAGAGAGGGTTAGATTCCATTTCAGATTCCAACCCTAGGGTTACTAAAATGAAGTGAGTCGATTTTGATATATATCAAAATCTAACCTTAGGTCCACTAAAGACCTAAGGATCTAACATTTAAATAAAAATAATATAAATTTCTAACTTATACAATAACCTAACATTTAATACAAGAAAGGATAAATTAAACGATCTAATAAAAGTAATTAACTCATTTAAATCTAGGTAAGTTTTGGTAGCATAATGGGTCAAAATGAAATAAATCCTATAGTGATTTCGATAGCATAACACAGAGGTTAAATCCTATATTCTTATTTGTTTAAAAATCTAACTTCTAATTGCTCCCAATTTTTCTAAGTTTTTTCATTTTCATATAGATTCACTCTCTGGTTATATATTTAAAAAAAAACTAGAGATAATATTTTTACACAGAGGTTAATAATTTTGCGAGTGCATTAATATTTTAAGCTTAGTATATATATATATATATACATGTATATCTACATATATATATATATGTATATAAATATATTTATATTTAACATCAAGAAAAATTATGAAACAGAGGTGACTAGATGCACCTACATATATATATATTTTGAAAGCAGAGATAAATCCAACAAAGGCCGAATGTTAAAGAACAGAGGCAAGTTTAATTTTATTAATAGTCAAAGTAAGGTGTAGGGTCGATGATGCAGAGGCATCCACACTATAACCTTACAATACAGCATGGATGTCTGCAGCCCATCATCATCATCATCATATTTTGCTTTACACTGTCAGCATCATCATCATATTTCGGACGAGCACAATTATCCTCCTGTCGACTACTGTTCACTTCCTCCGTTTTCCGCCTATCATCATCATCATGATGTTCAACTAGCGCAAACATCCTCCTGTTGCACTGTTCATCGGGCGCCAAGCTCCATCGGCATCATCATGATATGCAACACCCCCTTCGTCAGCAGGATATCCAATATCCTGTTGCTCCAAAGATCCTGATGATGATCACCTTCAGCACCTTCCCTTCGATACCCCGATAGCCGACGATACAAGCAACAGCATCATGATATGATTTATCCGGTTCTCTCGAAACCTCCTGATGATGTTAACACAAATTTCTGCCAATACCTAAGCACTTAACGACAGCAGGATAAACTTGCATAGGGGGATATCTCAATATCCTGATGACGATGACGTCATATCCTGATGACGATGACGTCTCCCAATATCCTGATGACCTCTTCAACACTTAGTCAAAAGAAACGAACTTTCACTCCCGCATCTGCTAGCGATACGCGGATGATGGGATCTCCCGAGAGATGATCCTGATGGCGATATATACGCTGAGTATATATCCGACTTAAAACATCCTGATGCACTTGCAACATGCAAACTTTAACAGTTTCATGACCCGATCTTCTACCTGATGCCGATACGCTCCTCTCCGGCAACTCCTGATGATGATCACCCCGACGCACTTGCACTTCATGCAACTAACCGCATCATGCCGATCTCCTCTTACTCGGATGATGATGCTCGAAGCGACTGCAGGATATACGCAGAAATATCCTGATGATGCGGTTTTGACCAACTTTCAGTCTTAGCGGATTTTCATTGTTCTGATCCGCCGAACCTCCTGGGATGACTCGATCCACTTCCAGGGTGATCTACCACACTTTATCAGCTCGACCTAGCACATGCCCATGCTAGGGTCTTCAATACCTTTCAGCCGCGATCCTGCACACCTGCATGCAAACAAACAAACTAACACCTACCCTACTGTACATAACCATTCCACCGATCAGACGAATCAACCGGTGGAATGGATCAGTGAATCCATACAGCCACCAAACCAGCAAATCGATCAAGCAATGGAATTCAACAGAGGATGAACACAAACAGGAACACTTTATTTGATTTCAAAAGATGCAAATACAATGATCGGTTTCTCTCGCTGTCTCACTCTCTACAACCTAGCTCGATCGACTCATGATCTACAGTCAACCGATCCTCATGCTTAAATAGATTTTCCTACGAGTACTACTGACCCGACTCCAAGCGGCTGGGAACTCTCCAGGCGGCTGGGAGATCCAACCGAACATACATCATGACAGCTGTTCTAACAAACTTCCTAAAAATAGAAAAAGCATGGTCAGCATGATCTTATCATGATCAGCATGACCTTATTACATGCATTGGTCTTAACAGACCTTCTTGGAAACATAAACAAGACCTAAAACAACTAACTGCCTTATCAAGACCAGCTGTCAAGTAGGTGCTCCTGCACCATACTCCCCAACAGAAAAGAACTCATGTCCCATGAGTTTAGTATGTGGAAGTCCTCCACCTTTACACTTTGCCTTTGAAATATGCTGATCTGCTCCAGCTTTGTCCTCTGCTGGCTCTTGGCTGCTCCAAGACTTCTGAACTGTAACTTGCTTTCTGGCAAGTAAATCCTCATGCCTGTTGATGTAGGCCTTTCTCTCACATACCCTGTGTTTGCCAGGTTGTCTGACCAGAACCTCTGTCTGAACTGCCTCTTGAACTTCTACAATGTTCAATCCTATCTTCCTTTCAACCTTTATAGGACAAGCAATAGTCCCAACTATGACAACATCCTTGTCATTCCTTTCAACTGATTGCTGTTTGCAAACCTGTTTCTGCACCTGCTGCTGATCTCTGTCAGTCAAAACTAAAACTTTCTTCAATCTGTTGTCCTGAACAACTTCTTTTCCTGCAGTATCCTTATCTGCCTTCATGCCTGCTCCTCTAGGCATCTGCACATACTCCTTCTTTCCCATTAAAATGATTTTGGCTGCCCCCTGTGCTGCAGCATCTGCCTGCAATGGCATCAACTTAATAGTCTTCCCATCTTTCTTGATGGTATAGGTATTAGAATACCCATCATACAGTACCCTTCTGTCAAATTGCCATGGTCTACCCAACAGTAGGTGACAACATTCCATAGGCAAAATATCACACAAAATTCTATCATGATATGCTCCAATCTGAAAATCCACATATGCCTGTTCAGAGACAAAAAGTGAATGACTATCACTCACCCAAGATGCCTTGTAAGGGTGTGGATGTGGAATCCTTTCCAAATTCAGTTTATCCACCATCTCCTGAGATACCATGTTGTCTGTTGAACCAGTATCAATGACAACCTTACATACTTTACCTTTACTCTTGCATGTGGTCTTGAAAAGAGCTCTTCTTTGTGGGGATTCTTTGTCAGGTACCTTCATGGTAGTCATTGTTTTTCTCATCAGCAGAGATTCTCCACTTTCTGGGTATCCACAATTATCAGGCTCCTTATCCTTGTGATAAGTGTTTGAACTCTGTGCACTTTGCTCTACTGTCTCTTCCTATACCAATTGTACCCTCTTGTCACTAGTTCTATCATTTCTGGATGATGAACCTTTGTTTTCTGGACATTTGAAAGATGGATGACCAAACTCACCACAGGTGTAACATTTTCCTGAAAATGTAGTAGAACCTCTACCACCTCCAAATCTTCCTCTATTACCTTTCCATCCACCCCTGAAATCAGACTGTCCCTGTCCTTTACCAGTGTCTTCTTGACCCTCATTGGTTTGCTTTTGTGTAGGGGCTGCTCCTCTTCCCCTATGGTTTCCTCTTCCTCTCATGGACTTATCATGTCCTCTATTCATCTTTTCTTCAATCCTGATTGCCATTTGATAACAATCCTCCACATTCTTAGGGTTAGCTAACACTAACTCATCCTATATGTTAAATCTCAAACCAGCCAAGTACCTAGCCACCTTTTCTACCTCATTCTCATGATGACCAGATCTCATACTTAACTTATAAAACTCTTCTGTATATGCCTTCACATCCCTTTCCTTCTGCTTTAAAAGTTGCAGTTTCTTAAACATCTGGATTTCATAATCCCTTGGCAAGAATTTACCTTTGATCCTTGCTACCATCTTATCCCATGAAGTGATCTTTGACTTCCCTTGTTTCCTTCTCTCAGATTGTACATAATCCCACCATACCAAAGCATGACCTCCTAACTTGGTCTTTGCAATCTTTACCTTCTGATCCTCAGCAACATCTTCACATTCAAAGTGATTATCAAGTGCAGCAATCCAATCCAACAACTCATCTTCATTCAAACTTCCAGTATACTTGGAAACATCAACCTTTACCTTAGGTTTATCATTCTGCACTGCCTTTAACAGTTTTGCCAATCTCTGGTCTTCAGCATCCAGATCTTCAGCTACCTCTTCATACTCTTCAACAGTATCTTCATCTTCTTCAGACTCACTGTCTTCCACTTCCCTCTTTTTATTCTTTTCCAGGGCTGTCAGCCTGGCTTGAAGTGCTTCAGCAAGCTCCTTCATCTTCCTCATCTCTCTAGCATGTTTCTCCTTCATTTCCTGCAATTCCCTTGCAGTACCACTACCTTTCGGAGGCATTTTGTCAACCTCTTAATCAACACACAACACACAATTCAACTCTACCTCTGCCCTTTTGGTGACAGAATCAACACACAATAGCCCAGATGTTTTGCTGAGCTCTGATACCACTATGATGCAGAGGCATCCACACTATAACCTTACAATACAGCATGGATGTCTGCAGCCCATCATCATCATCATCATATTTTGCTTTACACTGTCAGCATCATCATCATATTTCAGACGAGCACAATTATCCTCCTGCCGACTACTGTTCACTTCCGCCGTTTTCTGCCTATCATCATCATCATGATGTTCAACTAGCGCAAACATCCTCCTGTTGCACTGTTCATCGGGCGCCAAGCTCCATCGGCATCATCATGATATGCAACACCCCCTTCGTCAGCAGGATATCCAATATCCTGTTGCTCCAAAGATCCTGATGATGATCACCTTCAGCACCTTCCCTTCGATACCCCGATAGCCGACGATACAAGCAACAGCATCATGATATGATTTATCCGGTTCTCTCGAAACCTCCTGATGATGTTAACACAAATTTTTGCCGATACCTAAGCACTTAATGACAGCAGGATAAACTTGCATAGGGGGATATCTCAATATCCTGATGACGATGACGTCATATCCTGATGACGATGACGTCTCCCAATATCCTGATGACCTCTTCAACACTTAGTCAAAAGAAACGAACTTTCACTCCCGCATCTGCTAGCGATACGCGGATGATGGGCTCTCCCGAGAGATGATCCTGACGGTGATATATACGCTGAGTATATATCTGACTTAAAACATCCTGATGCACTTGCAACATGCAAACTTTAACAGTTTCATGACCCGATCTTCTACCTGATGCCGATACGCTCCTCTCCGGCAACTCCTGATGATGATCACCCCGACGCACTTGCACTTCATGCAACTAACCGCATCATGCCGATCTCCTCTTACTCGGATGATGATGCTCGAAGCGACTGCAGGATATACGCAGAAATATCCTGATGATGCGGTTTTGACCAACTTTCAGTCTTAGCGAATTTTCACTGTTCTGATCCGCCGAACCTCCTGGGATGACTCGATCCACTTCCAGGGTGATCTACCACACTTTATCAGCTCGAC